>LATX02000068.1:0-560533 GCA_001466705.2 Moniliophthora roreri | reverse complement strand
TGGGACCATGGCTAAATGGCAGAGAGATTGATATCATTGAAGGTATGAGAGTTGACTTCTCACTAACCATTACTGCAATACTAACCAGAAAGGACTAAGGCATTAATGTAAACTCACATAATCTTGTTTCCTTGCACACATTGTCAGATTGTGCTATGCCCCAGTATTCAGGACCAGCTTGTCCTTACATGGGGTGATTACTTCTCCTTGTTATACATGCTGTATAACCTTAACTTCACTACCCACCATTAGTGAATCCATGTCTGACAATTGTGATGCAGCTTTCAACTACAACACCAGATGTGGTATTGCTTTCACCAAACCCAACTTGTATGGGTATGCTTTCAATGCTAATAGATACTATGTCCTAGCAAGAATGGTCTCGGCCATCCAAGTCTGGTTCTGGCCACGAAATGCTGCAGATGTACCTAAGGAGATTCTACATTCTGGAAACTATACAGGTCATCTGGATATCTTGGAGTTTCCAAAACCAGATGCGTACTTTACTATGTGAGAGAACTGTGATTATGCTTCACATTTTGATGCCCATTACATAGTGTTTGACATCACGTTCTGTGTCACTAGTCTTGGTGGATTTTTCACTTGTTCTGATCATGTAATTTCTAGGGGGACTGGGCTGGTAATACCTTCACACAGGCTGGCTGTGGGACTTCCTGCTCTGCCTGTGAGTACTTTGCCACTTCTGTTTTGATCTATGCTAATGGAATTGGTTTGGGTAAACAGTTGTTGATAATAACCCCCAAGCCTTTGAAGAAGTGTATTGAGAGATTGACTCTCTGTGTGTATACACTAAGGACATCGAAAATCTGGGATTCATTGCTCAGGGATACAGAGAAGCTGGACTCTACTAGGCTCCTTCCCACCTGTCCTATGAAGAGTCAACAGCCAATCACATCATGACCTAAATCACCTCAACTCTTTGTAGAATGGCTGGCCCAGTGTTATCAGGCCACCTGTCCTGTCGCGATAATTTGTCTAAGATAAGACTAATGGAAAACTACCCAAAAGATAACCTCCAAAAGTCTAACTCAGGCTGTTGTGCAAGTGTGGATTGACATGATCAGAGTTGCTGCACTTAGAATGCCAACAAAACTCTTAGCTAGGTTGATTCTCTCTTATTGAAGCAATCTACTTCAAAGTGTTCACCTCCAGAGGAGTATATATGGGTTTTAAAAGGGTTTATATTCAAACACACAAACACACACACAAGAACACAGTGCACAAAGCACAAAACACAAGAGCTACAGTCCCACCAAAAGACTCAGTAGCCGATATAGTCTGCCCCTATGGAGTTCAAGACTTCTTTAAGACAACTACAGTACACAGTATACTGGAAAAGGTCCTAGACCAGTTTCTACAAAGAGCTTAATCACAGGCCCAATTCCTTTGTTAAGACTCTAACACTACATATGAGGTGTTCTTTTCATGCTATTAATACAAAGGAAATACACTCAGAAAACTCTATTAGTTTCAAGCTATCATCACATATTGAAAACAGCAAGCATATTCTGTATTTTAATTTCCAGAAGAGTCTGTATTTTCTAATAATTTTATAACAATGAAATTATAAAATTATCCTTTAGTTTTCTAATTACAAATATACTAGATTTTCTGCCTTATAAAATAGTGAGAAAACATTCAGAAAATAAATATAAAATTTTGAATATTATATCAAGGAAAACATGTTAAATACAAAAGGAAAATTATATGAAAACTATCTGAAAACTGCTGTAAGATATAGTATTTCCACATGATTTTCCTACTATTTTCCTAGTGTTTTCCTAGTGTTTTCTCTGACTTTCCCACAATAAAAAATTTGGAATTTTTATCTTATCTTATCAGTATTTTCTGAGTATTTTCAACCAGAGAAAATTTAATGTTTTCTCAGCATGGAAATTATTCTAATATATTGTATTGTCTATTAATTCTCAGAATTTGAAAATTTTATATTTTTTGCTATTGAAAATTTAGCATCCTCCAGACATATTCTTGTTGAGGGGACACAATCAAAATTTAGAATTTATAAATGCTTTTTTGAAAATCTTCTTTGCAAGAAGATTAAGTGTTTTCTCAATCAGAAAACCATGTTAAAAGAACACCTTGTACATAGTGTAAGTGTGTCACAACCTGATACCCAACACAGGCCACACTCCAAAAGCCACCAGAACTTTTGGTGTAAAGTTATCTCTTAGAAAAGCACAAAGCGCACTAAAGATGTTACTCTTTGTCTCTTATGACACAAGTTCATTATCAGATTTCTATCTCTCTGGAGTCACTCAGGACCAATCTCCAGGGCCTGAAGTGAGGAAGCAAAACTGGAATGGCACACACAATTATACACCAAACAAACTCATCATGTATTCACAATCAGAGGGGGCAGAGTTACTTGAGTATATACAAATATCTAGCTGTCCTTATATATGGTCTATGGAATATATCTACAGAAAAATATAAATAATGTCCAATAATTCAGGAAATAATAAATGAGTGACTGAAATGCTAAAAGAGGGAATATTCAGATGTCACAGAGTCTGGCCATTAGGGTATCCAACCATATCTGCATAGGTATCTGCTTTCCAGTGTTCTGGACTCTTAGATATTTGATTTTTCTCTTTTCTAGATGGGTCTGGATGGACAGATGAGTCCATCTGTTCCACATTCTCTTTTCCAGCATCTGCACAGCTGCCAATGTCTGGGTTTCAAAGCTTCTGAGGCTGGAACATACTGTTCCTGTTCCTGTCTCCTTTGATAATTTGTTCTTGATCTTATCTAGGACTTTGCATTCCTTGAATATCAATTATATGTCTTGTTGATCTGTAGTCATGTAGCTATGCTTGTTCTGAGGTTGTGTTGCCTCTTGTTAAGTAATTTCATCTATTCGTGCCACATTAGAACTCTTTATTAAGAGATCATTGGCTTTGATTCTGATCTGCATATTGAATTCCAATGTCTGATCATTCTGATTGTTCCTTTCCAAGTCATCCCTCTGTTCTGATGTCTTCTCTGAGTACCTCTGTACTGTATGACTGCACGTTGCACTTTGCAGATGTCATAGAAAAGTGAATAAATTGAAAAATCCCATTGATAGCACTTTGAGAGAGCTCAGTTAACGAGCCAACATGTTCATATGGTCATAGTTAGGTTCTCTACAAGTTTCAGGAGTGATCTGCTTCAGATCTGATACATAGATAAGTCAGAATGTACAGCTTAGACACCTCTGTATAGCATATCATATAGCTCTTTGTACTTTCCAACACACTGTAGCTTCTCTAAGGCAATGACTAGCAGACTGAGCTCACTCTAGTTCTTATTACCCATTATCTTGTGTCATATTAAAGTGTTCTGATTCAAAAGTAATGTAAAATGAATAAAATTGGTTCTTTTCTAGGTTTGCCATATTAGTGAACCAACTCTCTTTGCTAAGCATTTAAGAACACCCTTTTGGAGATAATGAATTGAGCTGGGTCGCTGATATGCATAACTTTTACCTTTTATTTTGAATGCAAATAGAGAATATTTTGCACTTTTATGGTTGAAAATGACATAGATAAGGAAATTGAGGACTAGTGTGAGCTCTGAGCAGCTAGTCAAAGCAAGTAGTAGAGAAGGATATAAAATATTAGCAGAGTAATGGTTGATGGTAGGCCATACAAGGGTACCCAACCACTGCTAGTATGAAAATAAACAGCAAATCTGAACACAGAGGAGCATCCTGAAACCTGTAGGGAATAAGACCACATAATACTTCTCTATCGAAAGCATACCAAAGGGAATATTTTCACTTTTAACAATATTTCCAATCTATACCCAACTTGAAGGAAGAATAAAAGCCTTCAATGATACACATATGAGAATATTATTGAGAAACAGATATGAAACAGAGGATGACAAATTATCAGCGAGGGATACTCAAGATACCAACTGTCAAATTGAAGAATGAAATAGATGATCGGCTACTGGAAGTGTACCTGTATCACAGAAGAATGGAAGACAAAACTGTATGATGAGAAGGCAGCATGGCCGAGCCTACATGTATGCTTTAGACACAAAAAAGGAAGCATATTGTGTGTCCATAGAGCAGATGATAGAAGATGGAGAAGGAAGGAACCATGTGGAGCAGCATGGAAGTATAATATTTTCAAATGGAGTCAGAAGGAGAGCTGTTTGATAGAGAGAATTGCAAACAATTAGTGTCAGAAGACGGCACAATCGTCAAAGAAAAAGAATAAAAGAGATTATGGCTATGAAGCCTGACTACAATTGGACACTGCAACAGAGAAATTACCAAACACAGCTCAGTTTATATAATATTTATCACCTGACTCAGTTTTATTTGTATTTGTGACAGATATATTAGATTATTTATATTGTAGGGTATATAAGGGGACGTGTTTTGTAGGTGGAAAGCAGGAGAGATACTGCCCACTGATTACCAGAGTGTATGACATTGTTGTTCAGGTAGAAGAGCTACTGGCAATCAGTATTTTTCAACTATTTTGGGCTCTAGCTTATTTAGTTGTGCAAGAGGCACAGGCTAGTTGAGACCTGAGATTGTAACCCAAACTAGAGATATAAATAAAAGCTAGGAAGAGCTTAGTTTTTAATGCAAGAAGTGTGTTTTCTGATAAGAGAAACATTGTATCAGTCTACTAAGAGGGTAGCTGATGTGCATCAGTATAGTCTGGTGTTTCAACGTGAATCAGAGAGGGTTTCAGGCTAGCAGTGTCTAGAAGATTTGTCCTCTTGAGAATTGTTGCAGAACATAGCTAAGAGGGCTATATTCAGGTACAAGAGGTACCTTTGTTCTCACTTAGAAGAAGTGTATTCTTTGGGCAGTTTCTGGTCGAAATCTATACTAGTATTTGCTTCTAAAGTGATTAATAAAACCACAAAACCGATAAATATTATACAAATGAACACCCATTTTTGATCTGAGAAGTTGTTTTGAAGGCAATCATCTCTGAACTACCAAGTGAGACATTGAGAATTATTCTTGATGTTGCAGTAACAGTGAACCACACCGAACCAACTCGCAAACAAAACTGAGAATCAAGAACTTATATATATACCTTTTTTGAGGGTATTTTGGCACCACAGGCCTCGTGTTTTTATAGTAGAGGCATAGGTTTTTGAGCATCTTCATCGCTGTCAAGACAATGGGCAACAAAAGAGCTTGATGTGTGTGGTGTAGGGTCTTGTTCAAACCTGAAAAAAAAAATGTTATTCAACTTAAAATTCAGCTCTTTGTACTGTAAATGAAGTATTCTACAGATGGAAGGAGATAATATGATTGTATGTAGCATGCAATATGGGCAGGTAGTAAGGAAGGAAGGTATATTAGCTTGGATTATGCTGTAAGTGGTCCTGAATCATTCCATATAGCAAAGTGGTGTTTGATGCAAGTGGGCTGGGAAGTATAGTATGGAAGGAATGTGTGTTAAATGGCTGTAAAGGCATTGTGTCCATGGAGGAATGAATATCATATATGAAGTGAAATTGTGGATTTAGTGATTGGAAAGGTGATGGTGACGGTTGCATAAGTACATTCAAGGGTGTTGTTGAAGGTATGCATGGTGTAGAAGGACTGGCTGAGGTAGGTGTTGTAGGAAAGGAATGAATTATGGGGTTTGGTAGACAGGTGCTGGACTTCAATGTTTCCTGCTCAGCAGCAGCTAATGCAGCTAGTCTAATCTTCTCTGGACATTTTTTATTGCTGCCTGTTCATGAAAGAGAAGGTTAAGTATTAACAGTATGAGGAATATAAGTTTGAGACTCACTTCAGTGCCCCCAGTTTTGGCAAGCACTACACTTCTCCTGGTATTTCTCCTTCAATGAGCTGGCAGTTAGATCAGCAGATCCTGCCACTGTTTTGGGTGTGGGAGGTGTCGGTGAGCCTTCGGGAACCTTCAAAGTGTATCTGCATGACATCTCCAGAATTTTGGTGCTGAGCTGAGCAATACCTCATGCTCCACTTCACCTCTCTCTTGAAGCTTTCACAAGACTGCAGCTTCCCAAGGTAAAAGACTTGCAGAATATGCTCAAAGACTAAGTCAGGCATGAAAACCTGCACGCCAACTTGTTGAACGACATCTTGGCCCAGAACATTGACTGCTGTACACTTCCTCCAGCTTTCGAGCTCCTTGCGGAAATTCTCCTTGCACTGTGTCAGAACATGGGCACAGGCTGTAGATCATTGGGGAGCATGAGGAGGAGCTGCAATTGAGCGGTTTTTGATGTCAGAGAAGGCAGTTGGACTACAGCAGTCACAGCATGTGGTCATTGGCTGAGGTCGGCAATGTTTACAGCTGTCAGGTTGGGTGGGATCACAGGTGAGGTGGTTGGATGTTTTTGAATACAAACATTATTGAGATTGTGTTGGGAAGAGTTACAATCTATTTCACATACCTTCTTGACTCTGGGTGTCAAAAGCACTATATATGACCTTTCTTCTACAATACCCTCTTGTGTGTGCATTGAAAAAGTCATCAGGTGCACTCCCCAAGTGTACAACCTGTGTTCTGTGTCGTTTTCCTTTTGACAGTGACTCGAGAGCCCAAACTTTAGCGTAAGCTGCACATCTTTGAGCATAGTTTCAATTGAAAAGTTGTTGTTCAATGGCAAAGCAGCAGCCAGTGATTTTCAGAGAGAGTTTGGGTAATTTCTTCTGTTTCTTGGAGGGTGAATTTTCAATGTTGGAGTCATCCAATTTGCATTTTGATGGTGTTTGAGTGACATCAAGCTCATGCTGGGTAGTAGGTGAGAAAAGAGGGGTGGATGGAGTTGGTGGTTGCAATGGTCAGGATAACGAGGCAAGTGCAGCTCAAGCTTGCTTCTATGGGGTCTGATGTGAATTAGCATCCTCCAATTTGTGCTTTGCAGCAGATGCCCAGTTGCGAGCTTGTTCCTCTACTTTAGCTTGCTCAGCATCAACAAAACTGCTTTCATGCAGCAAGACTGCAATTGCAGTGGTACCTGGACCTCTTGCTGCCCAACTAAATCATTGCCAGAGAGCACACATATTGTTGATCAGTCTGTACTGAACAATGAGCTCAATATTTGGCAAGTCCAGGCTCTGAAATATGTATTGTCAGATTTCAAATGCAAGTATAATGGTATGAAATACGGTACCATTCTGAAAGCATCAGTGACACAAAGTCCAAACAACTCATTGTTCCTGAACTCAGTATATGTCTCCTCCCAAAATCCCTTCAACATTGTAGCATGAAACCATTTCACCTTCTCTTGTAGCTCAGAAGGAAGATGTGACTGAATAAACTTTGTGGCTGCCTCAGATGCCTTTGTAGAGTCAAAGAAAACCAAGAATTTAGCAGAGGAAGGAGTTTGGTTGATTGCGAAGTCATCCAGTATCAAAAAGGCAAGGTCTCTGTAGGAAGCAATAGAGTGCTGCATTTCTTTTGTGCAGAGAGCAATTGTTGGCCAGTCATTAGAGTGGATGAAGGATTGTGTTGTGGGTTGGAGGTGAAGAATTTGGTTCATGTCATATATTAAAGTCAATAGTAATGTTGCTGAGGCAACATAGAAAGGGATTGTGTTGGGAATAAAATACCTCAATTCTCTGAGAGCAAGGTACTGAGGACGGAAGGTTTGACCCCACAGACTGGTGCAGTGTCCCTTGTCAAAAATGAAGCAGAGAAGGCAGTGCTGGAATTTTACATCCTTCAACAGTTGGAGAAAGAACCCTTGTGTTGCAAGCTTGGGACTAATGACAACTACATGGTATTTGCCTGATGCTATGTCCTTCAAATTGAACAGCAAATGTTAGTAGTAGAAGCATTGACATCATGATTTCATGCACCTTGTATGTCTGTGCTACATTATGTTATGTTGCTTGTATGGCAATGAGTTCCCTACACTCTACAAATGAGCATCAGGTTCACTTAGTCAAGTTTGAGTTTGTTCAATGGTTGTTGAAGTTCAGGGTTCCTTTGTTGTTGCTTTAGACACAAGCTAATATATTAACTAGGTCGAGCTGGAGACCTAAGTCTCAGCTTGAGCACTTAAATAGTTACAACCAATCATAACATTACTACATAAGTATATAGCAATGAGTCTAGCAATTGGTAATATATAGCAATATCATTGGCATATGTATGAGACGATGTAGAAGAAAAAGAGAACTGGAATGATGTAAGTGTCCAATGAAGGAGAAAGCATATCACTACATACAAGGTGTTCTTTTAATGCTATTAATACAAAGGAAATACACTCAGAATACTGCTATATATTTGCTTCCAGACAACACTCAGAAAATTCCATTAGTTTCAAGTTATCATCACATATTGAAAACAGCAAGCATACTCTGGATTTTAATTCCCAGAAGAGCCTGTGTTTTTTGATTATTTTATAATAATGAAATAAATACAAGATTTTGAATTTTATATCAAAGGAAACATGTTAAATACAAAAGGAAAACTAAATGAAAACTATCTAAGAACTGCTTTAAAATATAGTGTTTTCACATGATTTTTCTACTATTTTCCTAGTGTNATATTCACTTCCAGACAACATTCAGAAAATTCTATTGGTTTCAAGCTATCATCACACATTGAAAACAGCAAGCATATTCTGTATTTTAATTTCCAGAAGAGTCTGTGTTTTTTAATAATTTTATAACAATGAAATTATAAAATTATTCTTTAGTTTTCTGATTACAAATATACTAGATTTTCTGCCTTATAAAATAGTGAGAAAACATTTAGAAAATAAATATAAAATTTTGAATTTTATAATCAAGGAAAACATGTTAAATACAAGAGGAAAATCATATGAAAACTATCTAAAAACTACTGTAAAATATAGCATTTCCACATGATTTTCCTACTATTTTCCTAGTGTTTTCCAGGTGTTTTCTCTGACTTTCCTACAATAGAAGCTTTGGTATTTTTATCTTATCTTATCAGCATTTTCTGAGCATCTTCAATATTTTCTCAGCATGAAAATTATTTTAATATATTGTATTGTCTATTAATTCTCAGCATTTGAAAATTCTATATCTTTTGTTGTTGAAAATTTAGCATCCTCCAGACATATTCTTGTTAAGGGGACACAATTGAAATTTAGAATCTATAAATGCTTTTTTGAAAATTTTCATTGCAAGAAGATTAAGTGTTTTCTCAATCAGAAAACCATATTAAAAGAACACCTTGTACATAGTGTGTATTCAGCACTGAATGCCCTGTTTGCTGAATGGGAGACCACTGTTGGTTTGCAGAGTTGCTAAGGCTGGGCATCTCCCTTGAAACTGCTGTAACCAACGAAGATCTACAAGAGCTCCAAACGAGAACAATACCTGCAGCCATCTGACTGCTAACTATGATTGGTAAGATGATACCATGTGGGACGACAAGGTCTATGGAGATGGAGAGAGTTGAACGACCACAAGAACCTCCCCCTTCTGCAGACTGCTTGACAGTAGACTTAGGCAAACCAGAAGGACCAAGGACGTTCTTCTTCATACAATGACAACTGGAATTTCATGGCAAATGGTTGGTTAATGGAACACCAACATCGAATATGGAGATTTGAGTGTAGAAAGGGGGTAATGTTACAAACTTTCATTTTTCTTACTCAGACTTGTACTGTTAGACACCTTCTTGAGCGTCTCTTTTCTTTTTCTGAAGATTATTTAACAATTAACTATGCTACTTTTTCACATCTGGACTTATCCACCTTCCTAGCTCCCATTTTTAGTATATCTTATCTTTTTCTTTCCATCTGTTTCTTTCTTGTTCTTCAATGACTTCATTATGACTTCATCTTTATTCTTTTCATTTCTTTCAAGTTCCATTTACTTTGTCATTTCTATCTTGAAACAACCTATTGTGATTCAAACAATGTAAACGACTAGATACAAACAGTGTATAAGTAGATAGAAATTGGGTCAAGGCTCTTCAGCTTGACCTAGTTAATCAACCTTGTATCTTGCAAGCCAACAACTGAATACTTGAACAATGAGCAGAAGGTTTACCTACTGTTGCATTGTTGAAACTCGAACTTGAACCTTAATACTTGACATCACTTCACTTAGTGGTGTTGAGTAGTTGTCATTGCTGCACAAGTAACATAACATAGTTCTCTTTCCTTTCTCATTATGCTACTCTCTCTATCAGACACATACACCTTCCACATCCCCTTCTTCTCTCTCATGCTTGTAACACCAGATCATAAGGATATCCTGATAGCATTGGGAATCTGATTATTTAACCGTAAACTACTGCTTACCTTAGAGACTTTACATAGTTCCAGATGTATCTATTTAAGTGCTGAAACCAAGGTTCGAGCTCTCCAGCTTGACCTGGTTAGTCAAAGCCTTTTGAAGGAACTCTGAACCTCAAGAATTGCCTTGAGTGCACTCTAACTTGATCTGTGAAGGACTCAGACAAAGAATGTCAGATCAGTCTAGTGTCATCATTAAGTAGCATAATAAAGATATTTCTTCATATAATAGAAAGAGTTGCTGCTGTCACAGCATGTTCTCAAAGGTGAGATCCTGTGCTTGTAATAATAGTTTCATATCCTCAACTGAGTCATCCACATCACAGACATACTCTCTGCAGAGTATGGTGGCAAGTTTCTCCAAATCATCATAGGAGGGGTCTGACACAGCAAATTCCTTAAGGCTTTCATATGATGTATGTTTTGCCACCACACTGCATCAGCAATCAACTCGTTCCACAGCTCCAATATGCTGAATGACTTTATGCATCTGGCAGAATCCTGGACCCTTTTTAATTTTTCCAGTCTCATTTGGGCACATTTGCTGTACCAACTTCCCCAGACTTAGAGAGTCATCCCCCAAACTGTCCTCCTTGAGGTAAAGGCACCAGACAGCATCAACACAGGCTATCTTTACATGAAACAGATCTATTCCATATACAAAGAACTGTCACTTCCATCATGGTGTCTTCTTGATACTCCAGGACTCTTGCAACAACAGCAGCTGTTGACCAACCTCTAGGTCACCAAATACTAGTACTGCTGTGTTTCCAATGTCTGTTAGACCATCATCTGAAAATAGATCATGTGGATCCCCAACTTTTGCCTGTTTAGACAGGAAATTCTCAAGGACAGTATCAATTTCAGCTGGTGTTGTGCATGGACTGTCAACAATTTGAGCATGCACCTGTTCTGTTTTGTCCAGTGGAACTTGCAGGACAGGCTCTGAATCCTGTAAGTCCTTCTTGTACTTTGCAAAAGCAGAAACCAAGGTCACCAGGTCTTGCAGAAACTTCCAATAATTGAACCACTGTCAATGATTGAGCTTTGTAGACATATAGAGTGGGTCAGGAAACTCCTCTATGAATGCCTTCAAGATTTCACCATCATCAAATGTTTTTGAGCCCTTGATCTTGATCTGCTCAGCCAGCTCATTTGAGCAGTCAAGGTCTGCTCTTGTGACACCATGTTGAAGGGGAATGAAAGTTCCAGAAGTGAGATGGATGAGGTTTGAGCTTTTGTCATGAATATTTGGTGTTGCATGGGACTGATTTATGTCAATGTTATCAAATGTGATCCCAGAAAGCAAGTGTTGGCCAAGTTCTTCAACATCAATAGCACGGTCCTTCTGGAGGGTATGAACCATTTTATCAATGGTGGAGCTTGACACTGACACTCCTAGATGGGCTAGGTCCTCAATGGTACTAGCTGCAGCACTATTGGTATGCAGGAAAATACCCAGAAGTGCTTGGAGAGTATTGCATCAGCTGTTGGTGCTCTGCATAAGCAGGCTAACACAGACAACCTGCTTCTTTTCAGCAGATAAATACAGGTATAGATAGCATCATATTTAAGATACTCACAATATCAAAGCCTTCCTCTGTATTTCAGCTTGCTCTTCTTGGTTGGCCAGTATCTCATTCTCATCCTCAGTATCTTCCTGCTCCAAATCTCCTCCCTCACTATTAAAGAGGTCTTGCACCCTGCCCACATCTTCTTCATCCTTCCCCTTCCCCTTTTTGGACCTGCAATACTGTTTCATTGCTACTCAAGCCTTGGCTAGTCTTGTCTCATCTGCACTCAACAACCTTTCCATCAGTTGCTAGATATATGGTGCATGGTCTTCTATGCGAGAAGAAAGGTGATTGATATCAATTTCTTCCAGATCTTGTTGTTTTGCATTTACTGCATTGAAATGGAAGCCAGTATTGATATTTGTGAGGCATAAGATCTCATCAGTGAAAATCTGTGTGGCCTTCTGTATAGACCATGACACAATGTCAGGACTGACCCTGGGGTTCTGCTCTAATGCATCAAGTATGGAAGGGCCAGTGATGTTGTAGCAATCATAAATGTCAGTGTGGCAGAGTGCAGAGAGAATAAATGACTTGGGAGAGATATTGAACTGGCTCTGCAGCTCTTCAAATATCCGGGAAATAATGTCAGAGGTCATCAAGTCATGGGGTGTCAAACAAGAACCGATGTTGTATTAGAGACCCTGCTAGTACTCTACACTTTGAAATTCAAGACAGGACTCAGCCGGCGCGCGTTATCATAAATCCAATTAAGCGGTGAACCAGTGATGCGAACTACCTTTGCAAATGATGCCTAAGAGCGGACCAGGTTAAGGCGGAATAGGCAGCCCGATAACATTGCGCCAGCCGTCCTGTGAAGAGTTTGTTGGATTTAGGTTGCGATGTGATAACCCTCTCTTCACAGGACGGATGGGAAGTAGGAGCCTGGGACTCTACTAGTTACCCACACAACTGTTACCTTCTATACCAGTGCCACTCCCACGGAACACGATCGTCTGACCTCATATCCGCGTTGCGGCACCCGACATTTGCAGTATAAAGTAACACGTTTCATGAAGAATTTGAGTAAAGGCTTTCTCCCTACATCGATGCTGAAGTTAGTGCTTGCTCCACTTCTACTTCTCTCTAGTTTCGTCTACTCTGCGGCCATCTCTGCAAGGGACGACAACCTCCCTGCCCGAGTGCCTTATGTTTTTCCTGCTCCTGGAACGGATCCGGTAACGAGTCTTCTGTAATACTTTGTTACGTTTGCCGATGTGGGTGCCACGGTACCTGTGTATCCAGATTGCGGACAAAATTCGATCCAGGCGCCCGAACAACACGCTTCTAGCTCTCGATGGAGTTCTGTCCGTATTATTCACTTTCTACAGCGACACAATCTCACACGTGTTACGGCTCTAGGCTCAACGCACCCCTCATAGCAAGCGGATGGGACACCATATTCAGTGTGATCAGGGGTAACAACTCGTTACCGGGGGATATGAGGGAATTACTGATACTTCGAGTCGCTGTTCTGAACGAAGCTGCTTACGAATGGTGTGTACTTTGTTCGATCGGCATCGCAGCATCTGATCTTCTCACAGGATCCAACATGAACCCGTCGGACGTTCTGCAGGTCTCACACAGGACCAGCTTCTCGCTATACGGTTTACCCCTGCCTTCGCCACCAACAGCAATCTAACTGAGCCTCTGCTCGCAGCTATGCTTTTCGCAGACTATCTCACCAAAACCGTTCGGGTGCCCCAAGACGTTTTTGATGAATTGGCAAAGCACCTCACCGATCAGCAGATAGTGGAAGCTACAGCGACGGCGGGAGCATACAACTTTGGGAGTAGGCTTTTGGTAGCGCTGGACGTGGATGGGAAGATGGATGCTGCTATTCCTGTGCCAGTGTGAAACGACGAGTCGCTCGCCTTGAGCGAGCCAGTGGTCCTAGATACTCGTTTGGCATGGAATGGACCACACAGTTGATGCACTCATAATGTTCCCTAGTTCTCTGCCACGATATTCTTCTATATTTCGCCCTGTCTCTTCTTTGCGCCCCGGTATTGACATTGCGCTGCTGTTGCTTATATGTCTGCATTGAATATCACCTTGATATAACTCTATGAAAAACGGGGGACGATGGTGTACAGGTCTAGTAGCAGATGTTTGGTGACAGAAATCATTTTATCTACCAGCTCACTGACACGCTCAAGAGCGTCAGTTCCGGTGGTTTCAGAGGATCTTCACGTCGGGCAGGGTCACAGACTTTTCTTCGTCTCTCCACCTCCCACGGTCCACCAGCTGCGGTTCCCTTCGACACGGTATTCGCGATGCGTCTGATGTACACGCTGGACGAGAATGGGAATAGGGTGTATACTCTCAAAGTACGTCCTTTCCTTGTCCTCTTCTTCTCATGCTTTTCTGACGACTGCTCTGCACAGAAAGTCATCGACAGCGGCAAAATCACAAAATCTGCTCATGCTGGTGAATACCACACTCACCCTCCGGTTCTACAACTCTGATGATGCTCAATGCAGCACGACTTTCCCCGGATGACAAGTTTTCCAGACATCGTGTCACGATAAAGAAACGTTTTGGAGTGTTGTTGACTCAGTTGCCTTCGAAGCCCATGTAGTGGAATGGTGGAAGATTGCAGATAAGGGTTCAGGGGAGCTTTCAGTATGGAGTGGAGAATATTTTCACGCAAATGATCTGACCGAGGCCGTGCAGTCGTTGACTGAGTGTTCCACATTCAGCGAGAGCAATTGTCGCGCCTAGGGATTTCATCTCCCGGAGAATGAAAGTTCTAAATTACAACCACGTCTACATAATATACTTTTGGGTCCCTCGCAATGTCGCAATACTCTAAATCCACTCTAGATACACGGGGCTACCGTTTAACCTTCTTCCCGCCTCTTCTCGTGCCCTTCTTCCCTTCGCCTCCAGCTGCGTTCTCCTGCGCACCCTCATCACCCTCTGCCTTCCTCTTCTTGTTCGCCGTGAAGTTAGATTTAACACTAATGACACCCTTCCCTTTCCCACTGGCCACCGCCGCTTCTGCAGCCGTCCAATCTGTGCCAGAGGTGTCTATTGCGTATCTGTGAGAGTGAGACTTTGTGGTTAGTGTAAGAAGGGGCGAGAACAAGGGATAAAAAAGTACTTTCTCAAATCCAACGCTCCAATCATCTCCCTCTGCCTCTCCTTCTTTTCCTTCTCCTCTCTATCCTCCTCCGCCGCTTCTTCCAACTCCTCTTCCAGCGACTGCGTCTGTTTCCCCGATCCCAGCACTATTCTTGATTCCTGCGTGGCCAATGGCGGCGCTGGTAATTCCTTCTCCAAATCACTCCTCACGATATCAGAAAGCTGCTTCGAGATCTTCCTAACTACCTTCACGAGTAATGCCAGTACTTGATTGACAGGTAAATTTAACTCGGTCTCGACGTCTTCAACGGACTTGAGTTGAAGACCCATAGCTAGGAGGATAGCGGATTGAACTGCTGACAGGGTGACATTTGAGCTTTTCTCGTGCTTGTCCGACTCTCCAGATGAAGAGGCGGGTTTCCTGGAGAAGAAGAGCCTTGAAATGACAGGCATCAAATCCAGGATAACGTGATAGTCGAGCTGGTTGTTCCCGTATGATTCAAGGCGTCTGAGGTCGAACGGTGTCAACAGCGTATTTAATAACGCAGGCGTTAGCGTCTTGGTATTAGATGAGGAAGGAGAGGCATCAAGTTGCTTGACGGCGGGACACTGGTTTACCGCCTCGAGTACACTTAACCCTAGCACCGAAGGAAAATCGCGGAATTTGGGGAAGGAGAGTAGCGTGAGGAATCGGGTACGGAAGTCTGAGGCGAATTCGCCTAGCCAAGCGTCTTCTGTATCTTCCTCTGATGCGTCCTCTGAAGATGAAGTGGTATTAGGCAGAGTACGAACCATAACGCAGGTATGCTCCCCGGTTAAGTCGCTCGCTGTATGTCGGATGTAGAGAGGTGTGTAGCCAAGGCGCTTCCAGAATCTAGATGTGTTTTATTGTTCCATTCTCAAGGGGAGGAGAATCACAGACGCACCTCAATAGCTGCCCCGTCAACCCAAAACTAACGCCTAACCAATCCAACGGCTCCGGCTTGATCTCACTCAGTCTTTCAAGCAGAGGAGGCATACGGTCCGCCCGTCGGACGGAAATGTCATCCGCCAGGAGGGAGGCGCCCTTGGACAAAACACCGTCACCCGGTCTGTCGTACTTTTCCTTTACCTTTGGTGCATCAGGCTCGTCAAGAGAGATATGCTCCCCAAGGTAAAATTCCCGAAGGGCTTCGAGAGCTCGCGTACCGTAACCCATCTATGCAAACACACATCAGCACGAAATCAAGTCAGACCAAGAGAGAAAAAGCACGCACACCAACAACTTCCGGATCTGTCGCGACTCTAACAATTCTCGCTCCACTCATCTCTGCAAACCTTCCTTCCTGGAACTGCATACTGATCAACCACGGGATCATATCACCCCCTGCTCGTAATCCCCGACCCAAACCCTCCAATATCGCTTCTCTTGATATCCGCCCCTCTAATGCGACCTGTATAACAGCCAATGGGACAGGCAACTCGTCCGAGGAAGAAGGTATGGGAGGAAGGAGGACATACAACTCGTGTGCAGGTGCATCCGACATCAGCTGGAGATCGTTTGGTTGGTTTTTATAATGCGAGGCGACGTATAACGCCATCATGCGCTGTAAGAATAGCTCGGAAGCGGGGTGGAAGGAGAAGAGGGTATCCCGGTTGACCCGGTATAACTGACATGTACTTGGGTGCGGGGTACCATGTAGAAAGGCGCTGGGTGAAGACGGAGGAGCGGATAGGCAGAGAACGGTATTAAGCCATGATTCGATAGCATCATTGGGTGCGTATCGGATTGGCGTAATTAGTGTTATTTCGTGTAATGTCCGATTGGTGCGTTTCTTGCCTACAGCGCCATCTTTCCTCCTCCCTTCACCTTCTTCTGCGGCAGGAGTGGTAGAAAGTGAAGTGGATGCAGCACTTTCCTCTCTTAGCCCCTTTATGAGTTTGAGAGAAAGGCTCCGGCCTGTACCTTCGTACCCATTGATAGTGGATCCCATCCAAATGAGGTAAGGGCCGAAAAGTTCGCGGACGAGTGGGAGTGGAATGGCGGCTGCTTCATCTATGACGACGAGTTCGGCTTGTCCCAATACATGTGCATCAGCAGGTTGTATGTATTGAATTGTCTGCCGATGACCTATACCTCCTGGTCCCTCTTTAAAGATGTTTACACGGACGATAGCTTTTCCCCATTCCGGGTTGGTCGTTTGTAGGATATCGTAATCGAGGTGTTCGGTGTACCCTAACGCATCGAAACCCTTGAAGATGAATTCAAAAGTTGTTTGAAGGTTTTCCGGTGTAGGTGATGTTACGAATATATTGGCGTACCCATGCGCAACAGCGGCTGCAATACCCAAGCCTAGAGCAGCGGATTTACCGCGACCACGAGCAGAGGTAAGGGTACATGTACTCGAGAGAGTTTTGGATGTGATAGAGTCGATAAAAGTGAGTAAAGCGCGGGCCTGGGAGGTGGTTTTGGCTAGCTGAACAAGTTGGCCTGCGATGGGTGTTTCGGAGAGGGATTGTTTGAGTTCCTTCAACTCTGTTTCTTCGGGATTGGGTGTTTTGGGAGGTTGGTATGGAGTAATGTCTTTGCCTCTGGAGATAGGTAGGACATTGAGTTCGTCATCGAGGAAAAGGCAGTCTGGGCATGCGCCGAGAGAGAGGATGAAGCGTTCGTTGAAACGAGCTACAATGTCATTCCGGGCATTGGTACGGTAGCGGGAATGAACATCCATTGTCATGGTATATAGCTGTTTCAAACTGGACATGGTTTTGAGCAGAAGAACGACAAGACCGCCACCCTGTACGGTTTCGATTGTCCTTGCAAGAAGATTTGGGGTGATGGCCTCAAAGTCTTGGAGAATGAGCATGCCATATGTATGTCCGAGGATCTTGTGGGATTCTTTGTAGTAGGTATAACGAATATCTGTAACTGTGACGAATATTTCAAAAGGATTCTGTTCGTTTGGTTCACGAATACCGCGTTTGACGTCTCGTTTCATCTTTGCTTCGCGCTTTTTACGATGCCTAGAGGGCAGGAAGTAAGCCACAATACAAGAATTTTGTATCAAACTCACGTTGTAAAGCCCAGATCCTTCTTGTAGCACCATAGGACATTCGGTCTTGCACTGACTCTGGCCTGCGAGAGAAGATAGTGCAGATTGACAATCTGGTCCCTGCCCTTGTCGCCCACCAAGACTATAAAGGATCTGTGATTCTTTGCGACATTGTTCGATATGAGATGAGATATTCGAGGGTCCAACTGCTTCCTCATTGCAGAGAGCAGAAAATTTGTGTGACAGGTGTGACGCATGAATTACCGTCGCCGAGTATAACGAATTTCTTACACGATTTTCAAAAATTTGCGCCGTGTTCCCTACTCAAAGTACTCAAAAACTAGTTTTTATCTTTCTTCTGGCTTCAGAACGCGGTCGTAGCCTTTAATCAGAGGCTCCGGGAGGATCTGGGGCTCTTGATTGAGAAAAACACGAATTTTGCAGATTTTAGTGTCTGTGCTTAACGTATCATTGGATGTATTCAAACACTATAAAATACATATATGCTTCTACTAAGAAAATATGCGGGTGTATGAGGGTATTGAATGGTAAGTAGATTACCTGTGTACTCAAGAGCCCTAATAAGAATCCACCTCTACTCTGCAGCTGTCATGCTAGTCACGACTAGTACTTTCCCTCCAATGAGCTCTTTACAAGCTAATGCCCATGAGTCATGACCATCCCATATCAGCAGCATTGAGTTCTGAAGGCCTGACGGCCCTCAGGCAAGACTTGCCTGCGAGAAACGGCAATCACACGGTCAATTCCGAAAGGGCGCTGTAGATATGCCCTTGAACATGAATGGTCTTTCCGTCGAGCTCTTGTACGAAATCCAGCTTGTAGCTCATTCTCCATCTCTTCCTCTAGTCAATCGCCGTTTTCATGGCATATTCTCTGCTTCACCGCCATCATACAAGGCTCAATATCTGCGTCATGTCGCAAATCCTCTGCAATACCCGATAGCATGCGATGAAAAAGTTGTCGCGCTTCTTCCACCTCCAACCCGTCCACTTGACTTGCCTCGACATCTCTTTCGCCATCTGTCACCCGCAAAAAAATACGAGGACGACCCTCCACTTCCCTTTCTTACCTTTTTATATAACCATTCTCCATATCCACCCGACCCAAACACCCATTCCGGATATGCTCTGACCAAAGCCGTCCATGCGCGCTTTGTGCGTCTCGTCAGATTCCTTCTCTCCCACGGTGCTTCGCCTACGCCTAAAGACGGTTTGGCAGTCAACATAGCTATCCGACAGAAGGATCTAGCTATGGTGAAGCTTCTCATCGAACGTCCTCCGGGAAAGGGAAAAAAGAGGAGAAGATTAGGGGATCGAATCCAAGTTTCACAGGACATGCTCAAGACAGCCGTAAAGTGTAGAGCGAGGGATATCGTGGTTTACTTTACCCAAGAAAAGGGTTGTGTACCGGATATGCAAACGTTGTATGCTTTGGGTTGTAAGCAGCGTCTTGTATCTCTCTATTTAGCCACAGACTGATTTACATCTCGACAGGAATCTCACAACTAAAACCTACTCGCGAAGATTATCACTTCCACGATTAATGTCATCGCGGCGCCTAGGTTGCTGGCCATTATGGTGGCAAGGTCCAATGGAGGAGTGGATCAGATAAAAGTGGCCTCTTCTCCAACGAGTTCAGTGGTGGATTCTACATATAAACTGTCATTTATGACGCAGAATACAATTCGAACATACTAGTCAAGCCGATGAGTACGTTTCCGAGTTCCGGACGTCGGTGTATGAAGGAAGCTCCCAATACACGTCTAAATCCAAGGTTGAAGGTTCATTTCCAGAGTGCGACTAACATGCCAGGTCCATAACAAACAAGTGACTACTAAGTCCTTCTCAGAGGAAGGTCCGAGTACAGAATAGACACACGTACTACATCTGCGCAAGAAAGAAAACAAGACAATAGACACATAAAGATAGACCAAAGAAATGGCAGTACTCATACTTATCCAAGTATATCCAAAAGATACGCAAAACATGAAGAGAACAGATGGTGACTCTACAGTCCAAGCACGGACCCCATGGATCTTGCCACCGAAGGCTCCCGGGAGGGTGCAACGGACGGCAACCGTGATGGTGCGGGTGAATCGCGGTGTTGTCGCTCCCAGAGTTTATCCTTCGCGCGAACTTCGATATTCTCGAATGGACCCTCCTGCGAGACTCTTACACAGTCTCTAGTACTGAGCACAAGGAGCTCAAAGAAGAAAGAGGAAGCAGCACGACGAGATGCCTGGTACGAAAGGTCAGAGGGTTACTGATCCGAGGACAGCATCTGAGGCGCACCTTGGTGGAAAATTTCTGGAAGCTGAGGACCTGCTCCTCGCCATCACCCTCCGTAGGCCGAAGCTCCCTTCTAATAATCGACAGTGCTTTAACAGTGTTCTTGCTATAGCCTTTGCCTTCCGTATCAACAGGTTCCTCCTCAACTTGGGTGCTACCCTGCGTCTGGTTCGTCGGCCGCGAGTCGAATACCGCAATAGGACATGATGCATCAGCATATGAAATCTCCCCTTCGTCAAAGTCTGGAGCAGGAGTGGATAACCTGCTGAGGGCTGACGGTGCAGCAGACTTGGAACGTGCGCGTTCGATAGGCAAACCAGTGTCTACGCCAGTCTCAAACTCGGGAACATTGAGCTGGAAATCGTCCATCTCCATCATTCCAGACTGGTCAGGAAGGTCAAGGCCTGCATCAGGCCCGACACTGGCCCTGCCCAGAATATCACTGCCTAGGGCAACACTGGGGGCACGACTCTCACGACGTACGTCCTCGACCTCATCCACGGGGACCTCGTCGTCCAAACGGGGTCGTTTATTGGAGGACTTTCCGGGAGAAGTGCCTCTGCGCTTCGCGGTTCCATTAATTGGGCGAAGGAAGAGATCAGCCAACTCTGGCGCCAAACCTGGAGGTGCAGCACAGAAAAAGGTGCCATTGGGAGTGACTCTGGTGGGCAGGAAATGGGAAAGAGGGTCATTGTGGATTTCAAGCAGCCTCATAACGACTGCTGATCTGGGCAGGAAATGAGGTTCCGTTAGAATGTCGCTGAGGTCTTTATTTTGAGGACCACCCAATCCGCCATCTCTCCCTCGACCAACTTTGGCACCTGGACCGCCATCTTGTAACTCTGTCACAGAATCAATGACTTGCTTTTTCTCCTTGAGCTTCTTCTTGAGCTTGGACACCTTGGGAGTTTCTTCAGGGGCCACTTCAGGTTCAGGTTCAGGTTCAGGTTCAGGTCCAGGTTCAGGTGGAGGAGTCGGTGGGACTTCGGACAGGGGCGACGCTATGAGAAGGACAAAGATAAGCATGAACGACTATGAAAGAAGACAGAGACGCACAGGCGCGGGAAGGTGATCTAGTTTGACCAGGTGTCCTCTCACCCTCGGTAGGGAAACCTTCTGCGGGTCCATCACCAAAGTTGATACCAAAGTCGCCCAAGTCGATTCCTCCAAAGTCTGCTCCACCCATATCTACGTCCATATCTGCTCCAAAGCCGTGTTCCGAAGGAGCTCGGCTTTTGCTTCGGTTCGACAGGAGATCGAGGTCCATGGCCATGGCATCCTCCATGAACTGTGCGCCTACAGAGTCGCGCATCGAAACAGCATCACGCCCAACCCCAACACTTCCATCTACACTCATTGAGTCCTGCTCCTTCTCTTGTTGTTCGGGTCCGTCTCCAAAGTCGAGTCCCAAGTCAAGCTCAAAGTCTTGAGAACCAATTCCATCGGAAGGTCCGACATCAAAACCAATGTCAAATCCAAGTGGCTCGAATGTGTCTGTAGGTGGAAGGGTAATATCGTCGATATGTGCTTGATGATGACCGGCTGTGGTGAGTTGTCGTTCTTCGAAATCCTGGCGCCTATCAGCCAGTCAGTAATTGTTGCAAGGTGTGGGAGTATTCTAACAGACCAGTTGATATCGGGAATGAAGAGATCAACGTCAGGAAAGTCATTCGTCTGGATGGTAATGGCGTTTTTATTTGCAACGAGTTGTTCTTCGGTCATGTCGACCATGCCGGGTCGGAAAGCCTGGAACGAGAAATCCACAACACTTGGACTGGTGAAAAGGTAAAAAGCTTACCATCTTGATCTTGAGAAGGGCTTCATTGCAGTCATCCAGCAGATATTTGGCTTTCCTACTGTAAATCCGCACGACACCGAGAAGAAGTTGCCCACTCAGCCTCAACGCCATAAATTCAACCTCTTGGTCGACGATTGCACCTATTTGATGTTCAGCACATGTAAAATGCCTCCAAAAACGAGTGACATGATACGCACTAACTGACTCTTCTATATCTGTCTGCAGCGTCTGGGTTTTGGATAATTTGCGTTCCATGTGGGCGGCAAGCCATACTTTCCCAAGCGGCCCGCGACGTGAGAGTATAGCCTCTGAGTAGAACTGGATAATTTTCAGTCAAACGAAGGAATATCAGGTGGCGAGGAATTTACCATGATGGAGGAGAACAAGGTGTCGCGAACGAAGCGCGTCAAATCAATTTCGAACCAAAGGGGCCAATTGTGACAGATGTGTGACATGGCTGCTGGTGTGACGGCCAATTTTCAAACGCGACTTGTAAATGCATCGAATACCCCTCCGTCGTTTACCTGGGCAATGTCCTGTGCAATGTCGTGAGTTGCCTTGTCCACAATTTCTTATGCTTATGCGCTCATCTTGCCCTAGGACGGTACGCTTCGGCCGCTAAAAAATTACCATCCGGTAAACCAAGCACCCGCTTTCCTCCGCCCCTGCGCGTCCAGCCATGGACTTCAAAACCCGACACCCAGTTTCAAAAGTCGAGAAACAGAACATCTCTAGCATGGTGGAATATGAAGCTTTCTGAAGCCGCGGACAAAGATAATTCTTCATGGTGCTTCGAACTTCTCGCCGACATGAAACAGAGCAATGTCACACCCGACATAAGCACCTACCTATCTGTTCTTCGCGCGTTGAGAACGAGATATGGAGCTGACGATGCGTGGGCTGTGTACGATGACATGATTCTCTGTGGCATACGACCCGATGTGCATATCTTCAATGCTCTCATTGAGGTGCGTCTTGGTTCTATTGAAAAACTTTCACTGTAATGAACGAGCTCCACCCAGGTAACTCATTACAGAGGGACACATGCTCTCTGGCAGGTTCTCGATATCATGAAGAGTATGTCGGTCGAACCCAACTCAGGCACTTATGCAAGTATCATTCGATACTTTATCGAATCCCAACAATTGGAATCTGCCCTGCGTTATCTACAGGAGATGCAAGATAAAGGATTGGAGCCTGAGATGCGTACTATTCAAGGTGTAATTGAGCTCGCAGCACAAGAAGGTTTTCCACGCCTTGCTGTCGACCCAGCCGATAGGTTCCAGGATACATCTTTGAGAACGCTGGAGCCAGCAATCTGGTTGAGCTGCTTAAGAGCATCTGCTGCTGCACTTTGGGTGCGTTTCTCATCTAATCCACTCAAAGCCTACTGACATTGTATATTCTTAGGCAGAGGGCGTCATCAGATCTTGGGAAATCGTCGTCCAGGAGCTTGGAATCAATCCCGATGAGGGTCTCTGTACAATGGTCCTCAACACCGCTGCTCGAAATGGACATCCAGATCTTGCCACTGACGCTCTTCGCGTCTTGAAGGAATCGAATGTTCCATGGCAGGAACACCATTTTGCCCCTCTGATTGAAGCTTTCTGCCACGCCGGACAGCTTAGAGAGGCACTCATCGCTATCGACATAATGCGGTCGCACGACGTCAACATTCTCTCCAGTACAGCATCGCCCATTGTGCAACTCATACAGAAGGACGAAGATGCCTTTGACGCAACTTGGCCCATCATTGATGAGTTGCACAAAGAGAAACCCATTCATCTTAGCATTTGGAAAACTATGCTCAAGGCTGCAACCGCTCTGGGAGATCTCCAACGTGCCGTTGGCGCATATAAAAGTGCCTCCGATTATGGCGTCACACCAGATCTGGAAAGCTTCAATCTCGTGTTGGAGTGCAGTCTTACTGTTGCACATCGACCAGTTGGAGATTTGATTCTTGCCGATATGAAGGAGGCTTCCATCGCCCCCGACTATAGAACATATGAACTCATGATCCAGTTATGCCTTACACAAGACACTTATGAGGATGCATTCTTCTTCCTGGAGGAGATGAAAGGGGCCGGGTTCAAACCTGCTAACTCGATTTACAGATCGCTCGTTTGGAAATGTGCTTATAATGGTGACGCCCGGTATCAAGTGGCAATGGAGGAGATGAAGGAGATGGGTTATGACCCGAGCTCACGATGGCAGTGGGAGGTCAGGAAGGCATTTTCAGACGCAGAACAACGTGCCCGACCCGAGGAGACTGGGAAGTATGTAGAAAGTTTGCCGAAGCGGGTCGCCTTAAATGGCACCGCTCAACGATTCATAGAAACCGGAGGTCAATAGTGCATATCGGGCGTAGCTACTACTATTATTACTTTACGGAGTTTGATAATTGCAACGGTCATTGGCAGCGGATGACTCGTCAAGGACCCGAACCACACTGACACCAAAAAATGCTTCCCACCGGCACGGTCCTTTCGGTTTCTCAGCACCCTTGACTTCTACCTACTTTAATGGAAATACTCTATACACACGGTCATGAGTGGTATAGGCGTGGAATAAGAAGACGTGAAGTGCATGAATAAAATAGATTACCACACTCGACATAGTCTGCTGCTGACCTCTCAGTTACCTCCCGTCACAATTCACCCGAAGGTGTGTTTCTGGACTCATCGACGTAACTCAAGCTTAGTCTTCCCAAGGCCGACTCTCTCCCCTGCGCGATGTACATGATTCAATCTCGACTACAGAACCGGAAACTACAAATATGTATAGGCTGTACCGACACACGAATCCTAACTTAAGTGGCTCGCTTCATTTGCAATAAGTGAGTCGGTCCTCGTATCGACATGCTGCCTCTTTTAGATTTTTAGATTTATCCCATGTCATTTCTTACATGAAGCATCTGAACGTCAAGGCACCTTGATTGTATTCCCTCATGGCTGAATACGCCCATTTATCGACCATCGATCCTGAGCTCGCGCCTTTGGTCGACAATGTGCCACCGCATGTGAAGACAAGCACTGTAGCAAGACGAGAAGTCTTCAAAAGATTTGGACTCCCTATCTTGAAACAGAACCCTGAACCTTTACTACCACCTCCCTTGGAATACAAGACTACCCATCGGTACATCGAAGTTGACGGCATCAAGGTCTTGGCCAAGTGTGTAACTCCAATTCCTAGGGAAGATGAAGATAAGTAGCTTCCCGCTCCTTTTCTGGATGCACGGAGGGGGTGCGTGTATATCGGGTGTGCTTTAAAGGTGTTCCTAACTCGTTCTACAGGATGGACAATTGGGAACGCTGAGATGGCATTCGCTGCATTGAAATATGTGCGTCAATTCAGCTTTGCTATTCGAACACTTATCTGAAAAGTCATCCAGGTTGCGTCTCATCCTCGATAAAGGGTTCGTAGTGGCAGTTACTCCCTGCTGGGGGGAACCTGGCTGCCGTTCTTGCCCATCTTGCTCGAGATGACCCATTCTTCAAAGATAAGCCCATCGCCGGTCAACACCTCCAGGCTCCTTTCGTGTGCCATCCCGCAGTGTATCCTGAGGAGCAGGTGTGCTTCTTCAGAGAGAATATGCTGCTGAAATTTGCATACTTTCAGATATAAAACCTTGCTTCTGTCGATGGAGCAGGTTAAGAATCCACTAGGCCTATCGAAAGAGGCTTGCTATGATCATCTGAGTAAATCTAATCCTTCCATTTGCCTTGAATTCACCCGTCTAGCTGATTTTTCTGCGTATTGGATCTTGGTAGCGTGGTATAATGCACCTCCTGAGGACCTCAGAATCTCACCGCTCCTACTACCCTCACACAAGGACCTCCCCCCCCCCTTGGCATTCATCCAAGTATGTGGGCTCGACCCCTTACGCGGTGAGGGTATTCTGTACGGGAAAGTAGGGAGGCGGGTGTGCCGACCTGATTTGAAGTGTTGGTATCATCGTGCTGTTTAGTGTGATCTCTTTGACTATCTAGGGTATCACCTGGGAACTACGCATGCATTCCACAGGCAGCGAAGTGGAGAGCAGGTCTCAAATGATTACTCCAGCTGAAGGATGGAATTTAGCTCGGGATAGTCATCCATTTCAAGGTGTGAAAGCCGAAATGACGAAAATCCACAGTCGCACTATCAAGAGTTCCTATGACTCGATCTAAGTGTTAGTCCGCGTAGCCCGGTTTCACCGCCCAGTCTTGATCTACTCTGGTGTTATCCATGGATTTAAGTCATTACACGCGTCAATCGGACAAGCACGGAGATGGGGGAGATTACAAAGAAGGCCTCAGGTGGTTACTACAGGACGGGGCTTACACTGAGCATGTTCTACTGTGTATCACAATTCAATTTTCACTTCTCCTGTTTCCATGTAGTACATACATGTAGTGAAACTCTTAGTCGAGTCTGGAGTTTCAGTCCTGAGGCCTGAGGTTGAGAGGGATAATATGACCTCACACGTCGTGGGCGCGGGTGTCCACGAGCTGTTCGCGCAAAAAAGGTATTCGATCCCTTCGCAGAATGACATGAACAGGCGTGACACCCATATTGACTCGAGTCGTCGCGTCGCGTCTTGTTCCCGTACTACGACCATCATCAAACCATGCAGGTCACCTTCGACTCCCATGCGCTCAAGCGTAAGTAGGCTCAATTCGGTTATCGCCGTGCTTGAGCTCACTGGAGATAGCGTTCACCAGAGCCCTTACATGTCTGTCGAGATACGGAGAGGAACTCACCATATATGCCACACCCGAAACTTTATCCATGTCCTGTACCAATTCCTCAAAATCAGCTTATTGTCGTTTCCGATATTCGCGTCAATTCTTTTCAAAGTACCGACTGGGGAATAATAGAGTGAATAACGAAGGGGTGGAAACCGTGACTGGCCAATTAATGGCAAAGGTTCGTTCTTCGGTTAGTATGATGATTCCTATCAGAATTCTGTTTCATAGGCACTGCTATCCATCCTCAGACATCATTCAGGGGATAGTTCGCTTGAGAGATGTGAGATATCAATCGTGGACGCGGAAGAGACTGAGGAGGCCGAAGATGAGGACAGTCTGGAGAGTCGCTTAGTGGTACGGTTGCATTGCAAACATGGTACGTCCGGTTTGCTCTCGAACATTCTGCCGTCCTCACCACCTTTCTTTGAGGTGTCGTTAAAACGCACAAATTACTGATGCTCACACCCACGTCTCTGATGGCACCTCCCCCACCAGATTCCACAAACGAGTCCTTCCTAAAAATCGGCCCGAGAGCGATGAGGGAAATCATAGAGCACTTTCCTCTCGCCAAGGGCGCGAAAGCTGATCCACAATTAATTTGGAACTTTGGAGAAACAGACGTACGTGTCAAGAGCTTAGAATCTTCCATTGACAGCAAAGGTACGTTTTTATGCAGTTCACAGGTCTCGCGGTGCTCATTCTACATAGGAAAAGCACAGCTCTTAACGGAGCTCACAATCCCTTCGGACGAATTCGATGTCTATCATCTCGATGCATACCCCATCGCGCTTGCCTTTCACTTGCGCGAGTTCAATGTAACACCTTTTCCAGTTCATGCAAGCAGTTTACCCATTTTGATATTGTTCTCCCTTTTCTTTCGACTCGAAGGCCACTATCGCTTTCACTGAGCAGTCATCTCTGACCCTTGATCTGCGATTTACGGACCCAGCAGCACCTCTCTTCATCGACGTCGAGGGAGATTGCTTTGAGGTTCTCTTTGTGATTTCAACAAGCCAAGTGCAAGCCTCTCTCAGTCAGCAACAGGGCCCGGGTCCACAGATGGTGAAAAAACGTATTCGGGAAGATACGCCAGGCAATGACTCGGGCAGGTTCAAGAAGCCTATGAAGGCGGTTCACCAAACAGATCGTGCTTCGATGTCCCGGTCTGAAGGAGAGGTCTCTTTCAGGATGTCTATGCCTCCTCCGTCTATTCTTCCCGTTCGCGTCTCTCAACGACCCTCATCAGCGAATGACAACAAATCATGTCAGCTCGACGACCAGGACATAGCAGCTGAAGAACCCCTGTTCCTTCCTGCCCCTTCGCAATTGACTATCAGTGGGGACGAAAATGCGCTCCGTGAATCTGGATTGGGTATAGAGAATATGACCGTTGATGAGTTCAACGCTATGCTCGAGGATGATCAAGACGTGGAGGCGGGAACAATGGCACGTTCAATATCTCGGTTGGCAACGGATGAACAAGAGAGCCTTGAACTTGTTGAAGATGAGCCGGGATTGGCGCCAACGCAGAATCGGAGTGGCATATCAGATAATCAAACGAGAGTGCGTAGCCGTGTTTCCTCGACGAGTGAATTTTGAATCCCGTGTTCTTCAGACTTTTCATCCGCTCTTTGACGATTGATGAGGCTATATCGTGCCATTAATTTGTACATTATACCACTCACACTCTACATAGGCTATCGCATGAACATATCATACTGTCACTCTGCAATACTTCAATCGCAACGTGCTGCTGCAGCCATTGGAAGCAACTGAAATACGACAGCGCTTCCTCACCGGTACCCAACCGCAACCTGGTCAGGCCGCAGCCAATCAACATCCTTCTCTCAACAGCCTCCCTTAGTAGTTCCTCTTCCTGTTCATCAAAATCAATGGCAATGCTCAACGTTCGAAGGCATGGCCAGGGCACTTGCAAGTCGATTGGAGATTGGGAAATAACTTTGAGGAAATTGGGTGGGCTTAAGGAAATGCTGGCACTGATAAAAGTGAATTCCGACACCGAAGGGAAAGAAGCAAAGAGATTGCGGTACTTTAGTGTCGTGAAATCGGAATCACAAAATGCCAAAGAACGCA
This sequence comes from Moniliophthora roreri, assembly GCA_001466705.2. NCBI lineage: Eukaryota > Fungi > Basidiomycota > Agaricomycetes > Agaricales > Marasmiaceae > Moniliophthora > Moniliophthora roreri. Next base: position 531,652 of record LATX02000068.1, on the reverse strand, counting down.
GAAGCGTGAATTTAGATGAGTGCGGGGAGGAAAAAAATTGGTCAAGATCATGCTCCTGGGCACCTTTCAAAACCAATTGTTCGAGAAGAGGGGCATAGATGGCTAGTAGGATGCCACTATAGTTGGTACCTCGCAGACTGGAAATGCTGAGGGACCGAAGACTCGGGACACTGACGCTATTCGCCTGAGGCAAGGGTTGTGTCCCAATGATGTCCCCGACCACACAGAGATTAAGGAGGGAGCAGCATGCCAGTAAGATTGCCCGAAATTGGAGGAACTGAACTGGCATGGCTTTAGTGTGGTTAATGCGCAGTGTGGTGACGTTGCGTATAGGAGGTCGAAAAAAGTAGATGGCGAGCCCGCGTAAATGGAGGAATGCCAACTTTGGGCATCCTCCTGTGAATATCTGTGGCGTCGAGGAAACGCTTTCGGGCGTATTGGCACCCGGGCGCAAGCGATCGGAGAATTCCACGCCGATGGAAAGGTATTCGAGGGCGGGGGCTCTGGTAGACGCAAGACGAGATATTAGGGGACTGTCGATGTCTTCCTGGAATGAGTCGACCGAACAACGACGCCATCGATGTATGTGGTTCAGGGCGCTATCCAGCATTTTGAGGGTAACATCTTCCGAGGCCCCGTCAGATGGGCCATTCGAGGTGATACTCACGTCAAGGAAGCATCCACCGGAACGTTCGAGATATTCTTCTACGGCAGGGAGAGAACCGCCCGCTTGGATGAAAACATGCGACCAGAGCTGACGCGTCCCTAACGCAACCGCACGCCAGTATCTATTGACATGCGACACTACGATTTCAAGGGGGATTTCAGTTTCTTCTCGGGTGCCTGGTAAGGAGTAGCAACTCTCATCATCGCTCAACATTTGCTGTTCGGCGATCTGAGCTGTTTGCCCGAGTAAAAAGATGGAAGATAGAATTTCGCATGGGACGATGGTAGGCATAGTGCGTGGCTGATCCTCGGGAGAAATATTTATCTTTGAGAAAGTCTATGGACAGAAGTTAGAACACCATAGATACAAGGCAGCGTTCGTCGGGTACTGTACCGTGACCATCGAGACCTGACGAACATACTTAGATTAGACATCTTGACAGGAAGGTGACTATGTGACATGAACTTACTCGAGACGCTGCTATTTAGATCCGGGGCATGATAGTGGTAGAAGGAAAGTGAGGGAATTTAGAAATCTGGTAGGAGCGAGAACGCCAGAAGTCTGGAACCTTTGCAGTGACCCGTCCACCCAGTCGATTAGTTCACCTCGGAAAATTCCGAGATCGCGTGACCTGCCCATTTTCCAGCCCGCAAAGCTAGCCTGGCAAGCCGCCTTTACTGTACTCGCATAGAGGATAAGTCGTTTTGTACATACGAGTAAAGCCTGGTGCCNGGGGAACCGTTGTGCTCAGTTAATTTCGAACTCCGCCCAGAAACGCTCTTTTCTTATCGATTACGGTATGATGATTGATCTTATCAACGTGCTTTTCCTCTGTACCTCAACACAAACCGCCTTTCTGATTGTATCTGTGCATCCAGAATCCATATACCAATGAAATACTCAGATGAGGGTGTGATCCTAACTTCTGACCAACCAAGCTACTCTGCGACTGCTCCATACACAATGACCGGCTAGGAATGTGTAATATCTTGCTTTGATGTGCGGATATCTGGAAGCTTCTCTAGCTCCTGAACAAGAGCCATGAATCCAATCAGGGAAGTGATTTTCCCTTCCGAAGAATCTACCATACGCCGTACGGTGGACGAGAAAAATCAACAAATGCCTGACGCATGACTCAACGTCGGCAGAGCAAGCGTCGGATCGTAACACGACGATTCCCCAGCACCGGGGACCAGACTACCGCGAAGCGGGCTTTAGCGCGTAACGCTACTCTCTGAAGATAGGTTAGGGGCTCGAGGTTGGGGTTAGGCGTGCAGTTGAGGATTTATACTTGCGGTTACATGATAGGTGGTTAGGGCGCGAACAGACGCTGACAACACCACCTTTCGGAATCCCGAGGAAGACTAATCGACCCCGACCCCAGTAGACGTTCGCCCTTTCCACCCTGTCCATTCTTTTCAACCAAATATAGTCTTGAGATCATGATGATACTTCAGGTGGTTGGCGCCTCCGCCCCACACACAAGTACTACAACGTATCAGACTTACGTACGAAATGAAAAGAAGCATTGTATTATACAGCGATACTGGTACAGAAATTTGCTCTTATGAGTACCTCATCTGCTATCACTTCTGATGCAGACCCTGCGCGAGCTGAATCTACGATAACATTTTAGATGAATCGTGTACTGCGGGAGAGGGGACAATACACACCTCTTCTTTCGTCAACGTCCGCAACTCTCCAGGAGAGCTGATGCCTCTCGTCAAGGCGCTGACACCAGTCTCGATCGCTCGCCCGATTGCACCTTTAGTGGCGATGAAATATCTGATTTCGTATGGTTCCACTTGGATTAGGGACACGCGAGGGTCATTCTCGTCACCCTTGTGAACGCCATCTTTCAGGTCGCCAAACCAAGCAGATAAACTGCCATTACGTGAGGTTTCGCAGTACAACAGGGGATAGTCACTCACGAAATCGACCAATACTTCTTGATCAGGTCTCGATCTTGCTTAATCGTAGCGATTCCAGCATACGAAGCCCAGCTGGTATTGTCACTGTTGTAGAAGCTAACGTTGACGTGACTATCGTGTTGAATTTCTTCAAACTTGTGGGAAGCATTATTTGCGAAGAAGAGGAGGTTGAGTTGAGTCTCGCTGTCGGCTGTAGAGGCGGGCACAAATTAGCGGTCTGATACCACTGAGAAATATGCAAAAGGCGTACGAGTAACCGGTGCCATTGCTCTGGAATGAAGAGAACCGTCCGAGCAGCGGGTTACCAGCATCCCTGAATGAGTAGATTTTATGATTTGTTGAAGATCTGAAACAGAGAGATTGGGCAAGAGGCGCACAGGCTCCAATGAATATACCCACCGTGAATTTTCTGCTGAGGAGTAGCATCTTTGTTTTCAGACTTGGAAACGTAAGGGTCGAGATGGGCAGTGCAAGACATGATGGTTCAACGAACATTGCGACTTTTTATACAACTCGAGAGCCGGGATGAGACATACCTGACGTCACTACCAGTGTAATAGGGTTGAGTAGATCGTGATCACACACACTAGTCATATACATAAACCAAAATCCGATCAAGTGGTGGGTTTTATACGAGCGTAACAATACATCTACTGGAGTCCGGGAATAGGTGGTGATTGTGCCGGTGCCATCGACGAAGGGACTGGTAATGACTTTGAGTTGGAGGTCACGAGAAGAAAAGAAAAGCCAACGTACGTGGCACCATCTGCGGTCGTTGTCCCTCACTGAACACTCTAGATAATAGCACACCGACACCCTCGAACACTCCCAACAGAATACCACAAGCTACTGCCGAACCGAACGCAGATTTTGGACCACCTGTGACGCATGTCAGACGGACCAAGCTGAAATAAACTCATCACGTACTCCGTGCAGCCAAACACCCTCCAGTCATGAATCCAGATATGATGGCATTCCACGCATCTTCTTTTTGTCTAATGCCCTTGACAGCACAGTCGAAGGTCGAAAACATCCCACCCCACACGCCAAAGTTTCCGCCAGTTACGGGTGCTCGTGCCTTCATGGATGATATTGCCCCGACGAATCGTTCGCCCTAGTAAACCAAATGAGTTGGGATAAATCAGAGCAAGAGGCACTAGTAGCACACACCCGGGGAGAGTTTCTGGCACCCTTTATGCTGTACCATATGCCACCTCCGACAGCACCCATTGCGAATGCTCCTCCAAAGTCGTTAAGGATGACCCATGGGCTGGGTGATTGAACTTGAGTTGAGAGGATTCTAGAAAAGCGTGTTGAAGGACTTGCCAGGGATCTCTTGTGTGGTCAGCGTGTGCCATTTTGGTTGGAAGACGGGAACTGCAAGGACTATGTACACCGGGTGGACGAGAGAAGAAGAACAAAAGTTTTTCTTTCCCAGGCTACACGTGGGAGTTGGCGTCTTGTGACAGCGCTGAGAGACGCGTCCGAGTCGGATTGTTGTGTCATTGTTGAATTGAACCACCACCATGTCGACCGCAACGCCTGACACCCACTCAGCCCTTCGTCGACTTAGACAAGTATACGTCGAAATACCTCCCTCACCTCTTCATACCAATTCCTCGTCGCGCACCAATTCCGTACCAGCAAATATGCCCCTTTCACCCACTCGAAGTAATATGCCATTGAACGCGCCGCCGCAGAAACGAAAGTTATCGAATGCAGCTCAGCCAGTTCATAAGAAACAGAAGACTGATGGCTTTGGAACGCACAAAGAAAATTCGTCGAACAGTATGGTGAATGAGCAATCCACATCGTCGAAGCCAGAACCGACTGCGTACTATTGCCATCAATGCAACAAGAAGAGAGATGTACCAGGTATTAGGCTCTAGGCTAAATGACTTATACTCACTAATTCTGCTTTCCTGAATAGATATTTTATTTTGTACCGCCTCTCAAGACAATCCGAAAGGCAAGGGTCCACGCTGTCGCGCAAAGTACTGTCGTAATTGTCTGAGGAACCGGTACAACGAAGATATCGATGCCAACAAGCTGGCGGCACCCACTCCGAGAGATGGCGTGCGTGATGAGGCCCCATATAGCTACAGGCGAGCCAGGTATTCTTTTTACTCTTCCATTTGTCTAATGTCGCTTCAGATGTCCAAGATGTCGTGACATGTGCGATTGCACGAGATGCAGAAAAGCAAAGGGATTGGAGCCTCTTCGGTGAGTTGACTTCATGTCGCTGCCTCCGTTCCACGGGCTAACGGGGGCGCCGTGTTTTTAAGCCAACCAGGGCAAAACAAGTCTGCTGGTCTCATGGGGCAAGACCGGAAGCAGAAAGCCAGCGAAGGTGGACAGGCAGCCTCGACTTCGAAGTTGGTACACGCAAAGGATGGCTCGGCGTCCACGAAGCCAAATGTGAAGAAGCCATCGGCGAAACGACTTCCGTCTGTCAAGTGGACCAAGTTGCCCATTAATCTGTCTCTGGATGAAGCCGAAGCCCGAATACAAATTCGGGAGTTTGTCTTGCGATTTGAAAACACCGTTGGAAGGAGTATCGCCAGAAGCCATATTGAGGATTTGGAGCGCATTGGCCGAATAGCTGGCGAAGATGACATGCCATGCACCTGGGTCACTGAAGCTTGTGTGAAGGCAATCATTGTAGGCTTACTCGGGACACTGGCGGACGAGGAGGATAGCAGTGCGGCCACAGTTCGTATGATATATCTATAGCTAAACTTGCGAAACTGATACGATGCATATAGGTCATCAAAACCGCTATCAAGCAAATTCGATCTGCTGGCGTCAACCTCAACAAGATTTGGGTAGCACTTGCCGCATTGCGAGAGGCGTTGGATTTCCCGGACGATACGCAATCCACTCATTCAGAATCCTCTGAATCCTCCGAGGACAGAATCATCATTACTTTTCCCGATCCCCTTCCTCCCCCAGATGGAGTGACGGCGAGTTACAGCACCAGAAGCAGTCGAGCTTCTGCTGCAATTACATCCGCGGACATATCAATTATCAGTTCCATGCAACTGATACCTGTTATCAATGGCCTTATAGAGATCGTTATCGAATCTCATACCATCCGTGAAGAGTTGGATGAAGGCGTGACGCGCGGCAAAGAGATTACGAAGGACGTACGTGAAAGCATGAAGAAGGAGAATGAGAAATGGGAACGGACCAAGAAGGATATTGAGGCGAATGCGGATCCTGAGGTACGCTTTTTCGTAAAGCTGTTTCGCTCATCGTCGCTCACGCTCTTGCTTTAGGTATCCGTTGTCAAACTTAAGGAAGCCCGACAATCTCAGAAGGAGAGTCTCCAGGGCCTGGAGAATCCTCTCAAGGTTGTCATGTCTGCGTTTATGCCGCGCTTTGGGCCTCTTGGAACTGACCATGGCGGTCGCGTATATTACGCGTTGTCGCCTGGTGTACGTGACAGAGAGTTTGCGATGAATCAGCTTGTTGGTGCATCGAAGAAGTCCAAAGGAAGGAAACCGATTCGGCGAGCCAAATCACTTGAGGAGCGGACGTCTTTCCAGGAATGGTCGTGGTTCCTGGCCGTGTGGGGCAAAAAGCCTTCGGAAGTCGACTCGAGTGGCACCGAGCCCAGGTGGTGGGTGTTTTGGGAGCCAGAAGAGATTCGCAGACTGGCTATATGGATTTCGGGCACCAATGACTGGGACGTCAAGATAGAATCGGGGGACCCTTCGATAACGGCCAGTCACAGCCGGCTGAAATCATTGGTGAAGAACCTTCAAGAATACGCTGCAACTCTAGAGTGGAGATGTAAGGGAGAAGAGGCGGTGCTCTGAATTCTGTTTCCCTTCTTGCGATGCATACATTCATCTTCTTGATACTACCTCGTTACTTGTACTCCATTTCACTGTACACTGAACTGCTTCGCTAGGAGCTTGATTGATGTATACTACCTAAGTTGTCTCTTAACAGTGTTATCCGTATGGCAAGTTACAGTAATTTAGGTATATTCTTAATTTAAACTCTCTACTTCCTTCATCTGCTACCGCCATGTCGAAGAACAGCATGAGAAGCCAGAGCATCAACACTGTGTGATCCCTCAACGCACAGATTTAGCTTAATGGCTAATCGAGTAGCCAATACGTGCTTGCACTACTGGAGCGGTCAATACAGAATCCATGTACGGATCGAAGACGCACCATCGCGTGAGAACCCGATTTCAGAACTGCATAAACGAACGTAGGACAATTGCAATAGCTGGACAAGGGGGTGACCGATAAATTGACGTGAACTGTGTACGTCGCCGTTGAGCCAGAGACTTCGTAATTCGTGTGACCCCACGGAGAGACGTTCTTGACCACTAGATAAATGTAAATTAGGACAGAGAATAGTCTGTGGCTTCAACAGGATTCCAATAACCATTTTGGCGGTCAATGATGTCCAAAGCTGCAAGTATAAGTGTGTCAGGAAATGTGGCATGAAGGCGACGGATGGAGTCTTCGGACAATGCTTCGAAAAGTTAGTCGATCTTCATGTTTGCAGGAAACAAAGTGGGAGATACCTTGAGTAGATTCCAAGCCGTCTACCACAGTATCTGCCAAGTGTATAAGCTCGTTAGGAAGCATTGTCGAAGAACATGATAGTTAGAGACAAGAGTGCTGACATTTGACGCTCAACCTTTCACTGCGACCACCACCACTCGATGGCCAAGAAATTCCTTTTTCATTTTGCACAGGCTCACGATGAGTTTCGTGTGCCAGAACTCGCATCTGTATCAGAACTATACGGATTTAGAATATCTATCCCGGAAGATCAAGATTCTACCAGACCATTCATGGTATTAGGTCTGGACAATGATGAACACGCTTTGCTACTTGCCCAGCGATGTATATTGATAAAGTGTGTCATGTTTACTCTTTCAAACTTGCTACCCTGAAACGTTCTCTGCCTTCAGGTCGATATACGAATTTTATGGTCAGGGTTCGACCTATGATGAGCTTCATGCAAGCAATCGCTTACATCGCGACCTCTGGGCAAAATACATTCCGGATACTTCATTCAAGTTTTCTGTGTCTGCGTATAATCACAAAATACCCCAAAAACGGCGAAAAGAGGTCGTTGAAAGCTTCTCTTACATGAATTTCATGGGCAAGATTGATATGAAAACGCCGGAAATTGTATTGGGATGCTTTGAAGAGTGTGCGTCGCGATTTGGAAGTCGATTAGTGTCTCAATTTCATCCATATACATATAGACGATGATCGGAGAGGCCAAACGAGGAGTAAGCACGAAGGAGACGGAAGTTTTATTCAAGTTTACTTTGGAAGATTGGTATGTTCATGTATCATCGATGCCAGTACCTTATCTTCATAGCGTTGAAAGTCATCGACATCTAGATTGCTGAAGGAACTGCGAGGGCCTTAATCTCCACGTTTGATGTCAAGAAACGCTCGTACTTTGGCAATACGAGCATGGAATCTGAAATATCACTGCTGATGGCCAATCAGACCCTGGTGCGTTTAGTGGCTTAGTTTACTATCCATTGCTCAACGTTTTCAGGCTTCTTCAGGAAAACTAATATACGATCCTTTCATGGGCACTGGAAGTATGGCTTACGTGAGCGCACCTTGGACAAAATAATAGTGGGATTGGACTGACGATCCGCAGCCAACAGCTCAGTTCGGTGCACACGTATTTGGCTCAGATATTGACGGTCGCCAGATGCGAGGAAAAGGTGATGTAGAATGTCTGTGTTTCATGGTCATATTCCCCTGATGTTCTCAGGTACGCTACACAGGCGATGTGCCTGGAGTGTTTCGAGCTGCCTCACAGTACGGAGTGGCACAACGTATACTGGATCTGTGCACCTTTGATGTTACGCATCATCCCTGGCGATGCGGTGAGCTTTTCGATGCTATTGTGACAGACCCACCGTGTGAGTCATCGAATGTATCCTTGTCGTATAGATGACTGAGTGGAACACAGACGGTGTTCGTGCAGGAGCAAAACGGTTAGGACGCAAGAAAGAGCTTGACGCTGAACGTCTGACCTTGTATTTCGAGCATAGAGCAAATCCTCGTCCGTGAGTTTGGCATCTTCCCGTCCTTTCTGAGTCCTCTGATGGGGTTCTAGCGGCGATACTCCCTACATACCCCCTACGAAACCGTACGAGCTGTCAAATTTAGCGAAAGATCTTGTTCTACTAGCTCGATACTTGTTGAAACCGAACGGACGGCTGGTCTTCTTTTTGCCCACCGTGAATGATGAGTATGAGGAAGTCGATGTTCATTCGATGCTTTGCGAGGGTATGGAGGTTATTGCTAATTCACTACAGGACTTTGGGTCCTGGGGTCGTCGAGTGAGTCATCGTCCCCACCTTACTTTACCTCAGTTCTCAGCCACTTCGCAGCTAGTCACAATACGGAAGATCACCCATAATGTCTACCCGCCGCCTTCTTTCTCGGCGGCAGAAAATGCACCAATGACCGTTGAGCACATCCCTGCGCACAGAGACTTTAGAGAGAAGTATTTCCAAGGTTTCAAGAAGCCCGGGCATGAAACTAGCAATTAGAACAAAGCATTGTACACGTAGCAATACAGATAACCAATCAAAAGCGTAGCAGTGAATCCCCGTAATCCTTATATCAAGCTTGTTGCATTTCTACTCGTCCAGCAACCTCCTGAATCTTTTGTTGGTCTAATTCTTTTCTGACTTGCTTTCCTCTAAGTAATAAGGTGAGTCCAGCAGCCACCATGACCATGACACCGTGGAAGATGAGACTTCTGTGCATATTGAGAGGCGGGTTGGCGTGGGGACCGGCTCGCAATGCGTCTTCCACTACAAGTTGATAGATTCAATAAAGAAGCCTTTTTATGCGGACTTCGTGACGTACCAACAACAAAAATGACACCGAACAGGTTGCCAGCAAGCCATAATATCGAGGAACTTGCTTCAGCATTGCGAGTGAGATCACACCCAAGTTCTTCATAATCTATATGAGGGAAATGGCGACAGGTATATTGGCCAAACGTACCTAAGCCAATAGGTAACATCGTGACAGATATCCCACCGATGATTGCCATTATGGCAAAGAGTCCCCCGGTATTATTGGGTTTGACTATTTCTGTTTGATCATTATCTTGAATGTAGGAGTACAGCCACCTATACACACCAGCCCATATGAGCGACAGCCAAGCGCCTCCGACGCATGGGATAAGAATTTTCGCAGTAATTGCGAGGTGTTTGGTGAAAACTCTATCAAAGAGTGGACTAGTAATGAAAGCCGCGACTAGCCCGACTAATAACAAGGTGGCCTTTAATAGGTAGTTCAGCAACGGGAAAGCACGAAAATCGATATCAGCTTACACCAAGGAGGCCACTCGTATCCGCGGAGTATCCGTATGGATCCTATAAAGGATTGTTAGCTAGCGATCGTAGAAATAAGCCGGCGGATTTACAAATATCTGGCTCGTTAGCACAGAAAAAGTCAGCGTGCTATAGTGTGTTTGTTAGTATCTTCACTATGTTCACTATGGAGAGGAGATGCGCATACGCTGCCACCGAAATGCCGAATATGAAAACGAGAAGTAAAAAGTCGAGACGCTCGCGCAGCGATATTTGTTGTACTCTGGATCGACCCGCCAATACTTTGACAAATTCTCCGAGTGACGGTGGTCTCTGCGATGCGGAATAGGCTAGGCTACTGTTAGTAACACTTGAGGGACTATAATAAAAACGAATCATACTTACTAGGGGGCGTCGGTGGAGCCGACTGTACCATGAACACAAGGGGAGTCACTGCCGTGCAGATTATACCTAGCACCAGAATCTAGGTAGGCCACAGGTGAAAGGGATGTCACGACCACCCAGAGGTACAACGCACCGATTGCCTCGTATCACCGACCAGAGGGCTGAGCAATTGCGCGATAGCACCGCCGACGGGATTGGCTAGAATGCAAAAAGTCGGGACGGATAGAGCACGTCTTATGAACGAGACCTTACCAACAGAGCAAATCATTGTAGCAGTAGTCCTGCCCTTCAAATCAAACCATTTTTCGGAATAGCTTGACAACAACCCGTCAATTACAGGAATTGCTGGGTAAAAGCATTTTGACCTCACATTGGTGCAAGGACTTGATAAAGAGGTTGTGCAATAGCAGCAAAAACCTGTGTTTGTCCTATTAGGGTGCAATATAAATCGTAAAGTTTGCAAAACTTTCTTGACCAATCATAAGCAGAGCATACGCAGATTCACCGGACAGTGTCCTCGAAGTTCCCGCATACCGGATCCAGGCTGCCAAAACGAGACAAACGGCCCCGAGGTCACACTGTGGGGCGAGGTGTCAGTTCGCTGAGATCCGTAGCGAGGATGGAGAGAATTAGCGCACGACTCTTCTCATACCGTATCGAGGGACCATGTATGGAATGAGAAGTGCGGCAGGGATGTAGACACACGACATGAGGTTGCCTAGCCAGTTGACTTTGTCCAAGGAGATGTCGAATTCTCTCACCACTAGAAAGATAACGCGCGATTGTCAGAGAATGAAAGAATATGTAGGAGAAAGTTGGTAAATATGCATACTGTCATTAGCTATCGGTCCAAACCACGGCCATGACATGCCTCCGACAATGTTCAGCAAAATCTAGCGTAGGAATTCTTTTAGAGGGTGAAAAAAAAGGATATTGACGCGCTACTCACTATCCCAATAAGACCGGGGAACCGTCGTTTGTAGAGTTTATACTCTGCAGGCGCCGGACCATCATACTCCTCCCGTACTGTCTCTCCTGGGGAAACTTTGGCGACGGAGGAAGATTGGCTGTCGCGGGATTGAGGCTGGGACATGACCGTATGTGGGAGAAATTGTCGAGAATTTCCCAATTGTCAGGGCATTGCTTATATGGTGATAAGAGCGGGTTCGGGCATTATAGTTCTGCTGGAGAATTGTCCATTTCAGGCCGTTTGTCCTTGGTTTGTCCATTTCAGACTGTTTGCTCCATGCCCGCCCACGCAATATGTAATGCGTGGGAGTCGCGCGGGAGATCGCACAGCGACAGTGACTGCAACCTGACTGCAACTTTGCACTGCAAGCTTCAGCACTTCAGCAATGAGCGAGTACTGGGTATCCAAAAAGAAATATTTCTGCAAATACTGCGAAATCTACATCACCGACGATGGTCCTTCACGCCAGCAACACGAGAATGGACTGCGACACAAAGGGAATCGGGACAGATTCATTCGGGGCCTGTATAAGGAAGGAGAGAAACGGAAGAAGGATGCGGAGGAGGAGAAGAGGGAAATGGTAAGAGTAGAAAGGGTATGTCGGTCTATATATTACTTGAAATGCATTTACTGATCCACCTCACACATATAGGCTGCACAAGCTGCATTCTCGCAAGACGTCGGTGCCGGTAGAGCACGTCCTACTTTAGTACCCTCTTCATCTTCCTCCACTGCACAAAAGCCAGCGACCAAACCCTCAGATCCATATGCAAACTATACTACTGCAGCATCTCTCGGTTACGCAGATCCAGATTTGGAACGCGCTGCAGCAGAGGCTGCTCACCACAATGAACAGGGTGTTGCGGGCGATTGGCAGATAGTTGTTCCATCCGAACAGCCGCAGCAGACAGTGTCAGAAGAGGCGACACACGACGCTACCAAAACACCTTCCTCCAACGCGAACCTAAAGAGACCTGCTGAAACACCAGTTGATCAGGAGGATACACGGTATTTCAAGTTGCAGAAGAAGACTTTGGGTACTGGCCTGGGACAGATATATGACCCGGGGATTATTGCGTTAAAGCCAAAGAAGAAGGAGCCGATTGAGACGAAGGAAGAGATTCAGCAGGAGAAGAGGCCAGCAGAGATTCTGGCACCCAAACTTGCTGAGGAACCACCAAAGGCGACCGACGCACCCAAATGGACAAAGTTGCAGTGGAAACGGCCAGGGGAGAAGGAAGATGAAGTAAAAGAATCCGAGCAGATATCGGAAGCTATTCAAGATCAGGATCAAACTGACATTGTCAAAAAGGAGGTGAACGACTCACCACCACTATCAACGGTGGAAGCCAAGGCTCAGCTTGAGTCAGTTGTAAAAGTAGACCCTGACGATCTAGTCGAATCCGAACCGGTCGAGGCAGCGGTACTCAGCCGCAGCAGTGGTCTTTTCAAGAAACGGAGGAAACCTGCAGGAACAAACACAGGTCGAATACAGGTGTAAGATAATAAAGTACCCTGTCGTTTCTGCATATGTATCTGTAACTTTGCATTTAATACTTGACGCGCATCTGACCATCAACCTCCTTTAGTCCTGGCATTCTTCACAACTTGTAATCGACCACGAAAGCAATCTGATGTGTTAGATAGATACGAAGACTAGATACAGTACAAAATGATCCCTTGCACAGAACACAGAAACCATGTAAACCGATGGAGTTTGAGCTCTTCTTACATTATAGCGACAATACGAGCACACCGGGATTCCGCGAGTCTACACTGCATTGGAATCCATGTCTAATGGGGAACGGGAAGAGCAAAAAAGAAAAAAAAGGCGTTAATAAAAGATTCTAACCATAACTTGTCACTCAACTTTTTCATCGCAGCATACACCGCCGGTCTCAATTTCGGTTGACCGTCCCGGGAATGGTTTCCCTTTCCTACGATAACGCGCAGAGTGTCTTGGCCGTTCCTCAGTGCCTCACGAAAGGCACTCTCGGTTGCCTCGATTGCTTCTGATACGAGCAACCCGTGTACGTCGATTTCATATCCTTGGCCTTGGACGACGCTGTTCTTGGCTGTTTTTTCTAGGTATTAGATGCGTATTGAAAATAGTGTGCAAGGTCTACGCACCGGTATAATACCTCCGTCTCGCTCTGGCATGCAATGTCTCCATTCGCTGTTTACAATCCTTGACGTCTCCCATTAGTAGGAAAACATCTCTCGTCCTGCCCTCTGCTCTGGCTTCTCTCAGTTCTGCTTCGAGACGGTCCTTCTCCCTGGCTTCTTTCCAGGCTTTATTCCTTAGTTTATCTGCACGCTCAAAAAGAATCTGGGGGTCGGATGTCGACAAAACGCTGTCTGCAATTGATTGAGCAGGTGATGAAGGACCGGGAGATGAGATGTCCAGCGCAGAGAGCGGTGATGCTGCTGCCTCACGCGGAGGTATAGGAACGGGGATAGGTGTTGCAGTAGCATTGGAAGTAGATGCGACGAGTGTATTTGATTGGAGTTCAAGGAGTAAAGAAGGTGCTGGTGCTTCCGACTTGACGGATGCGCGATGCACCATTATAGATGAAGTAGGTCTCATTTGAGGAGGTGTTAGCAATTCGTCGCGGTCGGGTTCCATTCTATAACCATGATCCTGACCAAGTGGAGGTGTTTGTAATTCGTCTGTGTGGGGTGGGATGAATATGGGTTCTGGTTGGGGTGGCAGGACGAGCTCGCGCTCGGGAGATTCGTTGGCCAGTGAACCGGGGAATAATGCGGGTGGTGCTGGGATTGGGACGGGAAGTATTGGTTCTGGACGTTCCTCTATTTCAAAGGGCCTCCTCGGTTCGGGTGCCTCGATGATTGGCCTTTGGAGATTAGACGGTAGATGGGGCGGCGGTGGTGGACGAGGGGAAAAATTGTTTGTGAGAGGGAAGGGATACAGGGGTAAACGTGTTTTTTCATTGGATGTAGGGTTCGTAGGCGATTGTAATAGTGTAAGTGAAGTGATGGGTGTTGTAGGTCGCGATCTTTCGTCTGCACTTTCAAGCAGGTCAACGATTGGGGAGCTGAAGATGTAGCCCAATTCGTCGCTGCCGCTGCCGCTCTCGGCGCCATTGTCTCGTTCTCGTAAGGTCGAAGTAAATTGTTCTTGTGGGGATGCAGTTGCAGTTGCAGTACTGCTACTCGATTGGGAGGGCTGCTGAGTGGAAGTAGATGATGATACCGTAGAGGCCGGCGTTGGATCCGAGCTTGCTGTGACTGTGCTGGGAGATGTGGTGGGTAATATAAAGGTCAAAGATCTGGTTCGCGGGACGTGAGTTGGTGATATCGGTGAAGCTATAACTGGGACTGCAGTGTGATGGACAGTCGTATGCAGTGTCCCGGGAGCAATATTGATATTCCTCTTCCTCGGCTGCTGATATCTTGTATCATAAAAATGCTCGGAACCCAAAGCGTCCAATGCGAGGACAATGAGCACTGTCCAAACAGTGACGATGGAAACGTAGCTTATATCCCTTGTCATGATAAAGTCGAGGGCGGCTCGCAGCAGATATGCAAGATATGGGTCGTAGGAAGAGGGCATGGCTTGCAAGAGCAGGTGAATGGAAACGCCTTCCCATATTCCTAGGCCGACGGGGATGAGCTTGTTGGACCTGTACACCTGCGAGACATTGCTGAGGACATATCGAAGGACGATGCTAGATGCTGTTGAGACGAGAATATCCATGGCTATAAAGGATGGAAGATGCAGAAAACATGCATGTCTTTCCTTCCAGTACTAGGCGAAAGCTAGGCGAATGCAGCAGGTCGCCTCATGGAAACCCTGTGGGAACCTCGGTCGCGCCCTCGTGATGTTATTGTTCACCGACTATAGTAATACGCTAGCTCACCACGTAAATCGTTCATCATACATGCTAAGGATACAGTAGGCCACTTGAAATGCATGCAACGACATGGGTGTATACTCATAGCATACGAACAGCATATGTGTACATACGACATCAAAAAGACCCATCATGATAAGTAGTAGCTGATAAATGCCAGCAACCCAGAGCCCTTACGCTTAGAGCTTGGTGATGTTGGCAGCGGCAATGTTCTGACCAGCTGCCTTTGCCCTCTTCCTCAACATTTGGGCAGACTTGTTGCCACGAATACCTCCGCCCCATTGACGACGATGTTCCTCGTATTTGTCAGAGCTGCAACGTGAAGATCAGTGGGAGTTAAGAATGACAAAAACAAGAACACCTACAAGTTAGCCTTGGCGGCACTAACCAAGGTAGCCAACTCCCTCTGATCCTCGCTCTTGACATCCTGGAGAGCAAGCACGGCAGCGGTCTTCTTGTGGACGACCGTGCCAAGACGAGCTTTACCCTTGACAATGACATAGGGGACACCCATCTTGCGGCAGAGAGCAGGAAGGAAGACAACAAGTTCAATGGGGTCAACATCATGTGCGATGACAACAAGAGAAGCCTTCTTGGCTTCAATAAGGGCAACAATGTGGTTGAGACCGTATTTGACGAAGAGAGGTTTTTTAGTTTCCTGCGAGAGTGTTAGCAGACGTCGATGGAAGAAAGAAAGGGAAACGTCATACCTCCTTTTTACCAGCCTCAACCTTCTCAGCCTCCTTGGTGAGCCTCTCCTTCTTCTCGACCTTGGATTCTGGGCGGTACTTGTTCAACAGCTTGAACAGCTGAGTAGCGGTGTTCTTGTCGAGAGTGTGTTGGAACTGAGCAATGGCAGGAGGAACCTTCAACCGCTGGTTGAGGATAACCTTTTGCCTCTGTAGACGGACGTATGCGGGCCACTTGACGAAACGAGTCAAATCGCTCTTTGGTTGGATGTCCTGACCGATGGCAAAGTTCTTGGGGTGCGCCTCAAAAAGAGGGTTCTTGGTCTTCTTCTGGGCCTTGGAGGCGCCGAAAGGAGCGGCGGCGGGCTTTTTGCCGGATCCAGCTTTGGCTTTGGGCTGGTCATTGAGACGAGTCAGCAATGAGTAGGATTGCATAGACTCGGAGCTCTAGTGTCATCGCAGAAGATGACCCAGCAAACTGTGCTTCATTGCCTGGGAAGGCTCAGCTATGATTTAGAAAGAAGTATTAGCTTGCAAGGATCTGTGGAAAGAGTTAGCTGAGGTGCAAGTACATCCAACTACCAACTCACCATCCATCGAATCGTACTCCTTTCTGCGACACTAGAGCTCCCAGAGACATGTCAAAAGGGTAGTTCTCACCATTTTTGGTTGGTCTTGAAGGTCTTGATGAAGTTTTGGCGGAGACGGACGAGAAACACAAAAGCAAAGACGAGAGGATTTCGCAGAAATTTGCGTTTATTTGGCATTACCGTCTAGTCCAAGCTCCGCGCGCCCTCGTGATTCGGTTGACGCATTTCTATCAAGTCTTTGTTTTGACTTTTTGCCGCCATGTCCCGCTCAAGCTCAGAACCGCGTTCGGAATATGATGAGGCATACCAGCGCGTCGATGAGGAGATCAGGGAACGTATACTCAGCGAATTCGGCACTCACTCCACACGTTCAGGGCAGAGCACGAGCAGCTACCACACAGGTTACTCTCAACCGCAGCACGATGACTTTGATCCCTCCATATCCTACCAGCCATATCAGCCAGGCCAATATCTCGAGACCATACATACAGGAGAAACTCTCCAGCTGCAGGACAATGCTCAACCTCAAGACTCGTACAGATCCTCATACTACCCATCCGACTACTCATCTTACGAAACCCACGTCGATCCATATCAGTATGACACAGAAGCATACGCCTCTGCCTCTGGAATGCACCTGCGAACACATCCATACCCCCGTTCACGATCACCCACGCCAGCTGTAGACGACGAAGACTATTATGTTGTAGGGAACGATAGCTTTCACCACACCGGTCCTGACCCAGAGAAGCACGCCGTCCACTACAACTATTACGACCCACCTCCTTCTCATTCCTTTGAATCACTGGGTGGTGATCTCGCCAGGCCCCAATCACCCGAACCCATAACACCTGTCGAAACACGCCATTTCGGTAATGCACCCACAGGCCGTGTCGCCCGTCGTCACAAGAAGAAACGCGTTCATCTCGTTGATGGAAAGTACAAGGTTCCTATACCAATACCCCCTCGTATGGTGTTACCTAGACGAGGTGAACCAGAAATGATGGAGGCAGAGTATACTGCAGTAACATGCGATCCCAATGATTTTGAAAAGGAAGGGTACTTTTTGAGGCAGGTCGTTAGTGGGAGAAGAACAGAGTTGTTGATTGTCATTACAATGTACAACGTGAGCATTCTGGCCGTCTTATTCGTGGTGCGTGCTGACCATGTTACAGGAAGATGAGATTTTGTTTTGTCGGACACTGTACGGCGTCATGAAGAACATCCAACACCTGTGTACACGCAAGAACTCACAGACATGGGGAACCGATGCATGGAAAAAAGTGCTTATACCTTACCTCACACTATCGTCGCTCATACTAACTTCCAAACCATAGGTAGTAGTAGCTATCATTGCCGACGGCCGTAAAAAAGTTCACCCCCGAGTTCTTGACTGTCTCACCCTACTGGGCGTATACCAACCCGGACCCATGAAGAATAACATCCTAGAAAAACCTGTCACGGCGCACTTGTTCGAATATACCACCTCCTTTGGCCTGGATCCGAATCTGCAATTTAAGTACCCGGATAAAGGAATTGTGCCTACACAGATTGTGTTTTGCATGAAGGAAAAGAATCAGAAAAAGATTAATAGCCATAGGTGGGCGTTTAATGCGTTTGCGGCCCAGTTGCAGGTGAGTGCTGAGTGAAATAATAGCTCTGCGGTTGCTGATTAATGTAGCCCAACGTCTGTGTTCTTCTTGATGTTGGTACCCGACCAGGCAGTAACAGTATCTATAAGCTATGGAAGGTGTTTGATACTCACTCGAATGTCGGAGGAGCGTGTGGAGAGATATCGGTGTATAAAGGGAAGAATTGGAGTTTATTGTTGAATCCATTGGGTGCATTCCTTCCTGGGGCTCTTGCGTCTGCGCTAACGCCCTTTGACAGTCGCTGCACAAAACTTTGAGTACAAGATTAGCTGCATTCTAGATAAACCTACGGAGAGTCTGTTTGGGTATATCAGTGTGTTGGTACGTCTCTTCCTCTTCTTCTTGAAGGGAAACTAACAATTTTTGTCTCTCATCCCAGCCGGGAGCATTCTCAGCCTACCGCTACATCGCGCTGCAAAACGACTCGAAAGGCGTGGGACCGTTGGCATCCTATTTTAAAGGAGAAGTCCTTCACGGAAGAGAAACGGACATCTTTACGAGCAATATGTGTGCGTCTTTCCTCTTCCCATCTCCCGGAGTGTAGTTTTGACACCCCCGTATAGACCTCGCAGAAGACCGCATCCTCTGCTTCGAGCTAGTCGCCAAAGCAAACGAAAACTGGGTCCTCAAATTCGTCAAAGGCGCCGTCGGGGAGACTGACGTCCCCGACGCTATCCCGGAATTCATATCCCAACGACGAAGATGGCTTAATGGATCCTTCTTCGCAGCGGTTTATGCAATTGCACATGTCGGTCAGCTAATGAGCAGTGGGCATAGTTTTACGAGGAAGACGGTGTTGTTGATGGAGACGGTGTATAATGTGATAAATTTGACGTTTGCTTGGTTTGCTATCGTGGGTCCTGTCGCATCCTTATCTCCTTATTCTTAGCTGACCTTGCTATGAACAGGGGAATTTTTATTTATTCTTTGTCAGTCGCTGGCACCATTACAAGTTATCGCTTTGCTGATTTTTGGGCAGGTTGTATTAACATCCTCGTTGGAGGCTCCGTACTTCCGCTTGGGAGGGATACAATACTTTAACACGATAATACAGGTAAGTCCACCTTCCCTTCCTTCATTCCTAGACTTATGCCTTGATTCAGTACGCCCTAGTCCTAATGATCGCTGCATGTTTTTTGTTCTGTATGGGGAATAAACCCCGCGCGTGAATCCAATTTTCTCTCACTTTGAGGTTCAGATGCTGATACTGTGATGCAGATCATTATGGAAATATAAATTCACCGTCATCTTCCTAAGCGTCTCAATGATCTACATGCTCACTGCATCTGTCTTTTGTGCACTAGCAGCGGCGAATCAAGGCGGAACAGCGAATAGTACGATGCTGTATAGCGTGTTGATTTCGTATGGGAGTAAGTGATCCGTTTTCTTCCTCTCTCGCCCACTAACGCTGGTGATAGTGTACGCATTCAGCAGCGTCCTAGCGATGGATCCATGGCATATGTTCACAAGTTTTGTGAGCTATTTGTTGTTAAGCCCGACGTTTATCAATATTCTGAATATGTGAGTGCTTACCCCTTAGCTCCTCGTCTCTACTTACTTGCCTTTCTCCCTCTTCCTAGTTATGCCTTCTCGAACCTTGACGATGTAGGTTCCGTTTTCATTCTCCACCTTTTTTGCGCTGAGCATGAATATAGATATCGTGGGGCACGAAACAAGACTCAGCTGTAGAGACCAACGATCTCGGAAACGTCGTTCAGAATAGCCACGTTGACGTGCATGTAGAAGTACCTCACGAAATGCCTGATCCCAATGATGTATACGAAACTGCGCTTATGCATCTGAGGGCGTTGAAGGCGCCTCCCCCAAAGCCCAACGGAGGAAAGAAGGGGAAACCACGTCCTCCGCCACCGTCGGATGCGGAGAAGGAACAGGCGATGAAGGACTATTATGCGAACGTTCGGACAAATGTGAGTTGCCAGCATTTGAGGGTTCGTACTGGGGCATTGATGTATATTCTGTAGGTGTTGTTAGCTTGGACGGTGTCTAACGTGAGTACCACCCACTAAGGAGCCAACGAAGTTTTAACATCCAATCTGCAGGTGTTGCTCATTATTGCCATTCTAAAAGGTGCTGAACCATCAGGGACATTTAACGAAAACGCTGCTATCGGGAGGACGAAGGCGTACTTGATCTTTATTCTGGTCTTTACGACTATCAGCAACTTGATCGTGAGTCCTTTCGTTCAGCATTCGACCTTGAGTTCATGCCTTGCCATGTAGCGGTTCATTGGATCCACATTGTATCTTCTTGTACTGTTGATAGCAGGATAGGACGTTCGTTTCATCGTGAAAGCGTGTATTTATGGGCACTTATGACGATTATGACACGGGAATGGACATCATTGTACATACATCGGGTTATTCGTAGAACTACAGGATCACTATGCATACTAAATGTTTACTCCAAGTTTACTCGTACATCTTGACCTCCGAACGAAGCGTGGAGTTGCCTAGGAATAGACAAAACTAAACAGCGTGTTCTCGCGACGCATTTTGAGCTTCCTCGAGCTATCAATGCCCGACTGAGGACGACGTAAAGCTCGCCTAGCAGGAGAGCGTGAAGGCGATGAACTGGATCGTGTATGTCGCCTGTCTTGTAATCGAGCACGGAACGCTAACGGTTTCGGGCCCGGAGGCGAGATGGCTTCAATCGTCTTGTCTGGATCTATCCCCTCCTCCTCTATGGATAGAGACTGGACACTGGCAACTAGTGCACCGTCGCCCTCTGATTCATCACCATCGTGATCAATATCAGAACCACCGATGACGGACCATTTGTCTTCTTCCTCCAAATGTACGGCCGGTGAGGATGTCAAGGAACGCTCAGCGATGGTAGACAAGCGGTGTTGCGGTTCCCGCTCAATATCTGATGCACCCAACTCCGAATGTGAGTCACGATCAGACAAGAAATCTGAATCTGAATTAAAGTGGGAAGAACTGTCCAGGTCAGTTACCGGTGGAGTGTCTATTCCAACTCCAGTAGCATGATCTGGGCGGGTAACGTTTGGGCGTAACAGGTACGTCAAACGGGTACCGGAGGCATCTTTGCCTTCACATGAAGAGTCAGAGGAAGATTGTTATACCGCCTTGTGGGGACTTACTGAAACTAACGACATTATGGAATCTTGCACAGCAGTGGACAACGTATCTAGCGAACCCGTCGCTAGAGGTATCCCAGATGAGTTTAAGAGGCGTACGAGAAACCTCAAAAACGGTATTAGTATCTCGAATGGGAGTCCCGGGGATTTGTATGTTATCCTCCATACCGGAGGCGGGTGCGAGAACAGTTCCTCCAGCCTCGAGCCATTCAACTATCTCTGTCTCGATATCTCTGACTAGGACTTCTGCGCGATATCCACACTTGCGCAAGTCTCTTCTCATGCCTTTTAAACTGAGGGAGAAGCGGCCTGCATTTGCAGAGTTGAGATCGACTACTGGAGGGGGTTGTGTTGGCAGCTTGGCACTTCGAGGAAGATACGGAGGAAGGGGTTCTGGGAATGTGGGTTTGAGAGGGGCAGCTTGGATAATGTAGTCCTTTCTGGTTGCTGGTACAACGTGTGGATTGCCAACGAACGTGGCTGGCCATGAAATGTACTCAGCTTCCAACGGTGACTTCAGGGCTTGTACACACCATTCTCCTTCCTTCGTACCCATCGTCTTCCTTCATTATCGTCCCGTTTTGTTTTCTTGAATGTTCTCTGCGGATTGGGAGATTCGTTGCTCTTGGGTTCACGTAGATGGGCGAACCGATCGGCTACCCCTGGATTTCGGAGGATGGAAGGGAACGATAACGGGACGGGCGTGTCCAGAGAGCTCTGGGGCTGTGAAGGTTGGTGCTCCATGTCAAGATACTGTATGGAATGAACTCTTCCAATAGGTGATGGTCAGCGAACAAGTGCTGACTCCAGTGTGAACTAGCGCCTGATTCTTGCCCTGTCAGTCTGGGAGTGTGTCCAATTTCATTTATCTTCCATCACACTGTATACTCAATCTGTTTGACTCGGAAGGCGCCTCAAATTCAGTACGCTACAGCACGTATTGCGAAAAATGAGATAACGAAAGATTCCCGTTCAGGAAGGGGATGCAGCTCAGTTGGGGTATTCCTATTTATTTATTATTGCGTTCCTTCGTAGTGGTAGTTTATGGGGGGGCAGACGTGAGACATGAAGTCGCAGAAAAAGCCGTATCACGACAAATTTTGAGGGTCGAATCTGTGCTTCAAATCTGCAATTCAAGTTCTCGCTCTTGATGGCTAAGCGTTACTCTGCTGCTGTAGTAACCACCTGAGGCCTTCTGTACAATCTTTTCTCCATTTCGCTGCTTGTCCGATTGAAGCATAGAATGCATTGAACCCATGCATAACACCGGGATATCTGAAGAGGGGAGATAAGAGCTCGGAGGTGAAACCACGATACGCGGACTGACACTTCAAGTCTGGTGGGCACACCAGCTTCCTTGAGGACTTTCTCGTATAGCAGACCTTCGTCACGCAATGGGTCAAGCCCGCAAACTTGAATGAACGCGGGAGGAAGCCCCTTATGAGAGGATAGCAGAAGAGGCGAGAACTTTGGATCTTCTGGTGTACCAGCATACCACCCTGAACCAAAATTGAGTCAGCTACATTCAGAGAATAAGAAGAGATTTACCTATGATATCGTCGATATCTTCTCTGGTCAGCCCGGGTGCATCTTTAATTTGTTCCATCGATAGCAGTGAAGACTTGTATCTGAAGAGCAGGAAGATAATCAATAAAAGATTATCGCCACATGAAACCGCACGCACTTTTCTGGATACGCTGCAGGGTGACAAACCATAGGAACTTGTAAGTGTTGACCAGTGACCGGTTTATCTTGGAAAAACGAGTCATCTCGAGCAAGATGGGAAAGGACTGCAGCCAAGTTTCCCCCAGCAGATGCTCCAGCGACAATGAATCCTTTTTTCAATGAGGCTGAGAACTCTTCAGGATGAGATGCAACCTAGACAAATTCGGGAAAATGCTGCGTAGTAAAGGTTCACTAACGCACATATTTCAATGCAGCTAATGCGTCATTGACTGCTGTCGGGAACGGATATTCAGGTGCCAACCTATGTAGCCGCGTGTCAGACGGGACAGAGAGTTATGGGTTATCATTGATGCACACCGATATTCGCAGTTGACGACCGAAACACGAAGGTCGACGCTAGTCGTTTTCATCACATTATCATCCATCTCGGCGCTCCCAAGTATCCATCCTTGGAGGAATGAGATCTACTCTTTGATGACATTTGGTGTACACGTACCTCCTCCGTGCAGCCAGAAGAATAGTGGAAAGCTATCTTCGCCATCCCTGGGCACTGGGGTCACACATTTGGCCAACACCTTAACGCCTTCTCCGATATCGATGTAGCGATCGACCGCTGTGTATTCAGAAGGCGATGGAAGGAAAGGTTCGGAGTTCTGCTTGATGACGGGGACTGCGATTTTTTCGAAGCCATCTCGCCTCGCTACAGCACTTGTCTTCACGTACGGTGGCGTATTGGCGATCAGAGGTACGAGTTCGGGATCGATTATCGAGAGATGAACGTATTCGGCCATGATGGAAAGTGCGGCGCTGGGCCTTCTTTATATATTATTAGCACGAGAAGCTTCGTCTACATATAGTGGGAAAGCCCGAATCATATAGTAGAGTTCTATAAACGCTCCCAGGCGTCTTTCATACTATTGAACAGGCTCGAATGACTTATTGCCGGTGAAGGATCTTGACGATTGACGGTGTCAGGGCCTGTGGGGCCTGCAGCTTCAGACCATATACGTTTCTCACACATTCTTTACGCGGGGCAGGTACCTAACGCTACCTCTAGCTTGCATTAAAAACGGAGTCCAGCAGGCCAGGAACCTGAGGTGATCGTTCTCGGTGGTACAATTATCATTTCGATTCTCCACAGTTAGACACAGGTTTAGATATTGCAAGCCTAAGCATTGTCGTTCCGCTGCAATAACCACCTGAGACCCTCTTTGCAATCTTCTCTCCATTTCGCTCCCTGCTTGATCGAAGCATACTGTAAATGGAAACCATGCGTAGTCCCTGGATACCTACAGAAGAATCAGAACAAGACATAGTATGAGAGCGACAGCGTAGCACTAACACTTCAAGCCGGGTGAGTACTCCAGCTTCCTTGAGAACTCTCTCATATAGAATGCCTTCATCGCGTAAAGGATCAAAGCCACAGACTTGAATGAATGCTGGTGGAAGCTCTTTGTGTGAAGGTAGTAGAAGTGGGGATATTCTCAGATCTTCAGGAGGAGCGTTGTACCACCCTGCATTAGGACAAGGACGAAGAAATCAGACCGGGAGGCCAAAGTAAACCGTACAAAGGTACCTAAAAAGTCCATGGTGGCTGCTTTTGATAAGCCTGGCGCATCCTTATTTTGCTCCATAGACAGCAAGGAAGACTTGTATCTGACAGGGTTTGAACATGAGTGACTTTTCCCTCTGAAATGAACCACATGTACTTTTCCGGATAAGCAGCAGGGTGGCAGACGAGTGGGACCTGGAGGTGTTGACCAGTTATAGGTTTGTCTTTGAAAAACGGATCATCTCGAGCGAGATGAGAGAGGACTGCGGACAAGTTCCCCCCCGCAGAAGCTCCAGCGACGATAAAACCCTTTTTCAGTGATGCCGAGAACTCTTCAGGGTGAGATGCAACCTAGACAGCTTCAGGAAAGGAAACACTGACATAGCTAACGGTCGTCAACACACATATTTCAGTGCAGCGAATGTATCATTGACTGCTGCTGGGAACGGATTCTCTGGCGCCAATCTGAATAACACAGGATCAGATGGGTTTGTGCGAGTTGCTATCAATGCATACCGATATTCACAGTTGACGACAGACATACGGAGTTCAACGCTAGTCGTTCTCATCGTGTTGTCATCCATTTCGACATTTCCGATTGTCCATCCTATAGAAAGGAATGAGCATTGTTTTCTAATTATGCCCGATACTTTATACGCTAACCTCCTCCATGCATCCAGAAAAGGAGCGGGAAGCTATCTTCACCTTCCCTGGGTACTGGGGTTACACATCTGGCTAAAACCTTGGTACTCTCTCCGACGTCGATGTCGCGATCGATAACTTGATATTCCGCAGGAGGCGGAAGGAAGGGTTCAGAATTTTGTTTGAAGATAGGAATTCCGAGCTTTTCAAAGCCTTCTCTGATGGTATCAGCGCTTGTTTTTACCCATGGAGGTGCATTGGCGACTAGAGGTGCGAGTTCGAGGTCGATGTTTGAGAGATGGGAGTATTCAGCCATGGGCAAGTTCAGTCTTGATGTCGAGATGCCATGCTTCATATTATATATAATGGGGTGAAGTTATGGGAAAAAAGTGCGCAGGGGTGACAACGGGAGATGACTGCTGACTCACGTCTGTCTTCGAAAGGAAGGTACGTATCTCAGTTTGGTATGAGTTGGCCGCGTCGGACCGTCGACTACGACGATTTGGGTATAAGTATGAAATGAACGTGCTAGGCTGGACGAGTGTTTCCGGTAGCCCATGTGGATAGTCGTGTCGTGGTTCTGAAACGAAGCTAGGTGAAGATGTTCAAAGAATATGTGCCGAATCGCATCACAGTCCCGAGTGATATCTTTACGATTCAAAGTGTGTGTTCGAACGGCACTATGGTCCCGGGTTAATCTTGCGAAAGTCCTGTCACACCGATGTATGGTACAACGATGTTCGCTACTGGGGTGTAAGTGGCTGACTAACGTCGAGTGGGATTTTAGTCGATACCACGTCGTATAACATTGTCGTGGGGAGGGGCAATTCCCACTAAGGCCTGAGTGTGGGAAAATTCACCAGGCCATCCGCAATGTCACTGAAAAAACGGCCACCCCAATTGAAGACTGCAGGAGCATCGAGCAGCATTCGGATGATGGTAGATGGAGATTTTATATAGATATCTAGCTTGACTTGTAAGGGAATTTTAAACAATGAAATATTCACCATTTAATTTTTTATAAAAATGTTAAATGACTTGTTCTCGAGAAACCCTCACAAGTCATGCAAGGTATCGAGAATTGAAACATATTTGTCTGCAGACACCCTCCTTGAAAATGGCTGTGGAAGGAAGTATGGAGGGCAAGCCCTTTTCTCTCCCTAGGGGTCAACGACGCGTATGACTAAGCCCGTGACAGGACGCGCCTTTCGCGTCGTGTAAACTGATGATGATTCACAGGGAGAGCACGTCGGAGAGATGTAAAGTAACACTCCTTGGGCTCTATGAACAGCGGAAAACTTGCTTGTAGCATATATCTATCCATAATACTTGAGATATGTCCATGTTACTCCGACTCAAGTTAGGTCCCAGAAATTGTGTGGCTGTGCTACTCGCGGTGATTACAAAGCGTCACGGAAAAAGAACTGAGATTGCCCCATATCATAGTGACACGATCACGTGTCGGAGACGTGCCATTGTTCAAGTCAACCAACATATACAGTATACATTGAGGTGCGCTGACACTTCCCAAGTAATACCCATCACTCACCCTCTTCCGTTCAGCAACAAGTATGAGCACAAAACCACGACCATTGCCTGGCACTAGCACGGATGATAGATACACTACATTGCAAAGGAAACTAGAGGAGCTGGAGAAAGTACATGCCGAGGGAAAGAAAGCCGTACGTCCCATCTTATTCTTCCATCAACAAGTCAATATCAAAAAAGAAACACAGCACCAAACGGAACTGACAAACCTCAAATCCCAACTTGCAAAATCTAAATCTGAACTCAGAGACACCACCGTTAAGCTTCGCCTCGCGGAGAAACAGCTGCTCGCCAAAGAAAAACCTCACAAGGTTGAACTAGAGAAGGAAAAGCGCAAACTCCAAACCTTAACCGAACAACTCGCACAGCGTGATGCGGAACTCGGCGGTATGCAGGCAGTGAAGGAGGAGTTGATCAGGACAAAGGATGAGGTGAACACCGCGAAACAGAGGGAAACAGAGCTTCAAGCGCAACTGAACCAAATCCAAGATATACTCGAACGAGTCACAAAAGCGTACGGCCAACTCGCATCTCACACTGTCCCTCAATCCACATACGATGGCTGGAGAATGAAAAACACTCACCTCGAACTGCAAATCGCACGTCTTCAGCGCAAGTTGGCGAATGCGGATGGGCAGGTGCATGAGTTGGCATGGTTGATCAGGCAGGTGAAGGAGGAGAATGTTCTGTTGAGAGGTCTGGTGAGGGATGCAGAGGACGAGGCTGTTTTCGCTTGGAGTCTTGTACCTCAAGAACAGCAACAGCAGCACAAGGAGATGGACTTGGGTCGCCTCGCTAGTGAAATCATAATCGATCAGCATGAACGTCTCACGGCCCAACGGACCATCACAGAAAGCCTCTTCACCCTTGAACACGAACACCACACACAACTCCTTCCGGCTTACACAGATGCGGAAAACGAACTCCTCCAGCAAACTGCAGAACTGGATACAGCTCAGCAGCTGTTCGCTGCAACGACCCACACCGTTGCGGAGCTCAAAAAGTCGTTGGAAGAATGGAAAATGCAAGCAAAGACGCTGGAGAGGCAGGTACGAGATACATCAGCAGCACTCGAAAAGGGGAAAGAGGTGTCCACCAAGTTCCGCTTAGAGGCTCAGAGAGTTAAAATGGCTGAAGAGGGACTGCGAGCTGAGGTCGAGCAGTACGTTCTTCCCTGTATCACGTAGACCAGACTCTCACATGGTTTGCAGGCTGACAGCGGAACTCATGGATGCCGAACGCTTCCAAGAAGCCTATTACAGCTTACATGACCATGTCGAGACGCTCACTGCGCGCAACGCGTTGGCAGAAGACGAAGCTGCGAAGCTCAGTGCTATCAATGCAGAGATTCTCGGTCATCGGAATCCAGCGCAGAGGATTATGTATGTGGAGAGGATAAGAGGAGAGTTGGCGGAGGCGAGACAGGTGAGTGTCACGGTCTCTTGTCGTTCAAATTCTCCGTTGCTGATGATGAAATAGAAATTACTAGCGTCGACAAGAGCAAATGAAGCCATGGTCGAGGTGAACCAAAAGTTGAAGGAAGAGCTGGGGATGTACAAGAGTGTCATGGTTCCACAAGAATTGAAGCCAAAGATGAATCTGATCAGGGTTGGGAGGCCGGCATTGGCTGATCTCAATGGGAGTAGAGCGACAGGGGGCGATATGACGGTGGATGAGATTATGTAGTTGTGCTATATCTATACCTGCTGGTTGATGTGAGGCTAAAGCGCTGACAGAATTCTATGGAAAAGGGTTATAATAGTATACATAGCATCAGCGCTGTCATCTCTGGTCGGCAGAGAACAGGACGCAAGGACACATTTTCTTGTGTGATGAGTGGGACCTGTCACGACTCGTTGCGCAGTTGTTTATCGATACCTGGTGCAGTGGCTAAGCGGTCCAAAACGAGGAGGAAAAAGATCGCGTGGCTCGGTTACCTCGGTGGAATGCTGTGCGGCTGTGTCTGCCAAACTTATTGTTCATAAATCATCGCAACATGAAGATTTGGCATCAATGCTTCTCTTCTTCCTCTATCCTGCTCTCGCCCTGGGGCAGGCGGTGACAGACTATGCACCCAAAGTCAATATCCCATGTCCCGACTTGTCCACCTTTAAATTCGTTCGAGAATGGACTCCACAGAATCAGTCTTTGAACGCCGATGAGGAAACGTACATCAACACGCGTCAAACACAAGTTTTGCCTGCTGCTTGGAAGGATTGGCTCGGGGACGCCTCTCAATTGGGCTACGACTTCAATACCCTCGCCCAAAACCTTCCCAAAGTTGGCATTGCTATCCCAGGTGGCGGTCTTCGAGCAGCCCAGTATGGTGCAGCCGCCCTCAGCGGTCTGGACGCCCGTAACGACTCTGCCAAGGCCGCTGGCACAGGCGGTTTATTGCAAGTCGCCTCGTACATCACGGGGTTGAGCGGTGGCTCATGGATCACTTCCTCCCTCATCTTCAACAATTTTCCTACCCTCCATGATTTGGTGTTCGGGAGTAACACAGCAGGGACCAACGGGTGGCAACTCAACGTTCCTTTCGTTACGCCTGACGGCACGAACCTGTTCTCCGACTTCAATCAGTACTTTTTCGGCAGTATACTGTGGAGTGTCATGGCCAAGGCCAAGACAGGCATTGATACTTCCCTTACGGATCCTTGGGCACGAATGATCTCGTATCATTTCCTCAATCAGACGACTCCAGCCAACTTCTTTACCAACGACTCTGCACACGGTGCTGGTCAACTATGGTCTTCCATGCCCAATGTCCCCGCTTTTGCCAACCACCAGGTGCCCCTCCCCATCCTCGTCTCAGATTCCCGTCCCGTAGGGAGTAACTACACTACCGCTCTACCTCTCGAGCCAACTGTTTACGAAATCACCCCTTTCGAGTTGGCGTCGTATGATCCCGACCTCAGTGCAGGCGCAAACATTACATTTGCTGGGACTCATCTGACCAACGGTAAACCTGCCAATGGGAGTGCTTGCGTAACAGGTTTCGATCAGGTTGGGTTCATGATGGGTACGAGTGCTAGTTTATTTAACGTGCGTTTCTCTTGTTTCCCATCCATCATAACAACTTGACATGCACGAATAGCAAATTCTTGACTTTGCGCACAACACACTTGAAGGTTTCTCCGATTCTGACGGTGCGGGTCTACTCTACGTGTTATCTCGCCAGCTTTCCCAAGTTCGTACTCGCGCGGACGATGTTGCCAACTGGCCTTCTCCATTCAACGGCATCAAGAATTCCACATTCCGAGATAGCAGTGCTACATGGCTGGAATTGCTTGATGGCGCTTCAAATGGCGAGAATGTGCCTTATGCGCCCTTGTTCGTCAGGGCGAGAGGTCTAGATGTAATCGTTACACTGGAAGGTAGCGCAGATGATCCTAATAACTGGCCAAAGTGAGTTTCGCTACATTTACTTTTTGAGATAAAAGCTCACGCGCCTGGGAACAGCGGCTCATCCCCGATAACAACTGCTACTCGCCAACAGAAACTCCTTCAATCCTCTCACCAAGAGTTCCCCCCTATCCCAATGGACCCGCAAGTCTGGATTGACACCGGCATTCGCGCCCGACCCACATTCTTTGGTTGCAATCCTCAGAATAAGAACGATTACCCACTAGTCATCTATCTACCCAATGCGCCTCCCCTCGATGGAAGTGACCCTGCAGCGAATAGTGCGACGTTCCGGCTGACGTATACTATCCCGCACACAAGGTTAATCTTCGAACAAGTGCACAAGAACACCATCGGAGGTTTCGTACCAGGAACAAACGACCCCGACCCAGATTTCGGCAAGTGTCTACAATGCGCGGCTATTGATCGGGCGCGGCTTGCTTTGTCGATCCAAAGAAGTGATATTTGTACAAGGTGTTTCGACCGATACTGCTACGATCCTCAGTCGGCCAATCAACCAAACGCGGCAAGAGATCTTTCGAACCGTAGACAAGAGTTTGTGGATCCCGACCCACAAGGGCTGGATAAGCTAGGTGGGTTCATAGGGAGAAACAAAGGGGGTTTCATAGGTGGGATTATAGGCTTGGTCGTACTCATTGGCGCGGCTGTTGGGGGACTAATCTGGTGGAAGAAGAGAAGGGAGCGGGAGAGGGCGAAGGGAGAATATAAGAGGGTTTCTGCGTTAACCGAATTGGATGGTGGTAAGGGGGGTTATGAGGATTATGTGAGAGGAGATGTGGGAGTTTATGAGATGCGGCAGTGAGCGAGTCGGAAGAGTTGGACAAGCGCGCTTTCGATTTTTTATGATGTCTTTGCTTTCTTGATCGGTTGGGCTCGTGGACTAGTTTAACTTACGGACTTCGATTATTACGACTCTTACTAGTTAGCCCTCGTAATAGAAAGGGGACAGTTTCATTGTGGAAAGTAGTACAGAATTGTGAAGGAATCAGGAACCAGCTTTGACAGCATTGAAAAAGGTAAGTAGAAGTTATACTGACCAGCTACCCGTCATCTCTACCGCACGGTGTTAACTGTACCATCCTTTACGCCAAATGTTAGAAAACGCACAAAGCGAACAGCAAACCAAATACGCACCGGAATGGGAATGCGCACCAAGTAACGAGATCCTTGATGATTGAGGAGTGGTCCACATCAATGAGGGCCCAGATGAAGACATCCTCTGGAGCTGGGTCTTCAAGCTTCAAGCTTCAGCTTCAGGTATGAATGGCTTTCACCATGTTTGCCGGCATTGGATATCCGGCAGTCCCTAGGGGACTGTGGTCCACGCTTGTCCGTCCAGCCAGAAGAGGATAGTGGACTCAACACCCAAGAAAAGCACAGGCTGCCTCTTTCGCAGGAGACGAGTACAGATATGCCAACGAGAGGGATAGCTTACCTATGCCCGGCTGTCCGGTAAGTAGCACACCTACGCCTGGTTCAGTCAAGGCAAGTTTTCAAATTTCCTCGAACGTCTCCAGATACGACTCTAGAACCATCACCCGCTGATTCAAAAAGCTGACCGAGTCCTAGGCGTTTTCTTGGCTGTCGACATCCTTCAAGCCTCGGAAGCAGCTCTCATATAACGTTTGCCAATGTGACGGCGCCTCGACCCAATCGCGCCCCCTGCTTTTCCAAATCCAGTTACTGATATATTTTGCAACTCAGTGTGAGCGTGCATATCTGGTATTCAAAGCAGAAAGCTCGCCTATATTTCTTCTTTCTTGGTCCTTTATGATTTGCTATGCGTCCATCATCGCATGAATGTATAAGTGGAATCTGTGCTGATATATATAACTCGGCACTTAATGGAACGCAAATAAGATATGTATGAGTTAGCCTAGTACAAGTCACGTAACAGTAAATCGTACTCTCAGAGAAAAGATGGTGGCCGTGAATGAAGTCCGAGGCGATTTTTGCACACTTCCACCGGTCGCTCGAGGCGATATCCGCGCGGCAATCCGCCCATAACTCGTTGTCGAGTTTTGTCATTTTATACTATGTAGCATTTCCCTGCCTAAGCGGAGTGAACGCCATCGGGAAGCCAAACAGGCCCTTAGGCAATTTGAATACTTTGGGTCCAACAAAAAAGTCTTAAATGAACTAAATCTGTGCAATGACCAGATACCTTATGGTCCACTCTCAAAATCAGGATTAGTGGTAATGTATTGTTACAGCGGGGAAGGAATAGAACACATAACTATTGTATTGTAAAAATGGGCAAATTCGCTAGCACAATGATGCCAAGTTTATCCCAGCAGCTCGATATAGCGGTCAATGAAGAGTTTTAGGTATCATCGCTGAGCTTCGTGATCGTTGTCTCCATCTTTTAGTTGGGAACCTCCAACTGTTGACCATGGGTGGAAATACGAGTGGGAGTAGCGTGTTGGCGCAATGTTATATTGCTTTCGCCCAGATAATTTCGCTCCATCCAATAGGGTCTCGGTTCATCAACGTGAGAGGCTTGGATGGGGAATCGGGGGTAATGGAAGAGGTTGCTTGGTATGTATGTATGATTACTGGGTTTTATATCAACATGGGCCCATATCATGACTCTTTGTCTCTTGCAAGCGGCTTATTGCTATAAAGCAGAGGTGGTTGTTCCACTTTGACCTGTGGATACCAGACGGTGTCTCGCCTTGTGAGACGGTAGACCTTCTGACCAAGCCAGAAAAGAAGAATGTGCGAGTCCACAAAGTAAATGACAGGTTGGTGTTTCTGTTGTAAATAGTAGAAATAAGTACTGTAGGGATTCGGTGCCATAGGTAGAGGATAGACCAGTCTTACCTCTGGTAGGTGTATCTTGCATCAGGTTCCTCTGCCTTCGAAGAGACTCCAAAAACAAACGAATGCAATTGCAAAGACATAACTAATATGCTATGAGTAATGAATATGTAGATCCGCCGTGATGTGAGAATCTCAACTAACATCCATACTCTCATCTCCTTGCTCGCCCCTCCTCGCTAGATTCCTCTCTGGTACAGGAGGAACATCATCAGCACGTGGACGATGATGAACTTGCCCTGGGCTAGGCACATAAGGAGGTATGATCATCGCTCTCCCTCCTGCCGGTCCTTGAACACCAGTGACCGTCTCTGCCCTCCTTCTCCCTTCTCCTTCAGTTGGCTGACCCCTGGCGCCCAACGTTGTTCTCAGATATTCCGCATACATGGCAGGATCCGCCAAAATATCCCTCTCTCCGCCTCTTCTCCTGCCGCCATTTGGTGGAGGCGGTAACGGGAATTGGGGTGGTATCCTTATATTTGGCACATTCACATTCTGCCCTTGAGTGTTAGCCATCATCAGCGCAGCCAGCACCTCCACTTCCTCTCTCCTGCCACCCCTCTCTGCTCTTTCTCTCCTCACCGTCTCACGCATCTGCTCAGCCCTACGCTCCGTGATTGCTAGTGCACTCTGCTGCTGTCCACCTGCAGAAGATGACGGAGGAGGGAGATCCTCATCGACTCCAACCTCCTTTGCCGAACACCAAAACCGATGGCCTTCGCTCCAGGCGGTAGATTGGCATTCCTTTCCACAGTACTTGGCCTTTCGACATCGTCGGCATTTGGCAAATTCGCGAGGGTAAGTTTCCCAGCGGCCGCATAGCACTACAAACCACTTCATGTTGAGTCTTGGGAAAAATAGAGAAGGAAATACTACTCGCTATTGGCACACTGCCGTATACCACCTCTGGAATCATCCTTCCTACATGCATTCCTCATAATCACTCCTGCCCAATACTGAATTTCCTGCGGTACCCTACCTTCATCACTATGTGACGATGAAGGCCGAAATGTAAATCTCTCAACGAGGGAAAAAACGTTAGTCTGTTTCTTGGTTTGAGGTTGCGCTTCATTGGGGGTTTCAGTCGTAGCAATAGCGGAGGCAGACGTGGACGTGGAAGAAGATACAGCGGCAGCAATAGGAACCTCGTTGCCTCTCTCCCTTTCTTTACCTTTCTTCTTTGCGGCCCCAGGTTGAGCAGGTAAGCCGGCAGTAACAGGATGGAATCCGTCCCTTTTCTTGTAAAATGCCTGTCTCACGTGCGGGTACTTGCTCAGGTAAGCAAGCAGCTGCAGTCCCAAAAGCACATCCTCGTCGCGATACGGGCTCGGCGTTGGCTGAGGATAAGTCCGGTGTGAGCCTGGAGGAGCAGGTGCAGAGGGACGGACAATGCCTCTGCCCATATTCTGATTAGGGTGAGGGGTTGCGTTCAAATTAATAAGAGGCGGAGAGTTCGAGTTGACGGATGCGATTGCAGACTGTGTCTGAGGCTGAGAAGGGACAATTGTATCTCCTCGCGTGCGGAGAGGCGTCGTTGACGATTGAGCGCCACCGATACCAAGATCCAAAAGATCATCAAGGGACTGAGCAGGACCCGGTCGACCGCGTAAAGTTCCGCTTCTTGATATCGGCTCAGATGTCTCCCCGGAGGCAGATGAAGAACTCGCGACAGGTGCTGGTGCAGGAGGCAATCCAACCACGACTGCTCGCGGCGTCACATCAGGAGGAACATCTCTCCTTCCCCCCCTTATCGTGCCTGTTCCAACACTGAGTAATCCATCATCCTCTTGGGAAGTAGCGATGACAGCTGATGCAGAAGTTGATGGGACAGCTTCCTCGCTTCTCGATCTCTCACCCATAGCCAACGCTGGCGTCGCTCTCCTAGCGTTCGCGTTTATATTGGAGTTGGACGTGGTCTCCCTCTCCTCCCTCTCTGTCTCACTCATGCTCATTTCTTCCAAGCTTACATCTCCCATTCCCACACCAGTGCCGCCAACACCAATGCCCATAGCACCTGGTGCTCCAGGTGGGGCACCCATCGCTAAATCGTCATTGGCGTCCATCACGACTCCAACGCCCACTTCACCAATGTTGATATCCAAACCAGGTATCATGCCCGCGGGCATATCATCCGTTAGCACGATGTGCGCATTGTCCCCTGCCCCATTGTTCATTGCCATTTGGTTCATCGTCGGGGCGGGTGTAACCGTCAATCTGGAACCTCTTCGTCTAACTGGTACATGTGCATGATGGGTTGATGATCGTCTTTCAGGCGAAGCATTGTTCGATGCGTCTGAGCGATCTGCATCGCTCGTATTGGCCGATGCCGAAGACGACATATCCACATCGATATCGTCGTCTGTGGAAGGTGCAGGTGAAGGAGATGACGGTGGGTGAACGTGACGGTTATTGTGCGAATGAGGGAGAGAGTTGTGATACGTAGCCGTTTCGTTCCTCATGTGCGTGTTAGTCCTGCGTTGAGGTGCAATGAGCGTGCCACTTCGGTCTCTCGTGGAGGTGACAGGTGAAGCAGTGGTAGACGATGTGGCCGATGCAGTTTCACTTTCATTCTCTTGGTCGTTTTGAATTATGGATGGGTCGCCTGTGGGGTTAGTCGTCGTAGCTGGGGTTTCCTATGATATGAAAACGGATTTAAGAGACGGAAAACTCGATAGACACAGCACTTACCATATGACTCATCTGTCGCTGTAACGCTCTAGCCAGTTCATCATCCTGCTCATTTCTCTGTTGTTCATGTCTCTGCTGCATCTGCTGTCTCGCCAATCTCCTAGCATGTCTCTGCTCTCTGCTCTCTCTACCACCACTGCCACCCACTCCACCGGTAATCCCACCATTTCCATTGAATCCTAGCTGCCGATGAGCTAACCAAGCTTCCAAAATACAACCAACGACCTCCAAGGTACCCGCTTGAACTACCCGACTCCTTATCGGCTCCGTGCCTCGGACGCCAATATTGACAACACATTGAAAAGCCAGAGAAAACCTATAGCTCGCATGCTTATCCCAGCTTGTCGGATTAAGGGTAGGTATGGGTTTAGTAGTCCGAGTGTTTGCAGGAGCGAGCCCATAGAACACGCTGGGGTTTTCGGGTGGCGGCGGTGAGATACAGAAATCGTGTAGGAGGCGGACGAGGCGTTCGAGACCGCCATCCATGGTCATGATTTCACGGATTCTAGGGGACGTGGAAGTGAGGTAGGCGAGGTGGGTGAGGGAGTTGAACAGTGGCAGAGGAGAGGTGGTGTCCAGTGCTACCCGACGTAAAATGCAGAAAATTTTCAGAAAATTCAGAAAAATTCGAGGCATTAGAAAACGCACCTCGCCTATCGTATAGCTGGGATGTGATGCAGACGCATGCTTTGTTCTGAGCAGGAAAGGCAAAGTTGGATTCTCGCATGGGGCCTAGGTTCCGAGATCGAATAGACTTGAATGTTCGTAAAAGATAGTGAATAAGAAAGCCGTAGGTGGGGAGAGCAAGATGAATCGTATCGCGAATTTGTGGATGGTGGTGGATGTGGCTCAAGCTCGAGATTTGCGCAAGGCTCCGCAAGCAGAATTGGTCGGTGACACCCCGAGGACTTGGGCGCTAAACTGCAACGCTTATTGAGACAATTCCCACGGTGGACTGCTCGCAATCAACTGATGTACGATACGCGTGCTGGTACAAGTATGGTCGTAAGCTAACTTTAGGCCACAGGCCAAGTATGTATTATACACAGTGCAGATTAGGCAAAAGATCCAAAAGATATACGCGTGTGATACTGTGATTCACTGGTCAGGAAAAAAAAAAAAGTTGAGTGACAGAGCCAACCACCTTACCTATACACAAGATGCGATGAGCAAACCAAGAAGTTACTGTCAATACTAGTAGCAAGCCATTATTAGTCACCGGATCGATACCGAAAGATTCAAGGCAATCACCAGTAGGCAAATCCCAAGAAACAAAAGTCACGTTGGAGCATTGTTCAAGCAGTTCCGCTAGCAATTCGGTATAACAGGCCCATCATGAGCAAATGTCTGACTAGCATAGTGGTCAAAAGTACGAGGTACTGCAATAGATAAATCAGTGTCGCGTCTATCCTGTCGAGATATGGAATTCACTAAGATGACCAGTGCTCTGACCTCCATAATTTCGCCTTCCCGTTCTTCATCCGCGTTAGCATCCCGCTCAAGTATGCGTCTCCTCTCCGCCTGCTAAGCATGTTATAAGTCAAAGGATTCAAGAATGGATGATGTGCCACTCACCAGGACATCTTGCACGAGGTGAAGTTCATCATCCATAATCCGAGGTACGTACTACACACGTTATCAGTGATTTGTTCTGTGCGGGCAAAAAGCACAGCTCACCGGTCCGTCCTCTTCATCGCAGCAAATGGGGCACCTGAGGTATGGGTGTCGACGTCTGCGAGAATCTCGCAGCTGATAGGAAGAAGGAATCCGGAGTGAAGGAGAGGTCTTGATGATGACCATGATATTGGAATACAGGAAAGGTAGGTAAAAGTGTGGACGGCGGTGGTGGGGTAAGTGCTGTAGTGTGAGAAACAATTTATAGGTTCAGAACCTCTGGCGTCGAATTTGGGTGTCAGAAGTCTAATCAAAGCGTGACATAACACCCAAAAATTCGCGCAAGCAATAATCTCCAAACCGTTCCAGAAAATGGAAACATCCACACGTCTCTTTTGTCCTTCCAACATCTTCAAGATCTTCACACTCATATACCATCACCTGGACTCGGGAAGAGCTATGAAATCGATGCAGTGAGGCCGGGATGATACGGGGAATCTTGTTTGCTTCTAAAGGACCTGAATCCCGCTTGTTCCGACCAGAGTCATACAGAGTGTATATCGAGGTGTGTCATCCCGCTGCTGGTTGTACATTCTCTGAATATGCGTGGTTTAGGTAGCAAGGCTTGGCACCTTCTGTCCAGCATTGGGCTAGCACACACCGGCTTTGCGCCTATTCAAACTCGACACCAATCTCTCGCTTCTCTCACGACAACCCTCTCTTCGTTCTATACCGATTCGATCTCGATCCTATTGTTCGTGGCCTTCTCATTCAAATTAGTTCACTTCCATCCTTCCTTGGGCGGGCGCCTAATGGGTCATGACAAGCACGTGGAACGTGACGCGAGGTAAGGGGACCGATTACCGAGACTCGATGCTAGTGACTCACTTCGTACAGTTCTCCACAAACCACCAGAGACGAAACGTCTGCTGCTTAGCAGCATGTGTGATCCACCGATCCTCTAACCCAGCACCCAGCACCTGCGAGATCCGTCAAGAGCTACACCAAACTCTTCAAGCCTTCAGCCACCGCCGCCCCAGAGTCGACATTCTCCAAAATTCCGGCCATTCCCTGACTGTGTGATATCACAGAAAATTGGACGACAGCGCGGCCTCTGTGTGCCAGAAAGAAGCATACGTCCCCGTGTTTCAACGTTTCCAACGGAACATGGATAAACGCATTCTGCTCAACCTGCTTGGAGCTGCTCTGATGGAGCAAAAAGTTTCAAATCCTCTCTCTCCAGCTACGGCTGGGGCATTGGCGTCACTACAGGGACTGTTTTTACTGGCTGCCCACAAACACTAGATGTGGGCGACATACCTGATACAGGTACCAGCAAAACCGACAAACAACTTTTTCGACGCTCTGCTCTTCCAGACGGAGGGTGACAACGCGCTCCAACGGAGCAGAACCCTAAATTTTAGCCCAAAAAGGGTTGCTTGGTGCCAGACGTACATGGAGTCAATGTGGACATGACTGCTTCCCCTTCCTAGGACGAAAAGAGGCAGATGGGGACGTGGTGTTCTATTCAATTGACAGCTGGCTTATTCCCGGTAATATGACGAGTCTGAGCGAGCTGCTTTTGCACTGCTAAAGGCGACGAGAGGGGGGGGAGATCTGGATGTCCAGCTTGGGCTAGGAGACGATGCAGATCGCTGAAGGATCCTTTGTGTTGTCCTAGGGTTGTGCAATGATAATGGATGCAATGGCGATGTGGATATAATAGAGGACATGTCGCATAGTCGACGCATACCTCGGAACATATCGTCCTCCCGCATTCCAAAGGTAAACGCCGTCTTCAAGATGCTCCAAAATGCTCTACGACTGTAAAGGAGGTGTGCAGGAGGCGTCTTTGGTACATCCTGGACGAGGACAGATGGTGGTTGACAATGGAATTGATAACAGAGTCGCGCGCAACGCAACTCCGCTCGATCGACATGCGGGTTTCACTTGCTATTGTGCCCGGTTCCGCTCCTACCGTGTCCTGTTCATTCACGTTCTCTCAGGGACTACGCAGACCGACTCCGCAACTGCGTCGGAATCACAATTTCGAGCAAGCAGAGTCATTAAATGCATCTATTGGCACCTTCTACGGCTTTTCAGCATTCTACCCCAACATTGCTTAGTACGGAATGGCTGCAAGAGATATACATTCAGAAGGGAGAAGTTTGCGATCCCGCTGGACTGTCTACTCTACGACCACCCGCATCGAGCTCTAGATGCTTCGGAAGATAGGGCACGTTCTGCGGGGTCCGAGAACCAAGTATCTGCCGACCACTACTTGCATTCATGCGTAATGTCTGCTTCAGACAGCCACTGAAGGCCGATCCCCCACCCTATTCACATAGTTTGGCTTGTACCAACGATGCGTACTTACATACCCTGGCTCAACGAGATGCAAAAACATCAGATTCGTAAATCTTTGCAACATCGGTTCCCCATTTGCCATACACATCAGGTAAAATATACAAGCAGTGTAATTCTGAGAATGATTCAGATCCAAAGCACATTCACTCACGGTACCTTTTGTTACAAAAAGCGTATCTGCACATCCACAGACCTTTCATAATCTTTGTTAGGAGGATAGACATCGAAATGCTCGGCTAAAATCCAAAACAGTCAGCAGAAATATTAGAATAGCCCCACGACGTGCACGCACACTGGGAAATCGTGTGTAGCTCGCATTTCGAAGTAGGTATAGCAGCGGCAACGAACTCACGTCCTTTCAAAAGGTAAAGAATATCGTCTTCTAGTGCTACGAGCAGGAGCGGGCATGAAAATGAGGAGACGGTTTTGAAAGGTTTGTATGTTGAAATTTGGAGGAGAGATTTGGCTGAAACCTACGTATATGTGTCGTAGAAATGTCAGTTAAACGCATGGTCCATCCGATCTTGAGCTTTGGAGCCCCACTTCATCTGGTCAATCGCTAGGATTCACAAAGGGTGAGTGCACGTGAAGTCTAGCTTATCAGAGATCGGAGTTGCCACACACCTGGGATTTTGACATACGCTTAGGACGCCTTCTAAGCTGCATTCGCACATAAGAGCACCAGTTATTTTAGGACCTGTGGCAGCGGGTATATAGATGGGATTGAGACCAAGAGATTGTTTGAGCCCGTCGAAGAGGGCTA
Organism: Moniliophthora roreri; assembly: GCA_001466705.2. NCBI lineage: Eukaryota > Fungi > Basidiomycota > Agaricomycetes > Agaricales > Marasmiaceae > Moniliophthora > Moniliophthora roreri. The sequence continues at coordinate 491,319 of LATX02000068.1, read as the reverse complement.
GCAACACCATTTTGAGCAATGGAGAGTTGCCTGGCGAAACCAGTGTAAGGACATTGTGCAATCGTGGCACTGATGCTCAGGGAAGGCTGACCAAAGACAGAGCCGAACGTTCAGACTGAGTGAAAACCGCAAAGTATGGCCCCTACTCAATAACCGTGCGGTAGTCTTCGAGTGGTTCCTTAACATTGATAATATTTCGAGGTATACCATCTGTGGATTGAATGAGCTCATGCACGTCCAAAGAGCCACAAAAACGTACCCGAATCTCCCCACCGTCGATAGTCAAAGACTAGACACCCATACCCCAAAGTCGTAAACCTTTCAGCATAGATCGCGAGACTCATCAATTTGTTGCAGCTCCAGCCATGGCCCTAATAGCATTTTTATTGCACATTGAGCCTTACAATAGCCAGAGAAACAACGAACATGACAATAACGGGGTGTTTCTTCGGGTGTCCATGGGAAGGGAGGTACCGCCATGCATCTAGATTCCATCCGGATGTCTTTGAAGGAATTTTCAACCCAGACTTGACAAATCCGAGTGTTTCATGAGAACCTCCAGACATCGAATCATCGAACAATGGGAAAGAGAGCGATGAGACGAAGGCTGAGATGGACGTTGATGAATAACAGGTGAATATGTAATGGCGCGTGATACAGTACAGTGAGAAGGCGAGTGTGTAACATTATTCACTTCTATCATCTTTACCATCATGTCTTCCACGACCAGACCCATTGTGTTCATGGATATCAACATCGGAGAAACGCCCGCCGGTCGCCTGAAGATGGAACTTTTCAGCGACATCGTACCCAAGTACCTCCAATCGTTGAACTTGAAGATCAGGTATACTCAACTGATTTAGGACCGCAGAGAACTTCAGACAACTTTGTACGGGAGAGTACCGGTGCGCAGCTGTCCAAGCTCTCTAACTGAACCCCATCTGAATTCTCCATGTCATTTCAGGGTAAACTCCCGACCTCAAGGCTACAAAGGCGCACTATTCCACAGGTACTTTCTTTCCTTCTTTTGAACGAAATATCCATTGACTGTCCTCCCCCTCTCTCTCAGAGTGTAGGAACATCCTTACCTAGAATCCTGGAAAGACGCTAAACTAACAAGAAGATATATACATGGATATACATGGTTCTTAATTCAGTGTCCCCAATTTCATGTGTCAAGGTCGGTCAAGGAAGTAGTTACCTCAGATGACGAGTTCATCTGACTCTTAATAGGTGGCGATTTTCTAAAGGGTGACGGGACGGGTACCTTCTCGATCTATGGAGACAAATTTCCAGTACGCTCTTCTTTCTATCGTTTGTTCTGTCAATCTCTGATCCCAGTTCAGGACGAGAACTTTCGGGAAAAACATACTGGTCCCGGGCTTCTTTCGATGGTAAGCTCTACCGCACTCTCGTGTATCCACATCTAATTCCCCCTTACGACCAGGCGAATTCTGGACCAAATACCAACGGCTGCCAGGTAAGTTCTGAATTAGTTCCTCGCATCCTCTACTTGACCGGCTTTTTCTAGTTCTTCATAACAACCGCCAAGTGCGACTTCCTTGACGGAAAACACGTCGTCTTTGGCAAAGTTATTGATGGGATGCTTACATTGCGAAAAATTGAGAACGTTCCAACTGGCCAGAATAACAGACCCAAGCTTGCAGTGAAGATTGTCGGTGAGTGGCATCTGCTACTGCTGCTACTGGGTGCGCTGATAGTTTGACCGTGGTTTTGACAGAATGTGGTGAGATGTAATTCACTGTAGTGTAAACTAATATCGAATGAAAATCAATTATCTGAGCCACCTATGATCCACCTCAGGGTTCCTCTTTCAAGATACTAAGACGAGTTTCGTCGAGGTTCGTTTTGTAATATGAACCAAGGATGAATATGTTGGGTGGAGGAGGGCGTACCGCATGGTTTCAGTGCATTCCTCTGAGTGTGTCAATAATTTTAAGGTTTTCCCAAGTTATTCGAGAGCATAGTTTGCAGTGTAACCAGTTCATTCATATCATGGGAGACGTATACGAAAAAATACAAGAGGATATATTAATGAGGGGTGCTTACATGGGTACCCAAAACGTAGATACAACGATGTAATATCTTCAACGTACGCCCTAGGCGGAGCGGAGAATAAACAGGAAACAAAATAAATACATGGGTACCCATTGGCACCAGACGTGCAGGCAGTGTGCCAGTCCAGCCGGTGCCTACAGTGATCATCAGAATTCGAACGCATCAGGAAGCCCGCGGCGTACCTCCGCACAGTCCCTACATAAGAAGTATACCGTTATCGTCGCCAGTACCGATTGGCGGATTGGATGTGGTTATGACAGGCGACGATGCCGTTGGAATAAGCAGATAGGCCCCGCTGTCGTGACTGGCAACTGAGGCAGAGAAACTCGATGAGGACGAGTACACTCCGTCAAGGTCCTTTCCGGTCCACATATCATGAATCTTGAAGTTGCCAGACCCGAGTCCAGGTACGTTAGTCAACGCAAAAGTCTTGGTAGCCGTTGATCCACCCGTGTTGACAATGAGGACGTGGGTACCCTTTGATGATTTGCCAGAATAGTATTCAGGAGGGGACGTCGTGGGCGCATTATTTGTCGCCTTGAATGGCTTGGCGGGCGTACCAACGGTAATGTCTTGATGATAAGCAAGTAACTCGCGGTTGGTGATGATCTGGACCTGAGTTTGAGAAAGACCATCAAGCTGGTAAAAAAAGGTTATAATAGGTGCAACACGGTCACAAGTTCCAACTCACGTTGGTTCCACTAGACAAGCACATGTGATCAGTCCCTTGCATGGTCTGCCATGCCAACTCACTCACAGTAGGATAGGACTCTTCATGAAGCACCACACAGCAAAGTGGGTCCTCTCTTCTGCAGTCGTCAATCCCTGATTACCTGCGAGATACCATCAGTCAATTATGGGTGAAATATTTCAGTGAGACCAACCTATCTCCATCATGTCCATGTCGTTGTGTGAGTAGAAATCGACCTTGTCCAGGTGAGGGATGTTGACGTTCATGACTCGAGTGATATATGACCATGATGGGCTGCAACACGAGATTCTATATCAGCTTCGCATCCAAGACAAGTCAAAATGGTTCACACTTGGAATCGGAGTAGATACGCCATGAGTGACCCTGGAACGATGTTGTGAATGAGTAAACGAACATCCCCGTAATATTCGTATTTCCAGCTTACTACTCGTGCACCCCAGTCCCAAACGCTAGCGGATCCCCAGATGCACAAGCTGTATTCGATTGGACGAGACAACTTGGAAAGTTCCAGACTAAAGTAAGAGTGAGTCCGATGGTAAGACATAGCGGTACTGGACATACCCCATTTGACGATAACGAATAGCAGAGTTCGAGTTGCTAGACATTTGCGATTGGTCGACAATCCAGTGAATAGGTTTGGTTCAAACTTACTACCAATCGCCATCCGGAGGTGACTTTGAACAGATCAACGCGGCTCAGGATGAAAAGGCTAACTTTGCTTACAGAAGTGTCACTCCAGTTGCTGGGTACATTGCAGTTGTCTGTGCGAGCATGTAGGTACAGACTTCTCCGGAAGTGATAGTGCTTACACACCGTACTTCAAATAGTCAATACCCCAGTCGCTGAAGGTCTTTGCGTCAGTGACTTCCCAACCAAGGGAAGCCGGATATTGTGCACATGTCATGGTTCCAGCATCGCTGTGGAAGTTGAAGCTCGATGGCGACAGACAAACAAAGAAAACACACCTATAGATGCCAATCTTGAGACCCAATGCGTGAACTTTGGACGCCACACCGCTGATCCCATTTGGGAACTTGTTGGGATCTGGGACTATTCTTCCTCGATTGTCTCTTGTATTCTTGACAGACCAACAATCCTGTAAGGTGTGCTTTCAGTCGCGAAGAATAGAGGAGCAAGGCTACAACACTGACGTCGATGTTGACGTACTGATAACCAGCGTCTTTCAATCCCAAACTGACGAAGGAATTGGCTGCTGCAATGACTTTGGTTTCATTGATGTCTAGAGAATACTGGCATGAAACCTTGTTTGCAGCCTCTTAGACGGCTACCCACCACAACGATAAGCGTTCCAGGTATTCCATCTGTATAAATCATGAGCGTCACGACTCTATGAGGGGTGCTGATGTAGTGTCCCTCACCCAAGAGCCGGGAGTTTCCCAATGGAACGTGAAGGCGTATAAGCGGGAGGTGATGGAGCTGCCAAATAAGCAGCAGGTGTACTAGAGATGAGAGGTACGGAAAAGAAAAATGAGAAAAATTTACATGATTAATCGGTACAGCATACCTCGCGACGCCCTGGAAGAGCAGAGCTGTTGCTAGCAGGTAAAGCATTGTTCGTCCATATCTCTTATTTCGAGCCATTTATATCGAGTCGAAATGACATCTAAGGCGAAAGTTCGGTGGAAAGGTAGAACGCGTGATGAAGATAAGGAGGAAAGGGTGCAGTCAGTGACGAACGGGTCGACCTGTTGCGCGGTCAGATGGCTACTCATCCGGCTTGTCAGACACAATGATGGGACCGCGCAGTATGGACGGCTCTCCTTCAACTAAACAGCTCATTACACGCTATGAATCTCTACACCACACTCCTTATGCTTCTGAACGGACCGCTAGCCTTCTCAAACGGCTCCCTTCCCCGCCGACCAACAAAAAGGACAAATCACCTGTACGCCAGTCGCTTCGCAATCTCATGGGTCTCTTGTCATTGAAAAAGGCAAATAACCGACTCAAATTGGACAATTCTAAAAGGGATTGTATTTCAGTCGTAACGCCGTTTGCCGAGGAATTATTTTCCATCCCCATTCCAGTTCCTCTCACTCATGTGGAATCAGCTTCGTCCTCGGATTCGGGTGTCGTATCGACTTCTCTTCTGTACCTATCAAGGTCACGATACCCTTCGTGGACACGTTGTACAGCGACCCTTGAGGAGTTCCAAATTCATCTTATATGGTCCATTACGGAAGGAGATCCAGTCTACCTTTACATTCCTTTGGAGCAATGCACCGATGTCCGATCTCTTTCGCTGAACCAACTCGGCCCCCAAGAAAGCGCACTTTTACCTTCAAGGACAGACTGCAATCTGGAGTATAAAGTGTTCGAGATCTACTACAATGATCAGTCCAAGGAAACATTCGCTGCAGCTTCAACTCGCGAGAGAGCTCAGTGGGTTAGTAGCATCTGGTGCGTCTCCTGCTACAAACTCTTGATGTAACTGACTCATGTATAGGGATAATGTTCTAGCAGCACAAGACTCGAAGAGTGCATATCGTCAGTCCTTGATTTCACCCACACATGGTTACTTCGACCCGATCACAAAATCCGTTCTGAATGTCGCGAAGCCTCTTCCTGAGATTATCGAGCGCAATCTTTCTGCTCCGCTCGAAGAACCCCCAAATTTAACAGGAGGCTCTGCGACGGACTTCGGTGACACCACAAAGTCAAGTCCAGAACCAAAACCTTTACTAGCTGCCTCGGAAATACCGGACCGACAAGCCTCTCCCGGTCGTTCACTGCGCTCTTCCGAATCCCCGTCAAAAAGCCCCTCAATCGTCAATCTCAGCAACCTTTCTATGGTAAAGCAGCGGCTAGCGCAGATTGAACGCCAGCATAGTCATCAGACTTCATTGTCTCTTCCATCTTCCCCCCTCTCAGACGTCCTAGGCTTGGAAAGACCCGCATTAAAGCGTAACGATAGTTGCAAAACCGCTGGTGCCGACTCTATTGTGGAGGCGTACAGATTATCAGGACAATACAGCCTTCCAAACTCTGCTCCTCCAAACTCGACACAACGCTCAGATACCAGTTCATCTGTCTATGTCGCTCCTCAGATCAAGGCCATACAAGACCGCTTACTGCGGCTAGCTGACAGAGAGCAACTGGACGAAAAGTTCCTCTCTCTCCAACTCAACGTTCAAAATGTTTCTCGCGAGGTTGATGGTATCATCCATGCTGGAAATTCGAACGTCACCGGGACCCTCGAGCAGATTCGAAACACCATCTCAGACGTCGATGAGAAAGTCGACCAAAACAGTGCGACCCTCAGATCCATCGAAAATCAATTGGAAGACATCAGAGCACGCCTACTTTCGCAGTCGTCTATATCTCCTCCACCCCTCTCTGCTTCCCCCATCGCTGATGCTGTCAAAATTCTGGAGGATCTGGAGATACTCAAAACATTGCTGAAAACTGAAATTTCCGCAGTTCTTCGGAAAGTCGAGGATATTTCCTCGAAAAACGCGCAGCTCTTGCAGAAATCCGAAGTTTCAGAGGGTAAAAGGGTCGATTCCGAAGCGCAGGTATGAATGCTTTCCCGCGTTCTTACCCATTCATTTGATCAAATTTGTTCAGATGGCAGAAATACTCAAGCTTTCCAAACAAGAAGAGGAACATCACAATGTCCAGGCTCAGCAGCAAGCAGATAGTGTCCGCTACCTCAATGAACTGAACATGGTACGCATTTCCTTCTATCTTCGCCTCCTCCATGCTGAATGCATTTCTTCAGTGGCTAGAAGCATTCGTGAACAATGGCACATCCCACATTCAAGGGATGTCCAGTAATCTTAATCGGTTATGGGACGCTCTTGGGTCTGGAGACAACTCAGACAAAAACATGCTCGCTGACATCCGACAATTGGTTCAGGAAACGCACGTTCGTGAGCAGCACGCGGCTACCTTGCAAGAAACCGTCAACAGCATCTCTACACATCTGAACTCGAGTGTTGGACATTTCATTTGTACGTTCTCTGCCGCGTTGAGCTTAGTCAGGCTCTTGAATAATGCCCCGTAGCCCCACAAGTTATGGCAGACATGATGAATCAACACCGTGCAGACCATGAAGGATTACTGAAGATGCTTACTGCAGGTAAGTTAAATACTTGTCGAGGCAGTGGCTCGACTAAGTTCCAACAGAATTATCCGAGGAAATCAAAGGTGAACGCTTACGCTTCGTCGAGGCTATGAAAGAAGCGACCGCCATCAACGTCTCCAGTACGCCGTTCTTTTCTCAATAGCTTGGCGTTAATTTATTTATTATCTGTTTACAGGGCAAGTCGAGGAATTCAAGAGTGAGCTAAAGCGCGAGGTACAAGGGATGACACAGGAAGTCAGTCGGCTGTACCGTGAAAGGCGGGACGTGGAGAACCAGATCACCGATCTCTTTGCGTTCTATGCCAAACAGAAGAGCGGAGGCGGTGCTCTGGTGGGTATCATATATACAGTCTTTCAAAAGTTTCCAAGAAATTGACATTAGATGCAGCCTACAGCGATGCCAGCACGGTCTGCTCCATCCTCTATAGACTACCTGGCGGATCCACGGCATGCTAGATCAAACCAAAGTAGGCGGGGTATAGGGTATCAATGAAGGTATCGGTGTATGGGAGTTGTATACTTTAGCGTCGGACATATTTGTGGCGAGCAGGATCGATGTATCGAGCGGTAGCGGCTATGCGAAAGTTTTCCGGAATGACTGTGTGTCTGCAGAAGTGATCATTTAGCTATACATCTAAAAATGCCAGAGCACTCTTACTCATAAGTCTTCTGAAATTTCGGCCCATGCATGACCAAGATATCACCCTGTATGTAGGTTGCTGATCAGAATCGGAAGCAGGAAGGTGAGTGAGCAACGTACGTGGCGAAGCAGAACTGTGAGCTCAGTATCTCGGTGGCCAGTCCCTCGTTTACGAAAATGCATCTTTGCGGGTGCGCCTAAGGACAACCCAGCCACTGTAGGTCCTAAACCGGGCTCGTCATCAGTATGAAACTACATTTGCTTCGTGAGCACGTCGTATCCACATATAGGTTAACTACTGACCGACATCTTTTGCGTTTCCATATAAGCAGCACTATTCGTATCGTTAACGATCGCACACGGTCTCAGAATCGGGAAGTGGCAGACCTTAAAACTTCATTGAACTCAAGATCTCCTTCAGTCACGGCTCGAACTTTTTGATGTATCATTTCTCGAGCCTTGAGCACGGCTCCGGGAGCTTGGTCCCAAGGTACGGTGTTAGCATCACCGCCAACGTACTACATGGTCGGGTCAGTGCTGACGTCAAGCTCCGAAATATTCATCTCGCACATGGTAAGGTTCTCCGCCTGCGTTCCCAAATAACGTCAGTAGCTTTAATAAATTTGGACGGGTCACCTACAATTCTGAGAAAAGTATTGAGTAAGGAGCTCCCCTTGAACTACATGGAATGGACTATGAGAATGAAGTGTGTGATAGATTTCGCGACCAACCTCGGTGCTGTAAGCTTTTGTCAGTGCCGTCGGAACATGATTTCGACTGAATCACTTACACTTCGAAGAGGCCAGCGTCGGAATTGCAGCTTTCCGCAGCTGGCTTGTTCCTGATACCTGCGACCATTTGAACCACAACCATACAGAAACGAACTGGGTGCGATACTCACTCTTCAAAAATTTGGTTCATTTCATGCATACGTGTTTTCGGGTGCTTCATGTGGAAGATGGACCCCCTATATACCAATGTCAATGGGTTCGCCGTCTAAAACAAGAGACGCACCCTTCCTCAGGCAGGTCGAAACGCTGATATGACCATGATATCCCTCCGCCCATTGGAACAAATATCGTTCGGGAGACCTTTATTTCTGTTAACGATCATGACCGTTATGCAACAACTTCGGAACAAAAATTATTTTTAACTGAAGAGATCTTACCAGAGAAGGATTTGAGTTCGTGATCTCCTATCATTGAGCTGTTGCTAGTCAAGTGGTCCAGATCTTTTGCCAATTGTATCTTGCCAAAAACAGGAAGTGTGCGCTGTGGCATCGGTTAGTTCACACCCTTTAGAGGTTCATGTGCGCATACTCGACAGTCTGGATTTGCGCACTCCCATTGTTGCCACTTGAATCTCCATAACGAATTAGATATTGAATCCCCTAATGGCGATCTCGGGCCAACTTACCGGCACGACAATCTCCCACACATCTCGCAATGGTATCCTCGAAGAAAGGAGCTTAGCGTCGTTACACCGTCATGGGGGTGTGTAATGGGTTTCTTGGGCTGGATATCCATAATATCGGTTGGGGCCATCTGATCTGAAGGGAGTAGTTGAAGGAATTCTGAGTTATATTCCAGGCTGTCTGGAGGCGGTTGTCCATTTAATTTCCAGAAACTAGCTCTGCATTCAGAGTTCAGACAGAACCAACCGCAGTTGAAGACTTTGGGAGTCTTTTTGGTGCAACTACGGCACAGATGGTACAGATTTTCACTTTGGAAAGGCCTTGATAAGTGTTGGTAATCCTCTTTGAATGAAATAAGGTGTTCGGGACTCGCCTTCTCTCGGACAGTCGTGCTTCTTTCACTTTTACTATAGCGCTTCCAATCAGAACCTAAAACAGTCGGATCCAGAAGAGAAACGAACCTGGGACTCTCCTTTTCTGAGCTTCTTTCTTAAGGGTTGGCACCCAAGGTAGAGGTGTATCGTTTGGGGGAAATACCCTTTTGACCCTGTGATTATGGTCTGCTTTGGTCCCTTGCAGCCACCATGGCTCTCCCTGCCATGTGGATATTAGCCTTGCTTGGATCACGTCAAATGCGGCTCACTTGTGCATTACACCATTGGAAGGCAAATTTGAAGCGTACGACAGCCTTTCCGCCTGCCATTTCGAGCTCCTCTGCGCTGTTCGTCAGCTCGAATTCTTTCTTGACAAAGAAGGGACCAACCCCATGTATGCACAATTGTGTAGAGTCCCAAAACCGCATACGAAATGTCCTTGGCCCTCAAGTCAAATGGGAATTGAGAATAGTTGCTATCGATGATCAGGACGAGAGGTATCTGCTTTTCATAATTCTGAAGCAACGCGCGAACCGACTTGTCGCCAGCTGACTGATCTCCTGCGGAGACAAGCTTTGCCTGCCCCTTGCCAGAGCTCGCATTCTCAGATTTTCCACCACTGCTCAATTTGTCAGCATTGTGGCTCGCTACAGTCGCCGCAAGTTCTCACCCATGAGAAATGATCAGTTTTCCTTCTTGGCATAGGATGTCTCGTCTGAAAGACGCGTCAAGTCATGTAGCGTCGGAGCCGCAGGAAACTCACTTTGAGGCGAACCCGCCCAGAAGATACCCCTTGACTTGATCATCGCGGAAATAAACACCCCCTTGGTAGCTTCGGAACCAGTCGAATGACTCGCAAACTTCCTGTCGAGTCTAAAAAGAGGTAAGATTTTCAACACTAAGAGATAGTACCCGCGAACGTTAGTACCTTTGACCAAATAGGTGGAAACATAGGTGGTACGGGCCTACATAAAGTAGGAGGGCATAACCCGTTTAGTGAAGGCTTGTTATCTTCGGTCTTGACCGCTTGGACACGGTTATTTTGAACCAGGTCAAGAGGGGATGCTTCGAGGTTTGTGCTTGATGTCGACCTCACTTGAGATAATACAATTTTCTTCTTCTTCATACGAAAACGTATGCGGGGACTGAACCGATCCAATTTGGACCCATATTTAAAACTAATGTAATGGGCTGAGGATATTCCCATCAGTCTTCTTCTGCGAAAGACATTAAGGCTGGTATAAACCCCGCCACGCCTTGGTGGCTTGATGGACTGCACACGAGCAGACATAGCTTCTTACACGAAATGCAAGTGATAGTAGCGAAGAAGGCAGCAACAACACCATCGTGAGCGCGAGAACTGCAGCTGAGGTGTGACAACTTACCTTGATGCTTCAAACAAGCAGCTCTACTTCTTGACGATCCTCCTTGCTAAACGGAACTCTATGTCTAAATTCCCAAATCGACAATGGGAACTGTATAGCTTTCCCACATGAAATCGCTACAGAGATTTCATTAAGATATTCGCAACCAAAGCACCATGAAAAGGAAAGACACTTACCCGATACGAAATTTCTCCCCGACTCCTCAAAGTATACACTGACAGCTCTTGCTCCAATAATGGCCAAGGAGACACAAGAGAAACGGTAGCGCACTTCCGAGACCGCAAAGCACCGACTACACCTCAGTGTGAGTGTCGGGGGAAAAAGTCGAACGAAATGCACTCACGTGGCAACTTGACCGCGGCGAATTTCGAGTGTGGCGGCTCTTTCATCACCAGTGACCACCACCACCTTGGGATCTGAAGAATGGAACCAAGAAATCATTTTAAGAAGCGCGGAGAGTTTAGATTAGAAGGGACATAACATTGTGAGTACCAAATCCTATCTGGGCATTTCATCCAGCCTGACTCGATATCTCATCCCAGAAAGTGGAGCCTTTCGTTTCGACCTCCAATTGTCATTTTCGGAAAACCTACATTCTCGCCTTGAACAAAGCCCATCCTCCGAGACTTTTGGGCTTGAAGAATGCTATGCAAATTTGACCACCAAAGCCGCATCCTTTTGGGCTACAACTCAGTAACTGGTCAGTGCTGAAATCATCTGGTGAGCCTGAGATTGGGTGCCATGTCTAGCAGAGACGGAATCCCCGAGGTGGAAGGGAAACACCAAGAAACACCATCGATGAGTTGATGTAAGTAAGGCCATATCATTATGTTATGGTGAATGCTCCGTGTTCGTAGCTCCAAGATTTCCTGCCTCCAAACCTCCTTAGACTTCCTCCCCAATCCCAACCATCCATCTATGCAACTGAAATATCAACATCGTTCGGATACACGAACCTCCTCCTGCGACATCTCTGAATCAGGGAGACCCATGGGAAAGTGATGGATAATCCATTCGGGAATCCACATCCGATCCTTCAAAACCCAAGAATTTATCACTTAACAGTGGTCATCAAGGCTCCCAGTATGTACACTGACGGCACCCACTCAACGCGAGCTAACTTGGTTCTTGAATTTGCACAGGTCACAACAAGCTCCATTCCCCGAAGTGACCGAACACTAACCCCCACACTAATACGCGCGCAAGCACGCTACTCGTGCAAAACCCTTTTTTTTTTCCTTATCACTTCAACACATGATCGAAATACCACACATGAGTTGTTAAGGTTGCATTATTCTCGCCTTTGTGTGCTACCTCATACACCGTCTACCTGTACGCTCTCCATACATCTTCTTAGCGCTTTGCAAATACTTGTTGAATACTATACCGTATACAACCTGAGCCCTTCGGTTTTCCAGTATACATACCGACTTTCCGCGAGTCACCCCTACCTACCAACGAGGGGTATACGAAGGTAATATGAAACTGGACTGTGACGCTCTGTTCCAAGACTAGGAATGTATAACTGAGAGGGCAGCAAGATAATTGGTGGTATACAGTACCTTTGCTACATAGGTAACTCGTCACCCCAGGAGCGTGGATAACCTGCCAAATTCATGTTCAGAAAACGCGGTATATAATGGATATGTCGCGATGATAGCATCTATACACCAAGGGAGGTATTCTAAGTGTGATGAGAACACGTCGCGAAGTATTTTATTTCGAACCAAGGGCGTGTTGTAGCGACTCGTATACGTCTGCTTCGATTCGTGCTTCCATCTTGTCCTCTTCACTGCCATTCCCATTTGCTACTTTCAAGGCTTCCTGGAGGTTCGTGCGAACAACCTATAGTTATCAGTCGTGAGTTTTCAACCATGGGGACAAGCAACGAAGCAAACACACTTCAGCAGAGAAATCCTCGATAGGTGCACCCTCAACAATGTTGATAGTAAGCTTGTTATTGGGATGAACGGTAGCAAATCCACCGGAAACTGACAAGTTATTGTCAGTTATCGAGGCAAAGGTCGAAGGGCTAACAAACGCACCGAACCACTTCTTGGAACCGCTCGACTCTACAACCTCAATAACACCGGGACGCAGGGGCTCAATGGATGGGACATGGTTTGCCAAGATACCCATATCACCAGTGGCGGCACAGATGTTCACCTGGACGACGTCTGTGGAGGAGAAAATGGACTGAGAATTGTCAGCTTCCCCGAACTGGTCGTGGCACTGTCCAACGCACCTGGTGAGGCAAAGCCATAGAAAGTTTGATTTTATCAGAAGCTTCGGCATATCCACGCCTTCCAACAGTGAAGGCAGAGGGTGCCCGCCGGGCAGCAGAGGCAATGAATCGCAAGGAGGCCATGGTATTTTGAATGTTGTCGGGGAAGTCGTGAATTTGCGGATGAAATCGGCAAAGGCCGCGGCTCTCACCAAATGCTTATCACAGGTGTTCCATGCGGCTTACCGGACTGGACAAGCAAAACTTAGTGTCGGCAGTCCCTAGTCCTACACGAAACGGCTCAACTTGTTCCTTTAATTAGTCTATATAGCTGTCCGTGGACATTAGTTTACATATAAAAATGGCCTACGGTCTGCGTCTTGCTAGGCCAGCATGTCCGTTCAAACTTAAATCGACCCTCCGTCTTTTTCTCCTCCAGTATAATTCTCCGGTAGAAGATCAGGTACCCTGCGTACACCGCGTTCACTGCAAGACTGAAATGAGATGTGCTATCGCATGAACATGCGCCGAAAAACCCACATTTCATCCACCGCAACCATAAGGTCGTAATTGATCTCCTGGCTGACCACGGAATCTTTCCCGTATTTAGGATGAGAACGAACGAAATTGCGAATCCAGGTAGCTGCTGTTAACAATGTTCCTACAGACAGGTCAGGTTCGGAATGTTGATATCGTGCTAGTGGCCACTTACCATTTGAGCGTTTCCGTATGAGATCCAGGTAACCTCGTATCTTGACCATAGCAGCAGGTTCAACATCGAGTGTATTTACATACGCTTCCACTAATCCCAGCAAACCAGGGAAGCTTGTACCCTGAGCAAAATATTCAGCAAGGTTCACTCGGAAGCGCATCTTTACAGACCTTGCCGTTCATGATTTCGTTCATAGACATTTCCTCGTACTCGTCTTCAACGGGCTGATGGAAGCCATTCTCAGGCGGTGGAGGCGTCGGGAAACAATTGCGTAGCCTCTTCTCCTTAGTTACGGGAGAGGACTGACCAGAATTAGGTGGTGTAGCACTCGTATATATGTTCTTCCGGAAGAAGAATTTCTGGGAGTTGACGGCATCACGTACTTGCGCCCTTCCCATGTTCTCATCAACCTTCGGATTAAATCAACGTCCATGTCATGAGGGCGACCAATGATACGGACCTTGGATATCGGAATGTAGAAATTAAGGCTGAAACTTAAGATAGCTCTAGAAAGCAGAACCACAAAGACAGCGAAAGCCGCGTTCTCGTAATCTGTTATCTGCACCTCCATGCTCCGGAACTCGACACGCCAACCGATTGGTGAGTTAGGAGGTGGCGGTTTGAACCGCAGCGTCTGCCAGTTAGTAGACTGAATGTTCTATAGAACAAATTAGTTATGACGTTATGAAAAACAGTAGACATTTCCGCACCTCAAAGTGGTCATTGCTTGTTTCATCATCCTGATCTATAGTCTCAGAGAAAACAACCAGGGGATCTCTTATAAATAGATGGGCCATGTGTTTAGAAAGAAGGTCGTCGATACCTACGAAGTGGAGCGTCAGGTTGAGTACCTTGTGTGTGATGTGTCAAACATACCATGAGCTCTTAGTCTATCATAGATACTCTGGTCATACGGGAGTGGATTATCATTGTACTCAGGTCGATTCATCCAACTTTCTGAGATGTAGAGGTCGACGCTATCGTATCTGGACTTGGGAATTCTAAATCTGTTGTGCTGAAGAGGCTGCGGAATACCGATTAGTCTATGCTGCGATCGAAGAAGTATGGAACGTCACCTTCAACCCACGTTCCTCTTCAGTGCGATCATCAACACTTCCCGCGATGACGTTCCAGCGGCAGTCTACGTCTGCGAGGTATCCCCTCCAGATTGGACTTGCTGCCGTCAATGCTAGCTGTAAGCACAGTAAGCTTATTTTCCCTGTCTGATGAGTTACTTACCAATATGGGACCGATTGGAATCAGGCCGTCATAGAGTCTCCGCGCTTCGACGACATTGCATGCCTGAAACGTCAACTGTAGACAGCAACATCCCATTCCAAAACCCATCGCGTCCATGTAAATATGATCGGGAAGCGCTGCACCGTTTTTGGCCTCTAAGCGAGCTGAAAGTCAAAATTCCGACCCCTCATATGGAGTTCTATTGCATACCTTGATCCTCAGGGTAAATGTCACGGTCCCAAGGAACTGTTGGGTCAATGAAAGGTCTCGGTGTCTTTTCGTCGAAAAATATCGGGAGATTGATTGCGACTTTTGAGCCTCGCCTTGTTCTGATGTTCGCGGTGAGTGTTCTAACACAATGTTCTATTTAGTGAGCGACCGCGGGGTGCAGTGAAGTCAAGACTGACGGGAATCGTGCGTGAGGATTCGTTATCTCTTGGGGAAGGAATAGGCTGTGGCTTGAAACGGCATTTGCTGGGTCATGATAAGGTTCCGTAAATTGTCCTGGAGCACCAAGGCGCGGGAAAGAGGTAAAAGTGAGGGGCACTTCATTCGAATATAGGTGCTGCCGAGCCAGAGTTCGCCTCATTGCGAAGTTTAAAAAATACCATTTATGACAAGCAACAAGAATCTCACCTGTATCGCATGTTCTTCTCTACGATAAGAAGATCAGAAATACTACCCGTGTAGGGCGAACCGGGTGTAGCTTCCAACATGTAGCGACCATACTCAGGATGAAAGGTAGGAACAGCAATTCTATCTCCCAGTCAGGGCATTGGACAAGGGACAAGGGATGCATGATAAAGGTCCTCACGAGTTGTCGCATTCGGTAGATATGTCGTGAACAATCGCGCTGAGCTTCGCCAGGATTTCGGTTTGCCGCAATGATAACTTTGCGTTTTGCTTCTCGCTGTCAAAAGATATGACCATATATTCAACCTAGAGTAAGGATTGCGCTCGTCATAGTTCCAATAATATCGTTGCAGGGTGAAAAATACCTCATCTCCCCAAAGCAGCTCATCTCCATTCTTGTCCTTCAATCGATCCCAGATGTGCAGGAACTGAGTGATACCATGGTGCCGAACGTGATCTGCGTACTTTTTGGCGTCATCCCACGTCAAGGGCGTTCCAAGATACAATAGACCCATGTCTGTGTGTCGACTGAAAACGTTCGCTGATATAAGTAGTATCCCGGTAGCATGCAGGAGCTTTGTAAGTGTAAATTGCGCAATTACATACTCATACTTATGGTTTGTCAGACAGTCTTCCGAGTGTCCGGTCCGGTAAGCTTGCCTTCCAAGTTTCGTGCAATGAGCTACGAAATTACATGGGTTGGTATGTCATAAGTATGTCCTATGCGAATGAAAATAGAAGGCTCGGGAAGGGACTAGAGGGAACTGAAGATCTGGCATACTTGGAGCAAAAATAGGGAAGCGATAATGATCACAATCTAGCCGTTTACTCCATTTGTAGCCCACTTCAGACAGATCTTCAAAGCTAGCAAAACGTGGCGAAGCGATCTTGTCCATGCTTCCTCCTGATTGAACTGCAGCTTAATGGAAACGTCTCCAATCTTCTCCTTCGAGATCCTGTAGAAAGCTCATCAGCCCAAACATGGTAGCTCCGAAGTAAGTGAAATAGCTCACTGATGAGGGAAATCCACGCTCGAGTCCTGGGATCCGATATGATCCATTAAACTCTTGAGGCAATCGATAAAAGCTACCATAGCGAGGTCGAAACGCCGGTTATGCAGTATACGTCCTAGGTGACCGGAGCCATACAGCTCGTAACTCGCCTTGTCACCAGTTGTCTTCTCAATCCTTGAGAATGAGCCCATAGGAACTAAACGGTAGCTGCCAGACTAGGTTAAGCGCTGGCACTGCATGCCATAGCAAACAGCACGCACTTTTCAAACTTGTAATCCAACTTCCGGGCAATCGTATGCAGTAAAAGTAGCGTCTGCCCCCACGCTGCATTGATCTCAGCCCATTCGACCTAAAAATAACACTGCATGAATGGCCGACGGCACCAAAGTATTGCGGTACACACCGGCACGCCAGGGACCCTCCCTAACCGAAGGCCATTAATGGTACCAAACACACCATCATGTCCTATACAGAACGCGTCATTGTAGACGTTGGTCCGTTCCAGTTTCTCGAGGGTGGCCGAATCGGCAGCATATGCCGTCCGTAGAGTCGCCAGCTGCGCAAGCTTTTGGTCGGAGGCTAGCATATTATCGTTATAGCTTCGCCAAAAACTGAAAGCCAAGGTCAGCGCTGATCCTAGTAGAGGTGATTGCGTCCATACTTGGCTTCCTCTAGTTCTAGTAACTTTTCCTCTTGCTCTAAAGCCCTGAGCTCTTCGTCTAGTAGCTGCTGCTCGCGTTCAGCCTCTATGAGTTGCTCCACTGCCATACACTCCTCGACCTTCAATTTTTCAATCTTCTTCTCGGCTTCCTCCTTTGACATTCCCTGAGCATCACGTTCGCGTTCCTTCTTCACTTCCTTCTCGAACGCTATGTATCCGTCCCTCTCCTTTTTGGTTTCGTCCAGCTGACGCTGTAGAGAAGCCAAAAGAATCTGAGTGCATTCAGCACAAAGAGGGTGATCAACATCCGTCCGGCTAGATATTAAGTTGAAAAGACGCGCAGTAGACCGAAGATGATGCGAGAGGGGCGGTGGATTGGGGGGACTGGGAGATGATACTAGTTCCTGCTGTTTAGTGGGAGGGGTTTTCGCCTTGATCGAGCCTTTCTTTGTACGAACATTTGGAGGTGTCGTAGGAATGCTACGAATGATGCTGTCCTGGAGAAGAACAAATGATTCGTTTGGGAGTGGAAGATTCGGCTGAGGTTGCTTTCCTTGTGCCCGAGGTGACACAGATGCTTTCGAAGACGCCCTCGATTTTTGCCATACGTTCTTGACTGAAGCGGGCGCCGGCAGTTGTTCTAATTTATCTGCTTCTGACGCACGTCTGGCATATGTCATAGCAGGAGGTGGAAGAGAAGCGACGATCGTGTCAAATGCTGAAGGTGCCAAATCGACGAGTGAGGCATCTAGCTAAAATGGAGCAAAAAATTTCCAGTTTCCTGCGATGAAATGATTGCGAAGAGATGGAAAATAGATACCTGCAAACTCTCTTTGCATTGTTGGCAGACCAGACCTCCAGAGCTCATGGTCACGCAATGTTCACGTCGAGACTCAAGTTGACGCGTTAACGTTCCGGATAATGCCCAGTCAGTTGTTTGGACTTGTGTGTATCTATTCTCCGTCTACTACCCCAGACTCAGCGACGGAATCTTGGCCTTCGACAGCGAAAAAAAAAAAAAAAGCCAACAGCGTACGGCAAATAGCATATGGACTCATTACACTGAAACAAACGTTTGAACGTCAGTTTCCACGATCATCAACGCGGCCGCTGTAGTTCATTCAACAACCGCACCCGAGATGTATGGCATCGATATGCCTTGCGTCCAACATGCAACTCATCGAAAATTCTCCTATGATTCCCTGTATGACGCATATTCGCTTCGGCTTTAAAAGCTATTTCTACGCTACTGGAACGTTAGGACCTTCAAGCTCCCAATCCCTACAACCTTCTTCTCATCCTCTCAAACCAACTGCGATTCGCCTTTGTTCCAACAAGCGTGCGTTCTCATACTCGATCCCAGATTGCAATACTGAATTGAGCTTCCAGGATGTCAACTCGACTGTTTGCCATTATCGTCGGCATTGACCAATACAAGTCGGGCGACACCTGGAACTTGCAGTCCTGCGTCGATGATGCAAAGAGAATGCGTCGTTGGCTGAGGGATGATCTAGGCGTTCCAAGGGAACACATCTCCATGTTGCTTGACGAGCAGGCCTCCAAGCAAAATATTGAAACCGAGCTCGTAAACTATTTATTGCACAATGATGCTATAGAGCGAGGAGACGCTATTTTCCTCTATTTTGCTTGCCATGGAAGCTTAATGAAAGCACCCTCGGAATGGTTGACGTCCAAACTCGGGAGAAACAGCGTTGAGGTCCTGTGTTCATATGATCATGACACCAAACATTCCGAAGGTCGGGTAGCAGGCATATCAGCACACTCCATGAACGGTTTCCTTCATCAGCTTGCAACAGTCAAGGGCGACAACATCACACTCATGATCGATTCCTGCTTCTACCCGCCCGATGGTCGCTCTCATGAACGCCAGCTCACCCGCTGGACGTCTACCAACAAAGCGGTACCCACTGATCTTACATCAGGTTTCTTCACCTCGGCCCGAAGACCCCTGAAACTCGCTTTTAACAACTCCCGCTGCACAACACACACCATCATCACTGCTTGTAGACTTGGCGGTGGCGCTGTAGAAGGAAAGGATGGTGGAAAATTCACCTCGACCTTCCTGAAGAACGTCCGCGATGTGCATCTACACAGTACTCCCTTGCACTCTCTAATCGAACGCGTATCACAGGAGATGGATGGTCAGCAGCCACAATGCACCGGGAAGGGCGCTAGTCACATGCTGTTCGGAGGAATCCCTTTCGTGCCAGATGAGCGCTATGTTCCTGTGCAGTATCAGGCTGAGAAGGGTGTAAAGATCGAGCTTGGATCTTTGAATGGTGTTGCAAAAGGGGGCGAATTCTCTTTGTACCTTCACAACTATCAAGGCTCACGAAACCCTGCGATTGCCACTGTAACTGTCAACGACGTTTACCCTACGTGGTGTACTGGACGCTCCAAGTTCCATTATCCTATCGCCGCGCTTCCTAGAAAATGCTGGGCTCTAATGAACGAGCGGCCCGTGGTCGGTACGCTTCTCAAGAAGAGCTGCAGCGCTTTACTACATCGAATCGGTATTCCACAATACCGTCCCGAGGTCCACTCACAAAATCGCAAGGCTATGTCGCGAGCCGTCAGCTACGAGGACATGGAGACGGAGAAGCGCACTTTCCCTGATGTCAGTAATGAGAGTCCAGTTATCAAGGATGTGCGTAGAAAGAAGTCCATTTCTTTTGCACCCCTCTCTAAACCTGCGGAGACCTTCCTCGTGCAAGCAGTGGCATAAAGATATTTATCGTTATTTTCACCTTTCCTGGCGACTGTGAAGCTGTAATATTCCTTAAAGTATATACTTATATTGGCAGCGGTATATAAGATTATGTATACACAAAATGTAACAATATACTACTATATTAGCACCTTCAATGGGCGCTCAGCGCTAAAAACCCGTAGTGCCGTTCAGTAAGCTGTTACTGCAAGCAGAGCTCAAGCTGTTGAAGTAATGCTTCCCTGACCCTCCACAACTACTCATTCTACAACCAGCCGCTAAGCTCTATCATGCCGTCGTTCGATATCAACAACTACAAACTTGGGATGCTGCCCCCGTCGTTGCATCCGCGGAGGTTTGAAGCAAATGGTCCTCACAGGCACGCAACCCCCAGCGGTCCTGTACGTAGCACCACCTTCTGGCTTGTTTATGTTTCTCACCAACTCTAATATCCCACTTATGGAGTATAGTGGCCTTTTCTGGACATCAGCGACGAGGTAAGGAAGAGAATTCCTTGGGCCTCAAGGCCACAATACTAATTTTTCGTATCAGATTGATCATGCGCAGCTCAAGTCGCCCCCTCCTCAACCACCAGCGGAATTTGATGACAACGAACATAACGAATGGGTGGGTCCGCTTTTTCCCCTGTGTCATGATTTTTCATCCGACTTATTCAAATTCTCATAGGCCGGATACCCGCGCTCGATCTTCGCGAATTGGACACCATTTCAACAAACCAAGAGTGGGATAGCAAAGATCGTCAATTCCAGAGCATCCTCTGCAGAGTCTTGTCGTGTCTACAAGGTCGACGTTTGGTCGGATGGAACATTCCATGATGATGACGGGGAATGGACTGTAAAGAATGGCAAAGCCGAGTCTGAAGAAGTGAAGAAGAGTGTGGAAGATTTTTGGGACAACCTCCAGCGGAAGGTGCGAGGCAAGCGTCCTTAATACAGGGACATTGCAGTTAACCAACTACTTTTGTAGCCATCATCTCAGGTTCGAGTACGCGCTCTTTTTGTGGACAACTTGTCGGGGCCGGTCCTGCAGATGTTAGGAACTAAATTTCATATTGAACCTTTCTTCTTCTCGTCCTCGTTGAAATCAATACCCTCGCGATACCAGGAGCAAGTGCAGCCAGGGAAAGGAGACCGTACGTGACGCATGTAAACACTCTTCCGCACCATCTTTGACGCATACTATCACCAGATATCACCATAACATTGAGCTTCATCCGCCCTCTCGCAAATCCGTCGAAAGTCCCATCTTCTCCAGATGCTAGCTTTCTGTCATCCGATAACAACGACATGGATTTGTTCGGATTTTCATCCCTTATCCAGGAGCAGGTTATAGATATCAGCGGCCCCCTGCAGCTTCAGAGTGCACCAGGTATGATTGCAACTTATTTTCGCATTCTCAAATATCAACAACTGGCCTCAGATAAGTTGCTTTGCCCTGATCTACTATCTTTTCACGTCGTCCGCAAACGAGTTGATAATGATCTCACTGGCCCGGGCTATCCTCATAGATCAAATTCGACATCCTCCTCAACCCGCAGTCCCCAAGCCACGCGTAAGATGTCCACCGCTAGCTCATCTTCGCGGCTTTCCCAGACGCCCGGAGGCGTGAGCACGATTGTCTCGTACCATCCTCCTTCGTTACCTGGCTATCAATCAACTACTGCAAGTACAATGCGCACTAGGCTTCTTGCAGCTGGTGGGTCGAATTTCCGTGACCGCCATCAATCTATTTGACATCATATTCCAGGACAATCTGTTTACTGGTCAAGAATCTTCCAGTCTACCGTGCCTTCGGGCGACCCGACATTCATTGCTTTGAGTCTGTTGTGGTATGCCATGTATGCTTGGGATGAGGTACTGGAGCTTTTATTGAAAGAAGTAGGTTGGTTGGTAAGTCGAGATGCGTGTGATGTAAAGGCATTTTTTCAATTTCTGGTCTTAGGAATCGCAAACATTGTCAACCCTTCCGCATCCTGATCATCCCGATCATGATCCCCACGTCTCAACCCACATCCTCACTCACCAGCTTCATGTCCTTCGTGCTCACCTTCTACACTACCAAGGTCTCCTTAATGACTTTCGAAAGAGTGTCATGTTCCTTCGCAAGACTGCGAACCCAGCCTTGGTATCGGAAACGACACCACCTGAAGTACCTCCGCCCGGCCAACGTCGACCTTCGGTCACACGAATCACTACAACAGATCTTCCGAAACCTCCAATCCGTCAGTCGACCCTCTCGGCTGTTCCTGAAAGTCCGGCTGGCACAGCGGCTTCTGTGACTCACGCTTCTCAAGAAGCTTCAGCGGAGCTAGCGTCAGGGACGTCTGCGCGCCGTTCCCCATGGATTTTGAAGGAACAGTATAGCGACAGATTTTTCGATGAGGAGGTGGTTGAGATGGATCTGGAACTTGAGGACGACATCGAGGCCAGTGAACCGCAAGAGAGGTTATTGAAGAAGGAGTCGAGAATACTTCTAAACGAGATAGAAAGGCTAGAGATGACTAGTAGAATGCTAGACAAGCGATTAGGGAATGTCATGCAGCTAGTGAGTATCTTTTCACGCCTCGCGTGGATGACTGAATCGTTAATGGTGTCTTAGGCATTCAGCAGTGTCAATATCGAAGACAGCAAGAGAATGTCGAAATTAGCAGAAGCCGCAGGTAGAGATAGTGCAGGTGGGCCATAAAAGATTACTCCAGCAGTACTCCATTCTCACCGCTATGATCATAGTCATGAAACAGATTTCCTATCTTACCATGGTGTTTCTGCCGGCTTCTTTCATGGCTGTAAGTCACTTCACTTCGTTAACTCCCACAAGGTTTACGTTTCTCTAGACCGTTTTTGGTATGAATGTCCAGGAAATCAACGAAGATTCACGCCCGAGATTATACCATTACCTCTCCACAGCTATACCTCTTACCCTTGTCACCATATGGATCATGATGCTCTTATACCGTGGCAGCAAACGACCTCCATCTACGAATGCTACTTTTATTCGACCTACCCCGCCGAGTGTGTGGTACCGCATCTACAGCTGGCTCTTATGGCCGCTGCGCGGGGTAACACAGAAACGCTCAAAAGACAGCAACATCTACACTTGGTCAGCTAGCAGGACTGGAACCAAGTCACGAATTGGAAGTGCAAGAAGCAGTATGAGGGCGAGGACCTCTACTCTACGACAAACCGTTGCACCTTCAAGGAATGCAACGGGAGTTTGATCCTCACGGATTTATGTGGTTGGAGTGATACGATAATATCCTCGTGCTAGTTACTACTATTATTTTATGTGTGTTATGGATATATGTTATGGACATCATCTTGTTTTAGTATCCAATATCTATCTTCACCTCGGACCCCGGACTATTGTTATCGTGAGAAGACTCGAGTCAAAGAGTGTACGCGCTCGGAGTCGGAAACACAGGCACAACGGTGATGCCCTTAGACACCGACCACGAACATGACCACCCTAGTTCCACTCACTCTGCCCCACAACCTTCACAAGATTCCGCGAGTCTCCTTAAACGTCTCGCAGGTCCATCCTCAGGAAAAGCTGGCCTCACTAAGGACCAGACCGGGATCAATCGTATTATAGCGGAGACGTCGAAAGGATCCAAGTTCTACGAGGTATGCCTAACCTGCTACAAACGACCCGGAGAGTTGACCCATTACAGAACGAGAAGCGGAAAGACAAGGATTTAACGGAGAAAATATCGAAGATATTGAAAGAGCGAGATGAAGTCTTGAAGGATGTGGATCTTCGTGAGTCACGAATTAGCACTTCATTCTTCTCTATATATATTGATTGATGCAACAGAGAAAGTAGAGGCCCATGTTGACCGCATGGTGAGAGATGTTACAGCCTACTCCCGAAACGCTCTGACAAGCTATTTGAAGATATCAGAATTGGAATCACAACGTGATCTCACCCAAGTCATTGTACATGTTGACATGGACGCGTTTTATGCCGTACGTCTCGTCCCATGCTAATATGTCACTAACGCTCAATTCCTTATTTGCCCGCACAGAACGTAGAACTACTTCATAACCCAGAACTCAAGGGCAAACCTTTCGGCGTGAGCACGTCTTCCTATGCCAGGTCCCTTTCAGCCTTTATATGTTTTATATTGTAGGTCGGTCGAGGGGTCCTGACAACAGCATCCTATGAAGCTCGTAAATTTGGTGTGCGCTCGGGCATGGCAGGTGATTTCTTTGACGCACCCGTTTGCGATTCCCCTGACCGGATGTTGTCTCCAGGCTTTATCGCAAAGAAATTATGTCCAGACATCATACTCCTCCCCATAAACTTTTCCCGTTATTCAGAAATGTCTGACAAAGTCATGGCTATTTTTGCGCGATATGACCCGAACATGTGTCCTGCTGGCTGCGATGAAGGTTATCTCAAGTAACGTGTATCCCACTCCCCGTTTCATACCCAAGCTCATAGTTGTGATTCAGTATTACGGAATATTGTGCCGAGCACAACATCACCCCAGAGGATTGCGTCCAGGAAATGCGAAGAGTTGTCTTTGAGGACACGAAGCTTACAGTATCGGCTGGTATAGCCCCGAATAGGGTGAGTGAAAAGCCAACCCTTGCTGCAGTCCCTCAACTCACCACATGTTAGATGCTTGCGAAAGTGAGTGCTTATCCGGTGATTGCTATGTACACCCATTCAGAGGAGGGAGCTAGATATGCTCAGATAGGGTAATCTCTCTTCCTGTCTCCATCGGCGATTATTCACGTTTTCTCAGAATAAACCAAATGGTCAATTTTGTCTGACGATCGAGAGTCAAGCGATCGTAGAGTTCATGAGGGATCTTTCCATTAGAAAAATACCTGGCATTGGGAGAGTGAGCGAGCGCTTACTTGAGTCCATTGGGGTCCTGGTATGTACAATTTATTTAATTTATTTGGTTACAGGCTTGGTTACAGGCATTACTGACCTCGGTTAGACCTGTGGGGATATATTTATCAACAGAGGCGTTATATCTCTTCTCGACAAACACTTTGGCCTTCGGTATTTGCTACAGACTTATCTGGGCATTGCTTCCAACGTTGTAAAACCTCATTCCCGCGAAGAACGGAAAAGCATCGGTGCTGAAAGGTATGTGCACCGTTCTCTTTTCATGACCTTTGGGGCCTGACATGTCATTCAGAACTTTCAACCCTATTCAAGACAGGGAGCTCATTCTGGACAAACTTGAAGAGGTCGCAGTAGAACTCGAGAATGACATGACGCAGGGTGGTTGGACAGGTCGTACCGTGACTCTCAAATACAAACTCGACACGTATCAGGGTGCGTAGGAACCGTGGTTCACGCACGATGCAAAATGTGTGAACTTCATTATTTTAGTGTTCACTCGGGCCAAATCCTTCGATCGGTGGATTACAAAGAAGGAAGAATTGTTTACGGTACGTGTAGAGGTTCCATTAAGGCCGGTGTTTGTTTACTTTTCACAGACGGGGAAAGAGCTCCTCCTCCCTGAACTGCCTTTGACATTGCGCCTCATTGGCTTGAGGGTCACAAAACTTAAGGACCTAAGGGCAGCAGTCGATCCCGAGGTCGGCATCAAGAGGGTGTGTGTTCTCCGCTTCTTAATTACACGCTTTCGGAGTCTAGAACCTCTTTTAGTTTTTCAATATCGCGGACGGCAGTACCCGCTCACCCGAAAAGAAACGGAAAAAACTGGCTTTGAATGAAAATGATGAAGAAGAACCGCAACCATTTTTCCTTGACGAGAATGAGAGCGACAACATGGATCGCATTTCTGGGAATGACATTCTTCGATCACGGCCCCCAATGTCTGCACCTGTTCAAAGCCCTTCTCACATGCTAGATGCACTCGGAGGAACGAAGGTTAGCTTGAAGCCAAAGAGCACAAGCTCTGTCTCCGCGCAGCGTTCATCAAACAGAGTTTCGCTGGACCAGAAAGCTTATTCAAGTGAAATAGCAGCTTCGGAAGCTTCGGAAGGGGCCAGAGGGGAAATGAATCAAGTTTGTCCCATTTGCAACAAAACGTTGCAAGTGGACAATCAGGGTTTGAATGCGCATATTGATTTCTGTCTTAGTCGCGGGGCTATACGAGAGGCACAGACTGAAGGGGCGGGTGGTGCAGGTAGTGCAGGGAAGCTGCCCAAATCTAAAAGCCAGAATAAGGAAGGTTTGAATTGGTTTATGAAGGACCCGGGAAAAGGAAAGCCAAGGAGTAAAGGACGATAACGATTTACATTTTTGTTCTACCTTTTGTGTACGTTCATTTCCTTCAAATGTTGTATTTCTAAGGGGTTATCTTTACTTGGAAATCATGACTTTCCTCTGTGTAATCTGAACGAAGCTTGGACACCTTTGCCTGCTCTAATATCTTCAAGGCATTTGTCATCTATCTCCACCAATTTGGCCGCAAGCTCAACGACCTGCGATTCTAACTCCTTTGGAACACAGACAACGCCATCTTCATCTCCAACGATCCAATCGCCTGGTTTGACAGAAACCGAAGGAAACGGAGACGAAATGACCTCTGAGGAAGTGTGTGGATTGATCTCCAAAGGCACATTGACGGCGGAGGGACGTGTGAATGGGGACTGGCCGACAGTAGAATGGCCACGAGCGAACACGGGAAAGTTTGCTGCTCTGTGCTCTGCAAGATCTCTACAACGTCCCGAAATGACTACACCT
Organism: Moniliophthora roreri; assembly: GCA_001466705.2. Taxonomy (NCBI): domain Eukaryota; kingdom Fungi; phylum Basidiomycota; class Agaricomycetes; order Agaricales; family Marasmiaceae; genus Moniliophthora; species Moniliophthora roreri. The sequence goes on along the minus strand of LATX02000068.1, from coordinate 464,702 downwards.
AGCGCATCCCGAGCTAATGCGCCTGCGGTCATTAAACCACCCCAAACGGCGTTCTTGGCATCTGCGAGATCCCCCAATGTCAGCCTAGATGAACATAACGAACGCAAAAGAAATCTGCACGTGTAGGGGCATCTATTACGATGACAGACATTGCAGGGATCGTATCGACAAAATGCTGCTCGAGCTTAGGGGCCTCTTTGTCCGTGGCGTAAACCATTTTAACTGTGTAAGCTGGTCCGCATATCTTGATTCCGGAAAAACGAACTATATCTGGAAAATGGCCTGCGGAAGCTACGCCGAGCTTGAGAAGAGCATCTGAGAGAGTACAAGTCGAGAAAGCACTGATGCTCGCCATGGGGTGGAGAAAAGACCTGTGTCACACACATCACAAACCCGATTTCTTCCTTTCTGTGGAACGCGTGAGAGCTTCAAGCAAGGCCCAGTCATCTCCCTCCTCCTGGCTCGCAGGGGTCGTTGGGCCGACTTGGCCAGAGACAATGATAACACATGGAGAAATGCACTTGCGCACTGGGCGCATCTTACACCGCTCGAGTGTGGGACTCGACCAGGCCTCCGGTTTCGGTCTTGTAATCGACCATCACGGTTTCTCTTGTACATGTAATTCGTACTCGTATTTTCAATAGACAGTACTCGACAGATATCCTTGGATAAGTCGAGGATAAGTATCCTCCACTGCTCTCACCGTTCTAAGCGACAGCGAGAAGCGCCCCCTCATTCCCACAGTCGTGCTCCTCCTACTTTTCCGATGATCAGACCCCCGCCTACTCGTCCACATGTCGCAATCCGTTCCTCGACATTAGATACTCACGACTGGGCAGAGGATGACGCCTGGGACAGCACTTCCGATAACGAAAGCTCTCCACGCACGGACAGCAATCTCTCATTCTCATATACCCACCTTCACGCTCCAAATCCAAGCTCTTATCCTCCTCGACCCCAGCTTGCAAATCCCCCGAAGCATGGCTGGACAATAGTTCGAAAGTCCTCGAAAGACTCACGGTCACTATCCCAGAAGGAAACGTCTCCAGATCCACCTGCAAACCCTCCTGAATCCGACATTGATGTCGATGGCGACATGATTCTTGGAGAACTCGACACCGAACCCAGTGGTACAACTCAAGAATCTCTATCTTCTTCTACACCAATCACCTCAGCAAAACCAAAGTCCAGTCAGGGAATACTGAGAGAGAATCTTGATGAAATTGTAAACGGTACTTTTGTTTCTCCCTGCTCTGTTCTTGTCCTGCTAGGTCTTACTGTTCCCCAGATCCCTTGTATGGCATCCGCAGTCGACTACAACGTTCAGAAAATCAAATTGGTTCAGTTTCCAGGGCTGGGTCCCCCGCGAATCGCGAAAAGTCAGAAAAACTTATGCGTGAACGTTCAATACGAACAAATCGTAGACTCAAATTCGTCGACTGTTTGTCAAGTGAGGATGTGAGTATCGGTGCGTCTCATATCTCTTGATACTTTTGTGGAGTGCACAATAACGTATCGGCACAGCCGAACTTCGGAAACTTGCATGGGCAGGCATTCCATCCGACCTTCGTCCTATGGCCTGGCAACTTCTTCTAGTGCGCAACTTGACACTATATTCTTCGCTTATTCTAAGCCCGCTTCTAGGGATACCTCCCCCTTCCGAGTCCGTCTCGCATAACAACGCTCGCCCGAAAACGCAAGGAGTATCAATCACTTGTCGAAGTAGCTTTTGCGCGGGATCGTGAACGGTTAGATCAACAAATATGGCACCAAATTGAAATTGATGTACCGCGGACTCGCCCTGGTGTGAGGTTATGGATGTATGGGGCAACGCAGCGAGTGAGTACCCTTCCAAACGCACAAAAATACATGCAACTCAATGACTCCACCAGAGCCTTGAACGTATCTTGTACGTTTGGGCTATTCGCCACCCTGCCAGCGGATACGTACAGGGAATCAACGATCTTGTTACGCCGTTTTTTCAGGTATTTCTATCAGCTTACATCGGTGTGTATACTTCTACGCTAAATTTAAGTCGACCGTCTGAGCAGTCCATCCAGATTCTGATCCTGAAGATTTCGATCCTGCTCTACTACCAACCAACGTCCTCAGCGCAATTGAAGCAGATTCATTTTGGTGCTTGTCTCGATTACTGGATGGGATCCAGGACAACTACATTTTCGCCCAACCTGGGATACAACGAAGTGTCCGGAGAATGGCGGAGTTAGTTGCACGGATCGACGGTGAGCGTTCTCCTCCCGTGTCCTACCCACTTGTACTAAGTTTATGCTAGCCCCACTCTATGCTCACCTGGAGGTCCAGAATGTCGAATTCATGCAGTTTGCCTTTCGGTGGATGAATTGTTTGCTAATGCGCGAGATTAGCGTTCAGAATACAATACGGATGTGGGATACTTATCTTGTGGGTTTCTTTCATCTCATCCGCCGTAGCTTCACAGCCTTAACGTTTTTTGACAGGCTGAAGGCCCCGATGCCTTCTCGCAGTTCCACCTCTATGTTTGTTCTGCCTTCCTCGTAAAATGGAGCGAAAAGTTGCGTAAGATGGACTTTCAAGGGATCATAATGTTCCTGCAATCACTTCCTACGCAAGGTTGGGGGGATCATGAGATTGAGATGTTACTGAGTGAAGCGTTCGTACTCAACTCGATATGGCACAATGCCCAAAGTCATTTTAACGGAAAATAACGACGTGTATAATTCATAGCAATAGGAATGGATCAATTGTACATGTAAAAGCATGGTAATGCGAATGCCAATGTATCTGTACCTTGAAGTTACAACCTGCTTGTTCGATGATCTTACTATGAAGCTGTCCGAATAGAAGGCGTGTTAAGAAATAGAAATAAAAGTCATGCGTAAAATACATCTCCCAATGCTACCTATACAGTCTATCTGGATGTATGATACAATTAAGATTCCTTTACCCTACACAATGCCCAGCATTACCCGACCCCTAGATGCCTATGCTTGTATGGAGAAAAACTCCAGTAGTCCGTTTGGATGATCTATGGGAGCCGCCGTATCGACCAGGGTATATTGTGAACGCAACTCCATGAGCTCATTGGTGAATTGAGCGTGTGCCGTCTGATTAGATCGCAAACACTCGCGGATGCGAGTTAACCAGTTTTTGACAACACGGAAGCGAACATCGGGGATCGTGTGGGGACCGTTTCTGCCTTTTCCCTCGCAGAGCATTAGGAGGGATATCTGACCAAGCCAGTAAAACGGCAGTGCATCCTCTGAAAACGGAAGTTCCGCTGATGGCGTCTCGGCGCCATAGCATTGGAGCATCTCGTACTGCCAGTTGAGCAACCAGTTGTGAAGAGCGTTCTGCATGGTGTAGATGGTCCGAGGAACAGCACTTTCGACACCATCTATTGTATGGCTTCCACCGTTGTCCCATATAACGTGCATATGGGTGTAGATTTTGGCTAGAGCGGAATGGACGAGGATGAAGTGTCCGAAGGCAGAGGTGTATGTTGTAACCAACGGCGGACGCTGCTCGACCAAGTTGGCCCATGCAGATTGGAGGCTGAGGCCCTTGAGACGCTCCGATAGAGTGCCGTAACGGGAAGGCTTCTGTAGGCACTCGTACCACTCTTGCGATGTACGCGCATTCCACAAGGCAGTCTCGCATGGGAGGAACAGATCGAAGGATAGACTGCCAGTCGGAGGTGTAGCGAAATAGATAGATTGACAACAATCGTGCAGGTAAAGTAGACAGCGTAACCTAACCCACCGACTATCAGCAACGGGAATGATCGAGGAATGATCATACCATACCTCTTGGCGCTTTCATAGCGCACCCAATCGTGCCACACTTGATCAAGAGATGCGAATTGGGAAAAATCTGAAGGCGGCGTCCACCGGGCGAAGTTGAGGAAGGCAGGACTGCGGCTTATCATCTGAAGGATAACTATGAGGAGAGATACTTTTTCTGGTGAATATAACTTACTGTTGAAACCATGGCATGGTACATGGCGGAGGAGTGCCGTTGTTCGGCCTGTTGGTGAAACAGACCGACCGTCTGCATCAAAACGATGGCAAGGATCAGGTATGATTGATGTATTGGGTCGACTTGTCGAACCTGTCTATAATTTCAGAATGTGCTGCACCTCGAGTGTTCATTATACCCACGAAGTTCATGATGATCTCTTCACGTCCTCCTTTGAGGACCTCAGCAACAAACTTTTCCGATTCCGGAGACTTGACATATAAGGCACCACATAATTGCATTGCTTTCGTCAGAATCTCGGGCTTGTCATCCGAACGCCAGGTCGGTATATGAACCAGAGGTAGCTGATTCAGAAAGGTAGAAAAGAATAGTTGACCTATTGAGCATACTGCTCAGTACGATGGATATCTGCGAACTTGAGAAAGGGCTTACCGAAGCGGTCCAAAGCTGTGAATTCGGAGTTAGTCGGCATGTTCTGCATATCAGAAGGCGATATCGATGTGTTGAACACCGGAAAAAATGGCATTACGCCTCCAACGGGAGGAGGGGAAGACTGCGAACTGGGCGCAGATGACTCTTGCGAAAAAGTAGTTTGGAAGAGGTCCAACGACGGAAGCCACGCGGTATCGAAGTAGCTTGAGTTATGCATGTCTTGCGTCTCGTGGGTAATTTCTGCCACATCGTTGCCGATCCAGCCAGTTTTTTGACTTGGGGCACACATGTCGGTGTAGAAACTGGACCAATCCGACGACGGCGAACGGGAGGAGTATGTGGAGTCAGAATCCAAAGACATATTAGGAAATTGCAGCGTGAACATATTCTGTGCTTCGAGACTACCGTCCATGATGTTCATCAATGATGAGTTAATGACGGGAGCGAAATCCTGCTGAGTCGAGGGCATTAGAGAGGAAGCGCTCCAAGTCTCCGCGGGGGTGGAACATGACGTTTGAATAGACGCCGAGTCATAATCAGTTCCTAGAGGACTTGACTGGTCGGATGCTGGTGACAACGCGGGAAAGAAGATCTGCTTGGCAATCTCCGAGTCGAAATCCACGGGGATCTTTTTATCGTTGGATGAAGCGGATTTCTCAGAACCACCATTCATATTCCGAGGCGCAGAAGGCCCAGTCACGTATTCACATGTTATACCTCTTGAAAGGCACTTGGAACATGAAGGGGTTTTCAAGTCACATCGCGACTTAGCCTTCGCGCAACCCTGGCATGACTTTCGGCGTGAACGGCTAAGGGAAAAGGTCAGTCAATCAAGCAAAGCTGGAGTTAAGGTGTGCACGTACAATCCCCCGCAAATCTTTTTGTGTCGAGTAAGGAGGTCACTTCGAGTGAACTGAGACGAGCACAACTTTGCACGGGGTCAGGATTCGGACCCTACAATATACGCTTGAACATACTTTGCATTGATGAGAGCGATCGTTCGTATCTGAAAGAAATGGTGAGGGTAATTCTTCTGAAGAAACTTTTGGACCTACGTGAACGCATATGACGATTAAGGTGGGTCTTTCGAGTGAAGGTGGCATGGCAGACCTCACATTGCTTTGTTGCTGGTCGGCGTGTGGGAGGGGTGTTTGGGGAAGACATCGTGAGACTCCTGGGGATTGGCTTGCCTTACAATGTAGCCTGCTGAGTAGGGAAGACCCAATGTCGCAGGAGTGGAGAATCGTGATAATGTTTATAGCAGTGGTTATCATTATTATAAGGACCTCAAGGGCGGCATCCATAAGGAGATCTTGACACCTGGCATCAGTCAGGGATTTTCAGAGAGGCATAGCTATTTTTGCTTCTTTAGATGCGCGGTTTCCAGGTAGGAGGTAAGAGTAGATAGAGGAGTGGATGCTTCCAAGACAGGGTATTCTGCCGGGACTGAATAGAGATTTATCATGCACAGCTGAATTTTGAACTCGGTGTAGTTACTGACAAGGGCGCACTGATTGACAAGGGCTCGACAGGTCGATCTCCCAAAAGGCTCGGAAAAGAAGCTCCATATGATCTAGGAGTATCCAGATTTCGGAGATGACCTAACTGGGCGTCCGTGAAAGTAGGAGTTATATGGTAAGATCCACCTCAGGAGCGTGTACCCGACGCTTTACGAGCAAGTTGCTCAGTTGTCGCACATAGCTACCGCCCGAGGACTGCTTGTTGAGTATGAACTGCTTGACAAGATCATTTCTGCAGCGTTGCGATAACATGAGCACTGATCGCGGAATAAGAAAATTCCAACTCAATTTACCGGTTTTCAGCGCACCATAATGGACTTTAACGGTGGAAAAAGTGAGCGACTCAGAGCTCTCAGATCGCCTTTCGTCGTAGGCTTGCGTCGGAGATGCGGAAACCAGTGAAGGCAGAGTAGTTTGGTTGGTCGTTGTTGTCGATTTCGTTCTTGCAGGTAGCAGGCTCACGAGGTTGTGCGAAAGTTACTGCTCCGCGGACTTTGCTCAAACTCAAGCGCTCGTGTCTCACGCAAGCAGAATGTAACATCGTTGCTTTGCTGCAATAATCTTGGACCTATTTCAGTTTCGTCTAGCCCTGAGTACTACCGTGCCGTGACCTGCCCCACCTCATCAATTTAATGCACGCATGGGTGGTTGTCTCGACGACGATGCCTCTGTACTGTCGTTTCAAAAAGAATGTTATGCTTGCAGCTTCATCACACCGAGGAATATCAAGTGAATATTCAAAGCCAGTCATTAATACGATACTAAAGTTCAATATTCTCTACTTGTCGTACCTAATGTTCTGATGGACTCTAGTTTATTACGCTAAATGCATAAGTTATTTCTCCAGAGAAGTCTCGCCCTGGCCCATAGATAGGGTTTTGATCCAGCTGCCGGAGATGGAGGGCATCACCATACCCTTGGTGTTCAAACAAAACCTGCACAAGGAGGTTTCAACGCAGTCTTCAGACGAGGGAAGTACAGGAACATACGCAATTGTACTGGTCATAATAACCACCACCATGGACCGCTTTTCTGGGAGCAGTATTATTCTTAAGCTCCCCGCAGGTATAAAAGGCAATGCATGGCTGATCCGTGCTCATATCCAGACTGGGAAGCGAAGATTTAGTAAAACTCATCGTGAAACAACGCAAGCTTCTACACACCGTATACCGGAATCCTCTGACCAAAGTGAAGCGGCTACTTCATCCTTCTTGTGCGGCGTATCGTACACAAACAACGCATCGTATCCTACGTCCGACAATTGGTCAAGGTATGTACTTCATGTGACGCAGGTGTAACTTTCTCACCGGTACAGTTGTCACCGCAATATCTCGCATCCCAGAACCCATCCGAGATGAGTTTTGGTTTGTTGTAAAAATCAGCAGAACTACCGGGAGGTATTTGGGCGATAGTACCGTTCCACAAGAGATTCCCATCGGTAGTCTGATATCTATGACTCTTCATAGAAAAAGTATGAGATAACGATTCCGATTCCGACGTGTTGAAGGCATTGAGTTGTAGATAAGGATGGTTCGTGGGGAGGAGTGGAGTATCCCTGATTAGATTGAATTGAATGAACTTGTCAGAAAAAGACGGGATCAGCTAGGAACTATCTTACTTGGACGCCGTTGCAAACATTTGGATATGCCAAGTCGCGGGTGCCCTCACGGAATGAACTACCCAGAAATCGACGTCACCGGGATAACCTGCTTCTCCGTCAGGTGAGAAGTAGTTGAGAACAAGCGTGTCCTGGGTATGTTTCACAACAGTCCAGTTTCTATAGTCGAAACCTTCGCCACCATGGAATGTCAGATTGAGCTTCGGATCTTCTGCAGGATGGAGATTGGTCAAAGCGTGATAGGTTATGCCATCGACCACAAAGGTAGAGTTCATTCGATCGGCAGTCCGTCTGTATGCAATATTTAGACGAATAATAATAATTCAATGACGCACTAATTAGGCTCACCCTATCTGTGAACCAAAACGAGGAGCATGCGTTGTAGGATTCATGTAAAGAGTCTTGAAATGGCAATTAGCCATTTCTTCGGTGCGGTGCGAAAACTGTAATACTTACCGGATCATCATAACCAAGAGCGACGTCACGACTTTGTCCCCACCGGTCGTTCACCCAAAGATTCTATATTTATTGTTATGAGTTTTATGGTAACTAGTTGAGCTTGAGCACTAATATACCTTCAAGGTAGCTCCGTAGGGCAGGAAAGTAGCTTTGATCGAACCAGCACTGATTATGAACTCCTGCAGGGCTGTTTCGTTGGCGTTCCCAAAGGGCTGAGCCTTTTGGAAGCGCGGGGCTGATAAGCTGAGCGTAGACGGAAAATAAGCTGTAGATAGAGCCAGAGAGAGGACGAGTAGTCGCATTTCGATCTTCGCGAGAAGGATGTCTCTTCTAAGAGGGCGTTCACCGAACCTATCACGGTGTGCTTGGATGGAGAAATTTATTAACTAGACGCGAAGAATTTAAGTACAGCCAGAGGAGGGTGACGTCGGAGTCCTGAGGTCCTTGTTCGTCGCAGTGTGGGTGAACATCAGCATGCACTGCGGAGGTGCCTCCGGAAATCCGAGCAAGGCTCATTACTTTGGGAGAAGGAAAGTCGCGCCGCGTCTGAACCATTCACGATCCCACGTGGTAGCTTTCTCACGCCCCTAAGCAGGGATTCGCTGGCAGATATCGGATTCCTCTCACCAATGAACCTACCGACAAAGGCTCACATCAAAGTACCGTGACGGGGCTTTGAATGATCTTTAAAAGCTGTTTTTAGCCATGATCCACGCGCTCGTCCTTTTGCCTTCTGTTTTTACATGCTGGCGTAACTTCTGGCTGGGGTGGGTCGGGTGGGTTACGATACGAAAAAGGTAGTCTTCACTTAAAGCATGTCTCCCTCCCCGTTCCCGGCGTCCATTCTGTACCCCACTCCCACTCCGAATCCCGCTGTGTAAATATCAAGGGGGCCTGGACGACGGCAGACTCAGAACATTCTATGCTATCTACACCTTCAGAACTTTTAAACACCGACATGCCTGGAGCGACCAACGAGCCTGTAGCCGCATTTTTTGTGTCGCATGGATCGCCTAGAACGCTGGTGGACAAAACACCCACTACAGAGTTTTACACGAAGATTGGAGAATATGCTCGAGCGCAGAACATAACTGGGATTGTATGGATGGGTATTCAACATTTCAGTGTCCTTCATGATATCGAAGCTGACCAGAATATCCAGCCGCTCACTGGGAGACACCCTTGGATACTATCGAGAGTATGCCCGTTCTTGAGTGAAAACGTGACATCTTTCTCATTTTGCAACTAGTTTCGTCTAATCCGCACCCCGATAAGGATTTCGTGGCTTTTGTTCCAGACGAGATCATGGGTAAGCAACAATTTATCCCTTTGCTTTCAGCCACTGACATTTCCCATAGAATGGTATACAAATTATCAAATCAATTCGAATGTCCAACTCGCAACGCGCTGTCGTGACACTCTCCGCGGAGCAGGCGTCAATGCAAACCTGAACAGCACTGTTGAGTCGTTCATTTCTAAAGTGCGCGGTTTTAGTTCTAAATTGAACAATTATGCAGGCTATCTGGCACCAGGATGTGATGATTCCACTTCGTTGGATGTATCCAGACTACAAGACCTGCCCTCCTATGACTGTCATGTCCGTGAATGGACGGTTTGATCCACACTTCCACCTCAAGATGGGTCACGCCCTGCGTTCGTTAAGAAATGAGAGGATCTTGATTATTGGCTCGGGTGGTGGAATCCACAATCTGTACACCGTGTCCTGGCACAGGATTATCTTCTATCAGGATACCATCACTCGCACCAAGCCGATTGACAAGTTCGCTGCCGATTTTTCCGTCAGTATGAAGGAGTGTGTTACTCGCAACTCTGGGCCCCAGCTCGGTAGCGCACTTTGTAGGCTCCTGAAACACCCTCACTTCGTCAAGTGCAACCCGTAAGTACCTGACCGCTTCTTTGTTGTGGAGCTTGTACTTAAGGCTCTACTTTCCGCCCTTTTAGCACCCCTGAACACTTCCTTCCAATGGTTTTCGCCGCTGGAAGCTGTAGCTCTCATGAAGACGCTGAAACCCAGAATGCTTTCGGTGGTGAGAACTGGGAGATGGACACTCAGCTCAATGTCAACTTTGTTTTCGGTCTCGATAAAGACGACACCTTTTTTGCCCGCGAACTAGCATACTCCCATGAAACTGCTCTCTAGGTAAAACATCTGAAAACGCCAGGATTAACCGTTAACTGACAGATTTTCATAGACCCCCTTATTTTTACTGTACTGCGGCTATAAACCTTTCGCCCGCATATTCCCTTCCAATTTCATTTACCACATATTAAGCAGGCTCACCGAATCTTCCCGGTACTGATGTCGGATTACTATTGTACAATAAAGGAAGTTTCGCCTTGCAGTGGTATATCACCGAGAATCTAGATAATAACGTTTAATCGCAGCACTCGACAACATCTGATCCGAGGAGTCAAGGACACTGCATAGGAATGTGAACACGCCGTTTATGGTGAGTAATTTAGGGTTTGAGAGCTCAGAAGCATGATCAAGAGCCGGCTGTAGCATTTCCATACCCTTGCCCAAAGAACAGTGTGGTGTCAATTGACAGCTTGAAACACGACGCGCGTGATGGTAGCAGTACGTGACTTGCCTCGATCTCTGAACTCTCGACAACTCTCGACATTGAGGCACGGAATTTGCTCTGCACCTCCAGAACTAGCCTCCGTACCGCCCAGATCTGCCTCAACGCCCAGGGCCGTGTTCCAAGCAAGCGTATCTGTTCAAGATCGAAGTCAATACATTAAACCCATGACCCGAGTATGTCAGAATGTGTCCAAGATTGTGTACCTAGCAACATTTTCCCTTCGGGACCTAGGTCGTTCAATGCAGACACGAGCAGGGGGGATGAATAATGTAAACACCGAGTCCGAGGAGCTCGTCCACACTCAGAGTTTCTAATCAGAACTGCTGTGCGCCACATAAATTAGCTTCAAGAAGTCGTTGAAACGGGAACGAATTCTCGTCGGTTGAGTCTTCTTACGTTGACGAAACAGAAAACACACGAGAGAGTTTTACATAGGCTATTGCAGACAGATTTTCGCCGATGAGTGATGCGTACGTGATGAGCAATGATGGTGGGCATGATAACGACACAAAATGAAGATTCAAATAAGAACCACAACAGTCGAGGATGGAGAAATCAGCCTCGTGTGGTACATTAGCCATTTGTTGTGGTTCGGGCATGGAGATTACATAAAAGGTCTTGTTATCTCGACGCTCCAACATATCGTACAGAGTACCGAAGTATGTACCAGTGTGGTAGTCGGTACCTTGTAAGGATAAATCTGATGAAACTGTCAACATGTCAACGGCCAGCAGGCAACTGAAAGAGGGCTGCGCACCAAAGTTAGAGTCCGAAGGACGTCGTATAATGACCAAATTTTTCCCATTGTATGACTTTGCTTACAGATGGGCCGAACAAAAGTCGGCCGTCAACCTCATTGAACGGTTCAAACTTCTTGAAGGACCTGTTTCCATACCGTTCGGGTGGGTATCAAAGATGGAGCATCAGGTCACGTTCTGGACCTGGGCCACCGTAGCATGTGCAATGGATGAGTGTCAAGAATTCAGAGCCACGATACTCGCAGTCCAAGCTAGGACCTCTGGAAGTAGTATTGCTGGGAAGGCCCGCCTCGCCTTGAAGGAATGCTATAGCTCCTTGGCAGATCCTAAGTCCGAGCCTGAAAGTCGAGAAGCAGACGTCGAGGAATACCTGGAAACGTGGGGGCGGGATGACGGCAGCTTGGGATGGATAGATGTTCGTGTCCACGGGGGATCGGAGAAGTGTATGACTTGAGCGGCAATGGGCGGTAGCGCCTCAAGTAGTCCAGAAAAGGTGCATGATTGTGGGCATGCCCCAGGGACGGGAAGTGACAACCGAACGCTCCAAGAGTTGAATGTCACACTGATTGGTGGAGTTCACCTGCAGCGTTAAAGTTGAGCCTCTTGCGGTTCTATCGGTGTGATGAAGCTAACTGCCGTACCTGTCCGATGTCAGATAGGCAGTTCATCATAATCCTGTGGTCCCTGTGTTATTGACGTAGCCATCGTCCGATATGAAGTCGCATTCTTGGAAGTCACGCAGGGCGCCTGGCCATCCACCAGATTGAGGAGGCATCAGGCGCTCAATAGAGCCAAAGCTATCCTCTGTCTCCCTTATTACAAGGGGCACTACATGACGTTACGGTAATGTGGCAGAGTCGTCAGTTTTGGATTATTCGGAAGGTATGGCAACTTCACTGCAACCTCGGTCTTCCGTGCCTCCGCCGGTAATATCCGACCTAATTAGGTGTTGTTACGGTTGCAGTCAAAGGTTGAAGTATGCACAGGACACAACCAAAAAATGGGAGACCGTCAAGATCCGTACAACCAGATACTTGTCAACATGCTAGTAAATCGACACGTCGCAACCACGTGCAACCACGCCGTGTCCCTTCAAATAGTTTTGTCCCTATCGATGGCAGTCAGCTACTGATGGATGGTGAATACTTACCTTGCTACTATCAGGTATTCACGGTCGATTTGTGCACTTGCGTCTAGTGGATACTGATTGAAGTTCGGTCCAAGCTCCTGAAGTGTTTGGGCAACTCACGTTATGATACCATCTGCCATTCTGTCTTCCCGCACTCGGAGTTGGTTTCGCGTCTCGTAAGAATAGGCCACATTTTGACATGTGTCGGGATCACCGGTTGAGGTGGTGTTTATGTTGAACGCATTCTACGAGTTCGACATTAACTGCCTGACATATTGGTTTCAGGCAGATGACTATGACCAGACATTGGTTACGGTCCACGAAGAAGGGTCCTGGACTTGAGGATAATTTGCTCCGTGTAGACTGTCCAGTGTTGCTGCAACTTGGGGACTTGCAGGGTCGTCCCCAATCGTCTGGATATGTACAGTATGTAAAGCATGCTTGATCATACTGAATTTCTGTCTTCAGCTCCTCGGTTGAAATATCGGTGGTCCTCGGTCCCGCGAAGATATGAAGAATGAACAGGAGATGATTTTTCCGGATGAATTGGAGGATTGAAGTTGAGAGAGTAATCATGACTGACGCGCGCTGGCCAACTGACGGTGATGCTGACGAAGCGGCGACAAGCGGCCAATTTTGGGCCAACAGTTCCTCACGACCATCTCCAGCGGACGCAATGTTGCTTCAAGGGGCCTCCGACATTGGCAGGCTCCTTCACAAGTTCTCGAAAACCGTCATGAAATCGTACCGGCTTCGATTCTCACCTCACGGTTACGATAATCCTCTCCGACTTCGTTTGCGGCCTGTCTGTATACCATCCACTATCTTGTTCACTGCCGGAAAACATGGCTGATGGCTTTGGCATTTAGTGGTTTATATTGTTCACATCTTTGGTTATGCTTTCCCTGGCGTTCTTGGGTTTCACCAACTTTTCACACTCGCTACCGCTAAACGACAAGTTGCTCCATTTCATCTGTTTCTGGTTAGCGACATTTGTGTTCTATTTCATCGTGGATGTGGACGAGTGAGTGGTCCTCTCATGCATAAGCGACCCTCAGATCACTTTTGTGGTGCTATAGAGACGCAAGGCGAATCTGGTTCTGGAGATACTTTGGTGTAATGGCTACACTTTTCGTGTGCTTCTTCTGCGGAGGCATCGTGTCAGAATTCGTACAATCGCTTTTACCGGTGAGTAAACTTTGGTATTATTTGAGTCCAATTCTGAATTGTGGATGTAGTACAAAGAATTCGATATCGGTGATATTGCGGTATGTCGTACAGTCTTCTGTGAAGACCATCCATTTGGACGGGACCCACAGGCAAACCTCCTTGGTTCTTCGATTGGCCTATATACCGCCTTTTACGTTGAGAAATACTACCGACACAGAAGAGAGGTACGGGCACTGCATTCTTGTGACATTGTGATATTTCACTGCTATTTGCAGATTGCAAGACTATACCGACCACTCGACACGGACGATCCGGTGTCAGACGAAGATGAGGATCTGGATGCTAGTGACGAACTCGTCCTTTCAGGAACACAATTATTACCTTTGTCCTACCAACGTAGACAAGCGCAGACACTTCAATCCCCGCTACATCAGGCAATGCATCCACCCGCAAAGGACTCGACAAAGATCGACGGTAGACTGAAAGATGTTTGGGATGAGAGAGAAGAGTTGTTTGGGATTGGGGATGATGTCAGCGACGATGGCTATGAAGAAGCAAGGCAAAGGTCGGGAGGCGGGGGACAAACTAGCCACGATGTCCCAAAAATCTTTGTGACGAATTCTGAGTCACCAACATAATATCCGCTCTCTCTGTACTACTCACGGACAAGAATCATCGCACTGTGTATTCCTAGTCCTTATTGCCACTACTAATATCACTCTTACTGGATGGATCATTCAATTCCAGTTCCTCCCTTCTACACTCAACCAGTTCCTTTCTCTCCTTCGCCAAGGCTTCCAGTCCCTTGCATACTTTTGTGGGCACACCCAGGACGTTGTCGTCGAGCACATTCTCCAAGGTTCTTCTAATGTCACGTTCTAAACCGTCCCCAACACGGTCCCAATCCTCCCACCACCGTTTTTTGGCCTTTTCCCATCTGCCTTGACCCCAGCGAACACCGACCGCTGCTGTCAGTAAGCCAAAACCCAATGCTGTAGCAGGATCATTCATATGGTGTATTATTGGAATGGTAAGATTCAGAGAACCAACCCAGGCAGCCCAAGACAGCCCGACGCCTGAAGCAATGGATGCACCGATCCCTAGGGCCGACTGTTGACCTGCGAGATGAAGACGTGTCGTTGGATATTGAATGATTTGATTACGCCGTGTGGTTATGGGTGATGTTAACGAGCATGGCGTCAGAGGATAGGTTGGTAAGTGTGTTTTCTGAAGAAGAGAGTTGTGTAGCACCGGGGAAGAGAATGGGGATGGGATCGGGAACGAGCAGTTTTCGGGTGAAGGAAGAAGGGAGAATGCACTGGACTCTAGGTTACTTTGTAGTATTGAAAGGCTGCCGGCGTGGTATATTAACTGCGGAGTGTGTTAGTAAAACGAGTGCTTCAATAGTTGGGATATGATGGCCCACCTGTTTCTCTAAATCTCTACACCAAGAACGCTGAACAGCATCCGACACATGGCTAGATATCTCATCTAATGACCAGAGCATTCTCCACCAGGTCAATTTATCCACTACAGGCTTAACCTCCATCTTTGCCTGTTGGAGTGCATGCCGAACGGGATCATCCTTCAGCACTTCGCTCAACACCTTGACTCGTTTCTCCTCGACTGTTGTCCTTAAGCCACTAACTGCATCCAAGACATGATTAATTTCGGCATCTGCGACAGCCAGTTCAGCGAGTCTGCTCCTTTTGTGGATGGCTTGAAGTGTGCCGGAGGATGAAAAATAGGATTTGATGGCGCGTGTAATGTCCCCGATGCGAGAGCCGTTGAACTCGTCTTGGTACCGCTGTACCGCTGTAGGCGAAGACGGGTCTGCATGAATAGCGTCGAGACCAGCACGCGCTCGTAAAGGGTTGACGAATAAGATGTTCCTGGGGTCTACGGCGCGTATGTTTCTATAAGATAGTTTTGGCTGGTAGGGTGGAATCGAGGTGAACACGAGGATTGTGTTCGGGTTATGAATCTGCAGCGATTCAAGAGGAGTCGAGAAGGGGTCGACGACGCAGATAGGTATGTCTGCATCCTGAGGTGGAGCAAGGGTAGGTCGTTGTTCTATGTCGACTTTTACTGGTAATTCCTGGAGAAATGGCGAAGACGACGTCGAGGACGACTTGAAAGGAGCGTCGAGGATGACATTGGTGACGAGCTCGATCAAATCTTTGTGGCCATAGAGGACGAGTTTTGCGGCAGAGTTGCGCATAAGGATGAGAAATGACCGGTAACCGCTAGGACCGGAATTACATAGGTCCAATTCCATGTGACTCTGTTTCTTTCCACCATGCTGGACATTGACGAGATCATCGAGAGCGACGCATACGACAATTCAGGCGAATCTCCTCAGCTCTGTTATTCTCCAATGCCATCTGGCATCAAAATCGTTCCGCCTCCTCCTCCGTTACCTCGAAAATATGACCCTGCATTGAGGAATCACAAGGTCGTCCATCCTTCGAGGGACTCTTGCTTCAAGTATGTCCCGCATGGTCATCTCTTAAATTGTTGCAATTTCACTGATTCATTTTCCACAAAGTCTCCCAATCATCTTTCCAAGTCTCGGAGAAACCACAAAGTCTCGGGTAGAGACCCAGATTCGAGTCACCATCGACCTTGCTCATCCTAGCTCTGACCCGACAACATACGACCGTGTGGGATCCTGGAAATGGCTCAAGCTTCCCCAAGGAACTGCTACGAAACGGAGGTCTCGCAAACAGGGAAACATAGGTGCGCAGTCCTTTCGTTTCTCGTCTTACGTGTACCCAGTCTGAATGCGTTGCAGAACCGGACCCTCAGGACATGCTATATCTTACTTTTAGTGTCACCTGTGCTTCTGAGCCATATAGTCGTGTAGCAAGCTGTTCGAGTTGTCAATCTCGAGAGGCACGTTCCAAGGTTTATGGCCCTGAACTTTCTGCCATGCTGACAAACGTGGATAGGCCAAGCGAGTCGCGAAGAAGATTGCTGCTCGCGTTCGCCCTGCTCCCACATTGGAAGAAGGCACTGACTCCCCAAGAAGTTCGCCCGAGGATACCAGCAGCATCATCCAATTCAATTGTGCTCAGATTATAGATTTTTCTACTGGCTCTACAACATTGCCGCTGCGCATAACGTGCTACTGCAGACATCACCGAGAAAGGCTTGGTTTCAATGTCAACCTCATACTCTTGGACCACACCGGACGGATAGTCGGTATCGGCTCGTCAAAACCGATCATGATAACGGATGATCATAAGACGGTGTCCAAAGTCGCTGAATTACCTTCGGTCTATACTCCTGTTGAGTATGACTGGGCGAACCAGACCAACTCACCCACTGCACCCACAGCTCCTTCCAAACGAAAAAAGGATCCAAATGCACCGGCACTAGAGCGGAAGAGGAAAGACAGGGCGAAACCGTACGATTCTTCTTCAAAACCCAATAGGCTATCTTCACGAGAGACCAGCGTGTCGTTATCAGCATCTAGTGCACCCTCACCCCAGATAGGCTCCCCACCTCCCATGTTTACCTCCGCTTCGTCGCCCCCAACAGACTCTCAGCTGCCATCACTGAACCACAACTATCTATCGCAAGAGTCGTTGTCGGAATCCTCCCCCGATGGTCTCATAACACCCACTGACCCCGGCATAGACCTGGATATCGCCATGCTCGGCGATGCAATGTCGGACACTGATCTCTTTGCCCCTCATCCCCATTCACCCCTAAACACATCCACCACCGACAGTCTGGCCAGTAATCCAATGATTAATGGTTCTATGCAAAACATTTTACTTCCCTTCCTCTTTTCACCACCTTCAACCAATGCTACATCCATACCACCACCGACTATTCACCGTCTCATCCCAGGCTGCGGTCCCACACACGGAGGCATCGAAGTCACCGTCCTTGGTGCAAACTTCCATGCAGCGCTCACGAATTCGCTAACGTGCATGTTCGGCGGAACGCCGGCAAGTTCAACACAAAGGTGGAGTGACAATGCTCTAGTCTGCGTGTTACCACCAAGGGCAAGCGCGGGCGTGGTGGATGTCAAGATTCGCTTCAACGGTGAAGGTGGCAAGGAAGAAGAGAGTGGGAGTGAACCACCAACGCTGTTCACGTATTCGGACGAGAGTGACAGGGCTCTGATGGAGCTTGCACTTCAAGTGGTTGGCCTAAAAATGACCGGCAAGATTGAAGACGCAAAGAATGTTGCAATGCGTATTGTTGGCGCTGGCGACACTTCATCGTCTTCCTCGAACAATAACGGCGGAAACAATGTTCCAATGAACACGTCTTCGTCGGACCTCCGTTCCCTACTCCTTCTCAGTAGCGCCGATTCATCGGATTTCGAGTCCCTCATAATCAAATTCTTGTCTCTGCTCGACCTTGATACCGAGGTAGCAATCTCTCAGGTTGACGCGCTCGCCCACACAACAAAGTCGGGTCAAACACTGCTTCACCTTGCTGCCTTTTCGGGATACTATCGACTTGTCGAGTCATTGGTTAGCCGACATGGAATGGATATGGACCGTAGGGATCGGAGCGGCTGGACCGCGTTACACTTTGCTTGCATTTCAGCTGGCGTTGAAAGACGGCAAAGCATGGTAGCGCTGATGAAGGCCGGTGTAGACATGGAATTGGTGGATGCCTGGGGAAGAACAGCTGCGGAAGTGGGTGTCCAGTTGGGCGGAATGGTTGATGGGGCGTTTGATGAGATCCTAAGAGATATTCTCGTGGATAGAGAGGAGAATTTTAAGGAACGGGATGACGAGATGGCCGGGTATGATGGTGAAGGCGAGGAAGAAGACGATGATCATATCGATGTGAGAAGTGCGGGATCCAGAGACGATGAGGATCGTGATGAAGGTGAAGAGGATGTGTGGTGGGGCGATGGCGAAGAGGATGTGATGGAACCTGTGAAAGTGAAAAAGAATGGAAGGAGGTCATCGAACGCGAAAGCTCGTCCACTCCGCAAGAGGCTTTCCAAGAAAAGAGTTTCTACGCCAGCTCCAAGGGAGAACATTCAATCCTCCGCTCCGTCCTCATCGCAAGCAGCGACCGCACCGCAATCTTCGTCAGAGAAGGCCAAGGAGGCCGCGGCTGAGGCAGTGAGGAACGACAACGAGAAGGAAGCTTTGTCGTTCCTGAACATGCTTCAGCGTACTATGGCGCAGCTTCCGGGTGCTCCTCATATGCCTGCCGTTCCTTGGGGAGCTCTGCCGCATTTACCCGCCATGCCATTGGTATTCCCAATGATGTTACCTTCGTTATTTGGCGGAGCTAATACTAACCTTGGTGGCACCGAGGAAGATCGTGACAAGACCAATGCGGCCGCCGGAAAGGAATGGAGAGCAATGTGGGAGAAATGGATTGCACAGGTAACCCGGGCGCAGGCAGCAGAGGAAGAAGCACCACCTCAATATACACCGAGAATGGAGGAAATGACCCCTTCTGAACCAACACAAGACAACCAACAGGTGGCACGGCCCGTCGCTCCGTCCGAGCTTGTGCGGCGAAGGTCTAACTCTCCACCTGGTTCGGGTTCAGCCGAGGCTTTGACTCTAGAAGATGCCACCCAACCAGAAGCGGTGCCGATGGCTACAGACACACAGGTCCTCTATCCCCAGAGCAGGTCTCACGCCAGCAGTTCGAGGAGGTTCGACTACCAGAGCATGCAGGTGACTGAACAGGAAGTGGATGCTTACCGATATCAACCGAAGCCCAAGCAGAAGAAGCGTGCGTCTTTCTCTTCCATACATATTCCGTGACACTCATTTCCTTCGATTGATAGGTGACCGGATGCTGGTTTTGTTCTGGATCCCTATTTTAATCAGTATGTGCCATCTCTGTCATTCTTAATCCAACACTGATAATCTTTCATTTCAGTTTCCTTGATATGGGCATGCCACAGCGGGCTTCAATTCGCGGTTCGCGCAGTCAAAACTCCTATCTCCTGGAAGAAAGCTTGAATCATTGACCATTTTCTTTTAATTAACATTAGCGTGTAGACTTTAAGCTTTTATGATTATTAGTAGCACATATTGCCATCACTCTGGTCACTGGACTTTTTATACCACCTGCTGTCTCCTGGAATGTTCCATTCGTCCATTCTCTTCGTTCACCTTAAATATCCAAAGTGTATGGTAGTTTCAATGTTTAGTGCTCCCTTTATGTTACGATATCTAGGTACAATTAAATGGTCTGCTTCTTATTTTGTGCTGAACGCTAGCTACCTCTGTCCATCAAGGTTCACTAGTCTAGTTAAAACTCAAGTTCAGTAAGTAGCGATGAGAAAATCAGCTCAGTGTCGCTGTCTCCAAGTGTCCATCGCGGAGAATCATCTCGACAGAACTGCCTTCTTTTATTTTCAATCTCCAGATAATCTGCGTTGGTCTTCAAGAAGTCTACGGCCCTTTCATTCCCATCACCCTTGTTATGATTTATCTCGTGTGTTAACCAACCACGTCAGTCACATTCGACGTCCTTCCAAACAAATTGCCTGTACCTGGCTAGATCCTGCCCTTCCATTTCCCTGCTCATACATTGCAAATCTGGAGACATTTCCGCATCGACGAACAGTAGTCTCGTCACACCAGGTTTGGGTGACACTGCGTATCCGTATTGTTGGTGTAATGTACCGTCCGGCACCAATGATGCCTTCTGATAGCGAGTAAGATATTGCCTCGAATTCCGCAGGTTACTAGATTGGTTTTGGAGGAACGGAAAGATAAACGACCAGGACATGTGTCTCTATAGCGCAATTTCAGTGTTTTTAAACCATCCCAGTTACGAAGGTTGCCGTACCAGATTCGTCCATTGGCAGACCTAAATCCATGGCTCACGCTGCTGGACCGTGCAAATCTGCACCTTTGCGTCTGCACCACTTCTCGAAACTTTCATATCGCTTTCCGCATCCTAGGTGTCTTGCTAAGCCGCGTCGAGAAACGATCAAACCGCAGAGCTCGATGGTTCTCCCTGCCTGTCCTTTGACTCAGTCAACAACGTCACCGCACAGTACATGCCCATGGTGTATCTTGAACATCGAAAGGCGAGTGATATCCCTGGGTAAACAACGAGTCATGATTCCGCTGTTTAGCTATGGCAAGATGTCTGTCGCAGCTATGGCATGTGCTTCTGTGGCTCATCTTAGATGGAACAATGGAGGGTATGACCAGAGATTGCGGTAATACGATGGCCTTGAATAATTAATGCTTAAACCTCTTGAAGAGTGAAATGGTCTAGGACTAGGACATGGTGGAATATAAGGCCACAGCGCTGGAAGCGTGGGAACGGTTGGATCATTTTCGACCTTCGCGTTCGACTCCTGCACAGTGCAAGGCCAGCACGCTTCAGACGGCCGCACGACCTTGGGTACGACTTGTTCCGCGATGAAACGAGTGGCAGACAGACAGCTTACAAAAGATCATGAAGATGAGGTATGTTTCGTCGCTTGCCGTGTCTGGTCTGGTTTCTCACATTTGCGCTGTCCAGGAAGACGATGAATCGCAAGAACAAAGTGTATTCAAGAAAGCAGACGACTCCGTACTAGCCAGTAGACAGTGAGTGATAGTAATTTATGCTATGCGCATTTGAATCACTAAATTTGATGTCAAATGGCTGCAGAATACGCGGACTACCCAGACGAGCACAGAAGACAGCATCAAGTAGCTCAATTGTCAGCAACGCGTCCACAGAAGCGGATTCAAACGTAAAATATTTCATTTTATAAGTATGCTCAAGCCTACATGTCTGATTTGCATCTTAGGAAACCCCTTCAGCGACACCACCAACTACAACAACAACAACAACAACAACAACAACATTTGGAGGGTTTGGAGGGTTTGGCTCCAAGTCAAGCAGCTTCACCTTCACTCCACCATCTTCGCAATCTACCACCTCGATTTTTGGCAGCAAATCTAATGCAGCAACTGCGCCTGTAGCATCGTCAACTGCCTCCAATACTGCAAAGACATTCTCGTCTTTCCTTGGCAGTAGTAATACGAACGGCACGTCGTCATCCCTACCTGCACCTGCCAAATCTGCACCTCTCACCTCGCAACCTACCATACCTAACATAGAGTCTGATGATGACGACTCTGCTGCCGTCCACTATTACACATCCCTTCGGGGACTGAACGTTTCGTTCGTGTCAACTGTCTCAAAAGCTGTCGAAGAGGATCCTTTCGTTGACATTGGCGGTCTTCTGGAGCGGTACAAAGAACTCCGGGTTGGTTTGCAGAGGGAGTATGACCAGAAGGAGACCTCTAAAGCAGCTGTAAAATCTACAATGCCCACTCCACCCTCCTCTTTCAGTGGCTTTGGGAACCTTTCCAGCGCTTCAGTGAAAAATTCGGCTACGACCAGCAGTGGCTCCGGTTCTGGTGGCTTCACACCCACGTTTGAGGCCGGTAAATCGACGTCAAACACTTCTCCTTTCAGCTTTTCATCAACCGCTCCGTCGCCATCGACGTCAGCAACACCCTCATTGCCATTTTCAGTCGTGAAGCCCTCGTCTGAAGTATCCAGCGGTTCAGGTTCATCCACAACGACACCTGCCACGGGCTTTTTCAAGCCTGCCACCACTTCAACAACAAATAGTCTTTTCGGTACAAAACCGGCAGACAGTTCTTCCTCCTCACAACCGGCATCCTCACCATTCACATTTGGCACTTCTGCCACGACCACTAGTCCTTTCGGCGGCTTCGGTTCTTCGGAAAAACTATCATCTGCCCCCACCCCATCAACACCTCCAGCATCTAAAAGTGGATTTGGAGGTTTCGGCGCGAGTAGTGCATTTGGAAAGACAAGTCCCGGTGGCGGTAGCATAGGGAACCCGGTTGGTTTTGGCTTTGGCGTTGCTACTGAGACATCTAACGCCATCAGCAATCCATTTGGAGCTCCAGCCTCCACGTCAGGAGGGTTCTCGTTCGGGCAGCCCGCTCCTGCGAGCACCACGGGCACCACGAAAACCGAAGCCAGTGAAAGCACAGATGCAGACGAAGGTGGCGGCAGTCAAGAAACGACAAATAACGAAGTTGCCACGGGCATGTTTGGACCTAATCCTCATGATGAGGAAGGAGAAGGAGAGGAAGACGAGTACGTTGCCTTTTGTACGTTCTTGACGCTGTTCTAATTGTTGCGCCTCAGGGAAACTGTTCATTCGGTCAAGTCCAAGGTGTACAAGATGAAGAAAGATGCCGATAACAAGACTAGCTGGGCTGAGCTCGGCACTGGTGAGTAAACCTTGATGCCTTACCTCTGTTCATTTACTCACTCTTGCTTGATTAGGTTTCCTGCGCTTGAAAAAACACAAGGCCAAGGGCACACGGAGGTTACTTCTCCGAAACAGCAGCAATGGCAAGATTAATATTGTTCGTCATCATCACTAATGGAAATCTGAACCCGTCTCTGACCAATGTAATACGACAGAATTTTGTTCTTTACGCGGGCCTCAAGCCTTCCCTCAATCAAAAATCTTTGACATTTGTCGGGCATGAAAATGGGACGGCTCAAACATATAATATACGGGTGAAGACAGAGGACCAGGCCCGCGAGCTCAAAGAGGTACTAGAGCGAGAAATCGCATTCGTGAAGGCCAAGCCGTCGGATTGAACGGACCTCAATTGCTAATTATCAACTTGTCTGCTGCCTGATATCTAGTGCTACCTTCACTTTCAATGACATGCTTTACACGCTGCATAATGTCCAGTAAACAGTTCTATTGCACAACAAATAAGCGTCTTTGATATTTGCCAGGTAATAATGTAAAGGCGTAATCTAATGAAAAATTTGGGTTCCTTCCGTAAGATTCGTTAGCTTGGAGGGTAGCGATGAAGTTTCTAAAGGGGATCTAGTTGGAGGACAATGCAGGTGATTGCACGCCCTTGATTAAGTCAGCTCCCTTTTCAGCGACCATGTAAGTCGGTGCCATGGTGTTCGCAGAAGGGATGATCGGGAAGATACTGGCATCCACAACCCTCAGGTTCTGCACACCATAGACACGGAGACTCGAGTCGACGACACCGCCCTGGTCCTGCGCCTTCATTGCGCAAGTTCCAGATGCCTGGTAGATAGGGTGGGCAACAGACTGAATAGCCTCCAGAATCTCTTCATCGGACTGAGCCTGAAGACCAGGATACGCCTCCTTGATGACAATGGGGGCGAGAGGCTCGCTTGCCATGGCCGCGCGGACCTGACGGAAGGCATAGATGGCGACCTGTCGGTCGGTCTCCTTAGAGAGCCAGTTGGGTTGTACGATAGGCTTATCTGCAACATCGTCGGAGATGATGGTGACGTTGCCAACGGAGAAAGGATAGAGTACAACAGCACCGGGTCCTACGAGGTTTCCAGATGAGGATGGGTTGGTGGTGCCATAAGCCTAGGATGAAAAGATTGAGCAACAATCAGAGGAGGGCAAACTAGCAACTTACAATGACTTCGTATTGGATATGAGGCCAAGTGGGATCAAGTCCAGCCAGGACACTACCTTGCTCAAATCCGGCGAGAATGTCGTCGGGAATTCGCTCGTAGGCACTCATACTAGAAATAGCACCTGAGAGTTCACCAGTACCCTGTGTCTGCCACTGTTGAAGCAATTGATCATATTTGGTCTGGTTTTGTGCGAACTGAGCGTAAGTTGTGATATTATCGGTGACCTGAAGCAGAAATTGAGTGAACAGTGTCATTTCGTCCCAGGATATTGGTTCTAACCTGGTAAACAGGACCGAAGAAGAGATGATCCAGCAAGTTCTGACCGACACCTGGCAAGTCAACACGGACTGGAATATTGAGTGCTTCCAGCTGGGAAGCAGGGCCAATACCAGACACCATGAGGAGTTGAGGCGAACCAAATGCACCAGCACTGAGAACGACCTCCTTGTCAGCATTGACGGTGTGAGTGTTGCCACTCGCATCCCTCCATTCGACACCAGAGACAGTCGTGTTACTCTCGTTGCCGAAGGTGAGCCGAGTCACGAGAGCGCCGGTAACGACTTGAAGGTTCGAGCGGTTGCTGGCATATGCATAGAAGCTGGTTGCTGAGGAGTCGCGGTGCTCGTTGTCGGGGTTGATGGTGAGCGCCAGGTATGTAGTACCGATTGGATATCCATCGTTAATGTCAGTTGGTTGAAGACCCAAAGCGCTGGTCATGCCTTCGCTGAAGTAGACCGCGATGGGTTCAACGTAACCACCATACGATAGGTGGAGAGGGCCACCCTTGGGGTCATCGTAGGCCGATTCATTATAGAAGATGAATGATTGATTTGCGGCAGGCGGTGTGAAGTTCGTGCTCTGCAGGGGACGATTAGCTTCCAAAGCGGGATGCGAAGCGATGAGAGCTTTCCTTTTTGAAGTAATCGAAGACACCCGAATCCCAGCCCCAACCTTCGTTACCTAGAGCTTCCCATGCATTGTACCCAGCAGCACATCCTCGAGTATATGCCATGAAATTCGTTGAGCTGCGTACATTAGTGAAAGCTGCAGAGATACAATGGAGTGAGATACACACCTTGAACCACCAAGGACGCGACCACGGGGATATTGGACTTGTCGGTTCATCAAATTTTCTTGAGGGACTGTCGTATAGTTCCAGTCAACCTCACTACCGTAGGTGACCGTCAAATCAAGCCCGGGAACGCTTTTGACATTGACATTGAGAGACGCTACGAGAATGAAAGATGAAAAAAAAAAAAATACTGACGTGATATTGAAATCGATAGAATCTGGTGGCCCTGCCTCGAGGACGAGAACAGAGGTTGAAGGATCTTCAGTAAGGCGAGCCGCCACTACCAACCCTGCATTTCCACCTAATAGAGAGGGGTGAATATCCGTGCGTCATGCGCAAAATCCAGTTTTAACGTACCTCCAACAACGACGTAGTCGTATGAGGTTTGTGTTTGCGCTTTAGCTGCAATAGCCGACGCGCACAAAGCGATTGCTGTGAACAACATCTGCAAGACAGAAGATCGAATTGGTTTGGGGTTTTGACGCTCCTTTTCTCCCTTTTATGCAGGAATCAACCCTCGGCTATGCTATGCTAGATGACCAATAGGTGACCCACATAGACGCTGCACAAAGCGAGATGGTATGGAGAAAATCAAGTCCTTGAACATGTTGCCATCTCTGAGCTGTCCAGAGTGCGTTTCACATCAGTCAACGCAATAGTTAAGAATAGATTGGCTTTCGAAGTGAAGGGTGTCGGGGATCCACGTACCGTCCGATGAGGCATCTGGATACGGTCAAAGGGAGCATGAAGCTGTATAAAGTTGGTACAAAGCATTACTCGCTGGCCGAGACCTAGAGAACCTGGTCTCTGGAATGACTAGCTGGAGGTAGTTGATGACGAAACGATGCAGAATCTCCTCGGAGCGGTAAAACTGGATGGTATCAAGCGCTCCAGACAGCATCCAACAAGGAGGAAGAAATAGACACGGCGCATCAATACTGGTTGGTGTGAATGGGCCCCATCGGAAACCCGGGTGGCATAGGGAGTCGTGTAACCGGTTGTTACGGCTCCTAGCGGCCCATTGCTACCGCCTGCAACAGCTCTGAGGTCCGAGGATTGTTGACGGGATGCAATGCAGGCATTGAGTGCCTAGTTATTGAGGGAACAATAAGACAAACGGAGAAAATGGCAAGAAAAATAGTTCATGGAGCGTGAAGACTGGCGATGCGTGGAACAAACTTGTTCCAAGGAGCAGAACCTGAAGAGAGGTCAGCAAGGAAGGAGCCCAGCAAGAGCCCAAGTAACGAGAACGTATGTGCAAGTTGTGTGCAAGTCAGGTGCAAGTGGGTGCAAGTTTGGAAGGACGCGTCAAAGTAATTTTGTACCGACCGCCGCGTGAACCTTTTTTGATCCACAACATTTGTCTACAACCACGGCCATACAGAGTTATGGCTGAAGTTGGAGCCTCTTTGATACTGTTCCTCACCACATCGGCCGTAACAATCCTCTCGTGGTTTCTGTTCTTTCCGAAGACACCTTTTGTCAATCAGACTCACAGCACACCACCCGTTCTTCGTAAAGGGATATCGGCTCTACTGCTTGTCCATACCCTGTTTATCTTGTACTCCATCATCATTTTACCGCCTCCGAATATCTTTACTCGGCTTCATCTCTCACTCGGGACACCGACAGATGCAATACGTAGTTTGTTGCTCAGAGTTTCAGACGACACGGAGCTGCCGAGACCAATCGAGAATGTGTTGCAGAGATTCGGGTCATTTGAGATGCGGACGTTGTATGTTAGGTGCGTGATATTTTTGAATGTCATTTTGCCTCGTTTGTTAATTCATAACATTAGATTCGGCCACAATGCTCTTGCTACATGCGAATACTGCAGTTCATATACCGATTTTGCGCTATACGCGCTCCCAGGGCCTCTTCTCGCCTATTTGCGCGAAGCAACGCTCATCGGTGTACGCCATTTCTATCCTTCATCATACATCTCACTCGAAATCTATCATAGCTCATAACGATCAAAGGCACTCGCCTCGAACGCTATAGAACGTACGGAATAGGCCCGTTGGTGGCTGTGGCAGCCACAGAATGTTACTGGATAAGTTCAGTGGCAATCACAATACCAAAAGATACCCGAGCTCCTAATGGAATCATGGTGTGTTCTCTTTTCAGTTTCTATTCTAATTTCAATTATAACTGGCCCACTCTTACAACCTTTTCAGTGGCATGATACCCTCACATTACTTCGACAAGTACTCTTCCTACTACTGCCTCTTATACTCCATTTCTTCCTTAGACCCTCGCCGCCCCCATTGACCCAGGAAGTTCTATTAGCACCACCTGGCACGATACCTTCCGAACAAATCCCAGAAATACCAGGAGCCGTGCGTACTCTACAATCCCTAATCACGAAACTCCAGCTCTTGCGACTTTCGCGAGGCGCTGTGCAACGCCATCCCGATTTGCGAAGAGCTGCGGGAGAGTACTGGGCTGCGGAGAGAGAGGAGGGTGAATGGGTGAGGACAGATGAGGATGTACAAAAAATAGCTAAAGACATGAAGCTTGGATACGACAAGGCGGATGGAGAAGTGGGACCTTTGAGAGAGAATGTGCGAATGGCTGTAGAAAATCTATTTAGAGGATTTGTTCCGAGCTCCTGGGGACCACCGCCTATACCGCAGAGATGATACGAAATAAATATACCTTCAAGTTTTTGCAAAACGACCATGTTGACGATTCCATCAAAACTTCGGAGTCTCATCTCTCACGTCGGGCTCTTGACGTCGCCCCCTCTGACAGTTTTAATCTGAATTTTCAATGACCCCTCGGATTGCTGTATAGCCACTGGCGGGACGAGTCATCCGGATACAAAGAAAAAATCTATGATATTATATTACAGTATCAATTCCGGTAATGAAAGTAGTCACAGTTGAAAACTCAAGCCTATTAAGATGAAGTCGGAATTAACGAGTGAAATGACGGTAGGTCACGTATCCAGTCGTAGCAACAGCAAGCAGACCAGCAAACTTGACTGTTTTGAAGACCATACCGACCTAAGAATATGTCAGCTCAAGTTTCGTCGTCCATTAACTGCAACCAAACATACCTGCTGGAAGAAATCAATGCGGGTACCAGGTCCCTCATCCACACGAGGAATCCAGGACTTGGCAATGGCGTTCTCGAGAGACGGGACAATGGTGAAGTCAACCAAACGTTTCTGGGAAGATTTCGTAACTTGCACTACTTCCTGGGGTTCCGCGATAGCAAGAGAGAGATTTGAGATGGAGCTTCCCCATGGGTTACCTGTTAATCTCGCGTCAGGCGTGGGCAAATGTGAGGGAACAAAGGGGATGCTAACCTAATAACTCGACGGGCAGAGCACCCCAGAGTGTTTCTTTGCTGTCGACATTGTCGTTGACGTAGGTGCGGAAGGGTTCGGCGGCGTAAAGAACAAAGGTGGAGAGTTTGGACCTGAAAAGATAAAATTAGATATCCGAGCGTTTTGCAAAAGCACAGTAGCGCACATTGTAGCAATCCTATCAATGGCGGTATCAGGGGAAGAAACCCGGCAAACGACTAGATAAGGCAGGTGGCCAACAGTAGAGAGGGTTGACCTTGCATCCCTTTTAGAATGGGTCAGAATGGGTCAGATGTTGATATATATCGAAAAACAACGCGCGTACTTTGTCTGTACTTCAACGATAGTGAGAGGGTCAGATGCGACAACAACGGTTCCGTTTGCCTCTATGTACTTTGCGGACGAAGTCAATCTTCCAGATGGGAGATTGTGTCTACCGCCCGCCGCATCGATTAATTGCGCTCGGAATTCATCGTAGACGGAATAATCTACGAGGACTACAGACGGTGCACGAGGAGCCAGCCCGTTGAAGGCGAGCTTGGCGTCGGTAATTTCCCGGGCTGCAGCCTTGATGTTGCCAGATTCATGAACATACGCGACAGAAGAATCTGAAGGGGTCGTCGAAACTTTGACGACGCCAACCTTGGAAGAAGTGATGCTAATATCAAGGACGGAAACCGACGGAGTCGGGGTATCAAAAAGATGTGTTTCCTCGTCCGAAGAGGAGACATCGAGGAATGCGTGGCCATTCTGATCAAGGAAGGTCGAGAAAGTGGAGGACAGCAATTTCGCAACTGCAGGAATGGATGACTGATTTCTAGATTAGAAAGTTGTTAAAATTATATATCAGGAATACTCACAGCAACAAAAGCACAGAAATTTCCTGCGGCGAATGCTGAGACAGCCGGTATAAGAAGAGAGGAATAAGGGTCTGTATTTCGTCGTTAGTCAAATCCGGACAGACGAATTCGCTTCGAGAGACTTACAGGCCCAGCTTGACTGGATCAATACAACGCCAGCCGGAGTATATCGCGAAGATTTCCGAATTTGCAATGCACCAAGACCTATGTCCGACTTTGCATAGTTGAAGTTTGTATTGGCATTCGACACCAGTTCGTCGAGTTTAGACTTGATGAAATCCAAAACGCAGTCGAGCTCAAGCAAAACTTCGGTTCTCACGAGCCTTTCATCTATAAGATGTATTTAGATGGATCATAAAGACTATGAGAGATACTGCGTTACCTTGTACTGCGGCATTCACAAGTTTCTCGAGATTTGCTTGAACAGCGCCTGTCCGGAGAACATGGGATTTTGCAATGTCAGACAAGTAAAGGAGATGTACGAACCGTGAATGCCCTCTAACTGCTTCCTCCTCCAAGAAACCGGTCGGCTTAAACCGGTGTCGAAAGCAGCCTTGAGTTGATGCAACAGGATCTAGAAAGATGACTTAGTCGCATCAAGAGATCAGCAGCAGCACTGAGAACTGACGATGTTGGACATTGAGTCTCGGTTGTGTTGATTCTCGAGGATGAAGTTTAGTCTTGATATTATACATGTTTTGTGGCCCGTGAAAAGATCGGTAGA
Source organism: Moniliophthora roreri (assembly GCA_001466705.2). Taxonomy (NCBI): domain Eukaryota; kingdom Fungi; phylum Basidiomycota; class Agaricomycetes; order Agaricales; family Marasmiaceae; genus Moniliophthora; species Moniliophthora roreri. Next base: position 434,644 of record LATX02000068.1, on the reverse strand, counting down.
TTCGAGTGAAGGAGTACAGGTGGGGTATGCAACATCCGGAAATCTTTTTTTGGAATGGCCCCCACGTGGTCTTTTAGCCTGGTACCCACTCTTAGACTTGTAGGTGTTCCCAACCGCTTGTAGTATTCTCAATCGCAATGTCAATGACCCCTGCAACTCCGGTGGCAGCACATCCTCCACTTACTTCCTCACCTCTGAGGCTAATTGCAGTCGACTTATCCGCCTATCTCCAGGGCAGTGGGACCCTCCTTCAACTCCGATTTCCTCGAGATGTAAAAGCCAGCAGTTCCAGTTTGCTCATCCTCAATCCGCTCCGTAACTCCCTCATAGAGTTCTAGTACGCGTCTAGCTCCTGTTTCTCTATAGAGTTCATCACTAAAGTTGTTGACAGGAATATTACAGTAATTCGGCCGTAGATGGGCTCTATCGACGCTTTCACTTCCAATTTGACACCCCTTCCAGCAGGCCCAGACCTCCTGCCAAACGTCATTGACTTCCGTTCCTACCACGACGCGTCGAAGGTCTGCGTCAGCTACCCGCAGCCTGGCACTGCTAACTACATCGACATCACTTATTCCGATTTCGGTCATGCTGTAGACAAAGCAGCATGGGAATTTCACGAGAAGATTGGTGCAAGACGCTCATCGGAGGAACCCACAAAGACCGTTGGTATTCTCGCTCGAAGCGATGCTGGCTACATGATTTCGATCTACGCTCTGCACAAATGCGGAATCGTTCCACTCCTCATTTCTCCTCGCAACAGTCGCGCCGCTGTTGTCAATCTTTTGAAACTGACTGGTAGTGTCGCTTTAATCACCGATTCATTCAACGAAGCCGAGGCACTGGCCTCTGCCGAGGAAGCTGGCGTTACTACGGTCCTACCCGTAGCACCCTTACCAGTCCATGCACCCGCAGACAAGAGGAAATCGTTCCCGTTCACTATGAAATGGGAGGAAGAATGTGACAAACCGGTTCTTATTATGCACACCAGGTAAGAAACATTCTTGCCCACTTTCGACACCTTTCTGATGGTATGTGCAGTGGTTCGACTGGTCTTCCTAAACCGGTCGCCTGGAACAGCCGATTTGTCTGGCATCAGGGCTATTACCCGCCCAAGTTTGTTGCGAAATATGCGGGTTCGTCGGTGCTAGCGACTTTGCCTTTGTTCCACGGTTCGGGTGTCGCATTGACTCGCGCTTCGCTCCTTTGGTTGGGTTGGAGAGTCGTGTTTTCCGATCCTTCCAGGCCTGTCAATGCCAGCTCTCTTTACGATTTTTGTCAATCGCCCAATGCTACAGACATTGTTATTGGAGCTCCTTCGGTCATCGAGGAGATGGGCACCATTGACGGTGGGCTGGAGGTCATGCGTCAGAGGAAGTTCTGGTTCTTTGTTGGCGCACCTGTTCCTCCTCATTTCGGTGACTTACTCGTCAAGCAACGCATCCACTTCTTGTCGATGCTGGGATCAACCGAGATTGGCCAAATGAATGTCTTGGAGCCAGACGGCCGTGCACCTGAAGATTGGCAGTATCACCAAATCCGGCCTGACCTTAACATCGTGTTAGAGCCAAGAGGTTCAGAGCCAGGAGCTGGTCCATTCGAACTTGTCATCCTCGAGAAGGACGGCTGGAAGCCTGGTACTATCAACGTTAACATCAATGGTCGTGACGGTTACTCCACCTCCGACTTGTACCAGAAGCATGCTTCTCATTCTCGTTTATTCAGACATTGTGGGCGAGCCGATGATGTAGTTGTACTTTCGAATGGCGAGAAGACAATGTCCCGCCCGATTGAGACCGTCCTGGATGCTGATCCGTTGGTCGGTGCTGCCGTTGTCTTTGGAACGGGTCGCGCCCAGAATGGTGTCCTCATTTCGCCCTCCTCCGAACATGTCTTCGATCCCTCCGATGACAGCGCACTCGCAGCATTTCGAAATGCCGTTTGGCCTTCAGTCGAGAAGGCGAATAGCAAGAGCCCGTCGCATTCACAGATATGGAAGGAGATGTTACTCATCACTACACCAGGAAAGGAACTCCCCAGAACGGACAAAGGTAGCATTCAGCGAAAAAAGGCTATTGCCTTATACGCCGATGAAATCGATGCAATCTATCTTGCGGCAGAATCGACGGCTTCTTCCAATCAAATGCCGCTACCTACCTCACTCGATAGTGATTCCCTTGTTCCCTTCTTTTCTCAAATTATCCAGGAGGCGATGGGAAAACCTGTGGCGGAGCATGCCGATTTATTTGCGAACGGAATGGACTCTCTCAAAGCCATTTTTGTTCGCAATACCCTTCTGGCTGCGTTGAAGCGAGATCAACGAACAAACGGGTTAGTGGCGCAAGTGCCACAAAATTTCGTCTTTATGTTCAGTTCGACACGTTCCATGGCCGGTGCATTAGGTAAATTGGTTGAACATGGCCACATCGCGACAGGTTCCACCGAAGACCATGTCGCGTCTATCAATGCTATGATCGAGAAGTATACGCAAGGTCTCCCGAAACATACCCCTTCTGCACAATCACCCGATATCCCAGGAGAAACAGTCATCCTAACGGGATCAACAGGTTCCCTTGGTTCTTTCATTCTAAACAACCTTCTTCATGATGGTCGTGTGGTGAAGGTGCACTGTTTCAACAGGGCAGGTTCTCTTCTCTCACCTATACGTCAAGATGCCTCGTTCCAGGAACGTCATCTTGATCGTGATGCCCTCCAATCCGCTTTATCCCAAGGGACGCTTGTTTTCCATGACGTCGAGATCAACAAACCTAATTTCGGCCTTCCTTCCCATGTTTTTGCAGAGATCCATGCTTCTGCCACCCTTATTATTCACAACGCTTGGGCTCTCAACTTTAATTGGTCCCTGGAGACCTTTGAGAGCGTGCACATCAAAGGTTTACGGAATGTCGTTGATTTTGCACTGACTTCTCCACGTCGTGTACCTCCTCGAGTGGCGTTTACATCTTCTGTCGCTTCGACCGGCCAAATGTCGACCGGTCCGGTCCCTGAGGAATCCATTGACGACCCCACAGTTTGCCTTGTGCAAGGCTATGCTCAATCCAAATTCGTGGGAGAACGTATCCTTACCTTGGTCAGCGAGAAGACGAACTTGATTTCGATGTCTTTCCGTATCGGGCAGATTTGTGGAGACAAGGCACATAGCATATGGAATGCTACAGATAACGTTCCTGTCCTACTGAAGGGCTGTCAGGAGCTCAAGGCCGTCCCCGTCGACTGGGTTCCCGTTGTAGCATGGGCACCTGTTGACAACGTTGCAGGTACTATAGTCGATGTCTCCCTTATCCCAGAAGGTACTAGCGGTACTTTCCATGTCACCAACCCCACCCCCACACCGTGGGCAGACCTCGTCCCATCTATTCAGAAGAATCTCGTCACCGTAGATGGCTCATTACCGGAACTTATTAAGATGGATGAATGGATTCAGAGGCTGAAAGACTGTGATCAGTCTCCGGAGGATAATCCTGCCATCAAACTAGTCGCGTTCTTCGAGAACATCATCCAAGGAAAAGGTATACGGTGCAGGCTTGCGACAGACAAAACTCGAAGATTGTCCCCGTCGTTGTCGAAGGTGCCCGTTGTGGACGGGAACATTATGGCCGGTTTCATCGACTATTGGAAGAAGATCAACTTCCTTCGCGCTAATTAATGAAATTAATGTATATGTATATGTTATGGTTGCACATCAGAAGACCATTTCTTAAATGCTTGAACAAATGAATCAGTGCGTTACATGCAGCTCACCTTGAAATGCAAATCCCACGATGCTATTTAGAAGCAAAAACGTGCGACGAAGACATTAGTATCCACCATGAAAGGTGAAGTGCAGCAGTCAGTCAGTCTGAAAATAACTACATCATGTGTAGAAAATTCTAGTGGATGATTAGACGATGAGCTCATAGGATCACATCGAATATAAGGATACGTATGCGGCTGTCTATCCGAGTAAGTTCTTGCAAAAAATGAAGTAGTGAGGCAAGGAAATAGATGGAGCTACATATGCTACTCACCGCACATCTAAAGTAATAAAATCCGTCCAAGTCTCTAAACCATATCTAGATATCATTCCTTCTTGACACTACCACCGTCTGGAATTGATCATATAATGCCAGAATAGCAGCTGAAGCAAAACCACGCAGAAGATTAGCGCCCGCCCCTTTGTACAGGGATGTGAAGCCTTCTTCTGCAACAATCTGGGACCAGTTGGAAATAAGCAACTGGTCGTCTCGATCAATACAGACACGTACTTTCTGTATAGCGTCTGTAGTTGATTTATAGTAGACGCCTGTGCCGGATGTCATCATCATACGACGTCTGAGTGAATCGAGTCTGTCAGTCGAGCACTCAACTAGGATTGCTTTCCAATAAACGAACCGAATGGTGTCCATAGGGTAGGCTATCCAGCTTCCAAGGTTCACAGAGATGAGTCCAACGGCCATTGACGCCATGAATGAGCCTTCTAGCGAGCCTGTCAACACGGTGGGCTCTTTTATGACAGTTAGCTGGTAAAAACCACGAAACTTTAAGGTAACCCACTTAACGTATCATAGACACCGAAATAACACCCGCGATATATCATAATGCCAATGATTGAGGGTATAAAACCACGATATAGGCCAATAATGCCATCAGATGCGAGCGTCTTTCTGTAGACATCCAGGAGACCAGTAAATTGCCTGCTTCCTGCGCCCGCCACGGGCTTGGCGTCATTTGCGAGACGTGTTCGTGCAAAATCCAAAGAATAGGTGAATATGGAAGTTGTAGCACCAGCGGTAGCACCAGAAACAATATTTCCAGTCATCCACTTGAGATATCCATCTGATTTTTTCGAGCCGAATAAATGTTTGTAATAATCCTCTGAAAATGTCCCTCAGTCAGAGAAAGAAACGGTTTCAGCAATTCCAATATCGTACTGAACGCAAAGTTAAGGGCCTAATACCATTTAGGCCATGTAAGTGTCAGTGTAATTGGGAATAACACAAAAGGAACCTCCACTCACCTGAGTAGGAAACTCGCGGAGAACATTGGCCCAGTTTCCCTTCCATAGAGACAGGAACCCCTCGTTTCGAATCGTTCTGCTAAAAGCATCTATGATACCTTTGTAAGGTGCTGACAAGCGACCTTGCTTTATCTTCATTGAAGTGAGTGATAAGATTTGTTTATGAAGAATAGGCCTCGCACCATTTCATCCTGATTCTGAACCAAAAGCTTTATTCTCTCGATTGGGGCACCTCCAGTTTTGCTGATTGCCTAAGAACTTCTGAGTAGATCCAAGAGGGTAATTGCCATCGAAAGGACGTACAGCTGCCACCCCGCCCATAAGGAAATCACCTCCAAACTGATAGAGAGTACGGCCGGGGATCTTTTCTTCCATAGTAGTGAGCAGTAGCGAGCGGACTATTTGTAGTCGTAGAAATCAGCATGGTTTTTTTCTGCAAACAACCGTGTCCGGGTGTGAACAGCGTCGGGATATTACGGCATGTCAGCGGCACTAGAATACTTTTAAAAACGTAGCTGCTAGGCTAAGGGTGTGCACAGTACACAGAGTAAAACGGAACGATTGGGGGCAGACTTCGAGCTTTGAAGCAGAGGCGCAGTGGAAGGTCTAAATTTATGACCTCCAAGTCAGGCCTCCTGACTCTCGAGCCAATCATTATAGCCAAGTGCTAGACAACCAAATGGTGAAAGAATAGGTACCATACCAGACCAGCACAGTCGCACTATCTCATTCTAGTTTCGGACCTACCTATTGGTTTGTTCACCATTAGTTCTTAGCGGTACTATGGGTTTCCAGTCAGCCGCTGCAGCACCGCCACTGTCTCTATAAAGACAGCCGAGTCCTCAGTTCAGCACTGCAGGTGTCCAGCTACATTCAAACTCTTGGAGTTTGTATCATTTTCAGTTTTCCTCAAGTCGCTTTTCTTGTGGAAAATCTCATACGGTGCAGCGACGCCAGCATTAGCGCTGAAGCTGAATACTTCACGGTTTGACCTCCTTGGGATATGTGAAAGTTCATATCAATAAAGTACATTAAATGTTAAATCCCAAGCCTCAAAGCTAAAACCTGTGATAGATGAACTACGAAGCAAACCAAAATGACATAGAAGACGATGAAATAATTAATGAGGCTGAAGGTACGCTTATAGTGCGTCCGGATATCGGTGAGTGAGAAGAGACCATTAAATATAAACACGACGATGGAGAATGGTCGATAGTCAGTAAGGACTGTTCTTGCGATTGAAAATTACATCGATATTGCGCGGCCTTTACCGATTTCTTGTGGACCCCGTATGGCGGACCGTCCTCTGACAGTAGCCTGCAGATCGACAGATCCTTGCTCATCTTTCATTGGTCGGAAAGCTTGATCGGCCCTCGTGTAATTGAGCGGTCGAGGGCTTCTGTGCGTGAAGCCTGCAAACGCCAAAGCTTTGCGCACGTCCAATATTTCTTGACCATGAACTTTATCTCGGAGCATGGGATCTCGAGTGGCATCTGGAGGAGCGCCGTTAGCAGGCGCTAGCGGCTTTAGGCAGATGGGGCATTTAGTTCCTAAGAGGGTTAATAAGAATAAACTAGATCACCTCTGGAGGGATATCAGGATCGAAATGTCGAGTGTCTTCAGGATGACGAAGCTCCGGACGATAAGGAGCAGGGTATCGATGGATATTCGTCCAATCTATTCCCCTGAACCATGGATGTGCCTGCGATAAACATCGTGTCATTTAACGACTCGCTAATATGAGGAAATGAAACATACTTTGATGAGATGGGCGCCGTCGACACCGGCAGGCTCCTTATTTGGAATAAAACCGCTTCTCCTGGTCTGTATGAACGAGGAAGGCGGTCTGGAAAGAGATGCCTCTGAACCCAATCGGTCCTCAGGTTCACACAAGAGCTGCTGCATTAGGTTGACGCCCTCCTGGGATACTCGTGGCCGAGGAGGGAACCTGAGGGATTGTTTCCAATTCAAGATCTTCGTCCTTGTTACATGGCGCTGAAAACACAGGTCAACTGACAGCTCCGACAATCACGATAGTTTATTACCGAATTGCTAACGAAAGGAGGGAAACTATAACCGTTGTCAGTATATATCAATTCATAAAATGTGAAAGTAATGATGTGTTACCCATAAAGGCATTCAAACATAATGACGCCCAGACTCCACCAGTCGCAGGAATATGTATACCCATTGCCGCGTATGACCTCGGGAGACACTGATTCCCATCTCAGAACACGAGAAGGTCAGAAAATATTGAAAGACGTACTGTAGGAGTTCGTTCCGCAACTCCAAATCGGGTCTGTCAGAATCAGGCTTGTTGCACAAGACATGGCGCTTACACTGAATATGCGAGCTGTGAATAATGCTGTCAGTCTATCTGAGTTTTGATATTCGATCAGAGATGCGACCTTTCGACGATTCTTCTCTCTCCAAGTAAACAGCCCGCCTGACCCGTCACCGCCACCCATAAGTTTCTCAATTTCCCTGCGATCCAGGCGCTTGGTTTTTCTTCCGTCTGCTATCCCGTTAGTGTCTTCGAGGTCTATTCCATGCTTGTGTAACAAGTGCAGGCGCTGTTGCTCATAATCTGCAGAGAACGCGGTTAGAGGGGTTTGACAGTCGCATGAGGTATGAAATTACATGAAGTATCGTGGGCCCAATGTAGATCAGTACTGTGGAAGGATCTCAATTCACCACGTTGCTCATGAGATGAATGCACCCACGCTAAACCGAAGTCGCTAAGCTTGATGTGTCCGTCGGGATCGAAAAGGAAATTCTGCAGGCGGGTTGAGAAATTCTAGATCATCAATTCGACAGCGAAAATGCATCACACACGTCAGGCTTAATATCACGGTGGATAAACCCATGCCTGTGGCACGATTCAATGGCGAGGACCATCTGTTACGATATGTCAAGCCCGCGCCTTTAGCGAAAGTGCTAAGAATTTACCTCGGCAACATAGAAACGGGTGAAATCTTCGTCGAAAACATCTCGTTCTATCAGTAGATTCAAGAGATCCCCACCACCCATGTATTCTAGTACCTGAAAGACACCGAAATGAAATCAATATTAAATCAGACCTTGTGGTGCACTCGACAACGTACTAGATATAAATTATCACGATCCTGGAAACTGTAGTAGAGCTTGACAATCCATTCAGCTCCTCCGGGAGAAGATACAAGTGATGCTGATTTGAGAATATCGCGTTCTGCCCTAACGTGGCCTTCCTGGCCTTTGCGAAGCATATCAGCCTTGCGTAACTGTTTTGAAACTATTCAGTGGCTTCTGAGAAGTCGTGGACGGAAATATTGTATCACCTGTTTCATGGCGTAAAGGTGGCCGGTCGATTGTTCTCTTACGAGAGAGACGACGCCAAATGCACCTAAAGGAACGGGGGTTAAGAACAAAGGTGACACAAGGGGGAAAGAGCCGAACCATGTCCTATAGTTTTGAGAATAGTGAAGGCGGTAACATCGACCTTTCGTCTCTTCTCGCGCAGGTAATCTGTCTCATTCTGTCGCCATCGTTCACGCAGTTCCTCGCGCTGGGCGTGACTAAGTTGCATTTCCTCCATGTCACGCTCCATTGCCAACCTTCTTTGTTCGCGAGATGGGGCATGTCTAAACAGGGGAAAATACAAGTTTTCAAAATAGATTCTGGCCGAGACCGCTTTCTCCAGAGTAGCTAATGAAGGAATGATAGGCTTGACATCTGGGACGACTGGCTGATCCTGTAGATCTCCGCTGAATGTGGCAGGGTCTTGATCTTCATGAATCACAGGATGTTGTTGCATCAGGCCGCCGCCCCAACGAATGGTGGAATTACCGGGCCGTCCAGGTAGTCCATCGGCGATGGAAGTTGGCCTAGTGCTAAAATTCTCTCTAGCAGCGGTGGTCAAGGTGGAAGTAGTCGTCGAACTAATACCGTTGACGACGCGAAGGGGGCCAAGAGCTCCGGCGTCAACCGGATTAGCGTCAGAAGGCTGAGCTGCGATGACACCTTCATTTATCGCACGGACCTGATTATCTTGACGAATACGATTCTTGATAGGATTTGCCCAACGGGGATCTATGCCATTACAAAGGGCATAGGTGTGAAAAGGACGATTTACAACGAAGGAAACATGAAACTCCACCTCCAAGCTTTCCCAAGCCGTCTGGACCCCATCGGGTCAATAGAGCTTCCGCTTGATCCGCATCTGAGGCATGCACCAAATGACTACATCGGACGAGAAGGTTAAGGGGTCTTCTGCAGTGCTACGGAGAAAGTACACACACGAATCCTGTGGGTTTTGAAACCATATCCTTGCTTATTCTCCGACCTTTCCTCGGGGATATGGGACTGACAGGTGGAGAAGTTGACATTGGTACACCTCTTTGAGCAGCAGGAGGTGGAAAGTGGCTCTGAGGGGGTCCCAAATCTTCATAACGCGGACCGGCAACCATGGAGTCCGGCTGCTGCTGCTGCTGAGGAGAGCCCCATAGAAGACGTGACGGAGACGGAGTTGGAATCATTGAGAGCAGATCATAGAATCCCTTATGCAGTAAAGTACCGCCCGGCAAAGCAGAGGAGGTCTGTTGGATATATGAATCTGGGTTGGAATAAGGAGAGTGATAGGGGTTGGTAGGATAAATGCGTGAGGGCCCGGAAAGAGGATGGTTGTAGTTGTGATGAGCAGACATTGGGCCCATTACTGGGGGATTGGGCAAAGGACGACGAGAGGAGTTGTGCATGAATCTGTGATAAGCACAGGAGTAACCCAGAAAGGGTTATCGTCGTCATACTTGACCACGTGCGAGCTGGTTTATTATCTGATGATTTGATCTCCACGCTGTGACCAACCAACGGTGTACCGTCCGCATCGCAGCTGCACTTACGCGCCGCTTTATACTTACTACAAGGTGCTAAAAGGTCCTAAGGCTGTTCCATCAAAAGACGACATCAGCATGCTCCTCTCACAACTCCTGTACGTATTTACTCAGTTACTGCGCGACTGTCTCCCCCTCAAACGCTTGGGTTCTACAGCTAGATACTTCAGAATTTGGTCCCAACCGAACAACACGAGTTTTTAATTTCACGTCGTACAATGCTGATTGTCAGCGAATACCGGTACTTATGGGAAATAATGATGGGATAGTAGCTCCGGTGAGCTCAAACTAATCTGGGTGATGATCTCGCGAAGCTTTTTCCCGTTTCCCAACAATAAGACTTGCTTCTATTCTTTCACGTTCTCGTCAACAAACTCTTAAAACATAGCTAACCGCATCCAGCATCCACTTTCTGCGCCCCCTCTCCTACTCGTGTCTCCTTACCCTTGCCCAGCAACGCTAACTACCGCCAACCCCACCTCGTGCTGTCCTGGTGCGCCTCGGGGTACATGCCCTCCTCGTTTTTCGCCTGTACCTGATTACACCTGCTTCCGGCATCGCCTTGTAAAGTGTGCCGCTGAAGCTGTATTCCACCTTCACCTGGTTGCCGTGTTACGAGTCATCGCACGCGTGTCTCGCTGAAATATATATTCAGGGCTCGCCACTCGTTCTCAGTAATTTTCTCGGCCTTCTTTTCATCTTCTTCATATTCTCTGTTTCATCATTACTATGTCGAACCCAAGAGACGATCATTATTATCATGCTGCTGTTAGCAAATCCAACAAAACGCCTCCGTTGGGCGACTCACAGAGCAGTGGTTTTTTTCAGACTGGACAGGGTGGGCGAACTGTGCTCCCTCCTCTTTCTTCTGCTTTTCCAACCTCACTTTTTCCAGGTCTGTTTCTTTCATCGGTGTCTACCACACCACGCTCAATGGCCGTTCTTTGTACAGGGCCCGTCTCATCATATTCTAACCATCAATCATACACCCAACCACGCTCGAGTCCCAGTCGATGTGACTACAATCCAGCGGTCTATAACCAATGGGTATCTTCTCCCAATAATTGTGAGTGCCAGTCGCCACTCGATATTCAGTTGCTGATCTAGTCCCGCTTTATCCCGCCGTAGCTGCATCGACTCAGATGCCTTCTTCCTTCGCGTACTACGAAACGCACGATAGCCGATACCCCTCTCACTCTCAGGAGTATTACTCTTCGTATACCTCTCGTCCTTCTGTGACGCCTTCAGAGACCCCCACTCCCGACTCTCGAAAGTTGCCTCCTTTGAACACGTCAGCATCCACACCCCCTAGCCGTGACGAACGATGGGCTGCAAACCCATACCCGCAAACAGGTTACGGCCAAGTCGGAGGCTCATCAGGATCCACTGACATCCGTTCAACTGCTACATATCCTCATCCCTACCCAACCTACCCTGCGACTGGCCCTGGTAACAATGCATACGCATATGACATGACTGTAGCCGACTCGAGGGGTCAGCAGCTTCCTCATACCTACCCACAAGCTCAGAATACGTCACCTCAGGTTTCTCCACCATCTTACACTCCTCCTATTTCTCCAACCACCGGATCAGACGAACCTACCATAAAGAAAAAACGGAAACGTGCCGATGCCCAACAGTTAAAAATTCTAAACGAGACGTATGCACGGACACCATTTCCATCTACCGAGCAACGTTTGGCATTGGCCAGGCAGCTGGATATGTCAGCGAGAAGCGTTCAAATATGGTAGGTGTCTTTACTTGACGATATCAATTTCATCATTCACTCCTCTCCCCCCCACCTGTGCAGGTTCCAGAATAAGCGACAGCAGACGAAGCAAACAAGGCAATCGTCGTCAGCCCAGTCTCACCAGGGATACACACTCACTTCTGACATGACGAGTGAAGAATCGCGACACAGTATGCGTAGTACCCCTTACGATCCATCTGGAAGTCAATCGCATGTGCCTCGTTCATCTCCAGAGGTTCATACCTCCCCGACCCTCACCTCATCCCATCGCCGAGTGCCGAGACCTCAGGAGACTGTCCCGGTTGACCCTCGCAAACAATGGCCTCGTTATTCTTAAAGACAGACGCCAGTATCCCTAACGAATTCCCTACTTATTTTTTATTGTACTTCTATTCTTTTTTTTTTTTTTTCTTTTTCCCCGTCATTTGTCGTTTGTTAAACCTAGTACTGTAGCGACTGATCTTCCACTTAATTCTGTTTGTATTCAACGGTATCATTAATCGCTCCTTCATTCATAACGATATCTATCCTGTTGCTTCCTCGTCGCCTTTTTTGGATATTGTAGTTTACATACTCGTCCCTGGTCGAACGAATACACCGATCACGAATTATTGGATATCGCGCCGGTATTCAGTTGAGGTTAACTTAAAAATTCGCGTAAGGAACGAAACGTACAAGACTCGCATTGACATTAAATGGGACGTCTATCTATCATCCCACCACCCCATCCCACTGGGATCACATCATCGCAGACCTATCGTCTAAATCTTAGGCTACCAACAATCGATAAGACGAATCTGGGCAAATTCCGACATGTACATGTATATAGGTAGGAAAACTTCCGGAGTTTTTCTCTGCGATCTCATATATAGACGTACAAAAATACAATAGAACCGGTCTCCTGTTACGTACGTTTTCTCGAAACAAGACGACAGACGCCTTCTCCGTCATTGTTCAGGGGATTGCCGCCAGGTCTTCTTGTCCCAATGGGTGTTGCAGCCGTTCCTGCCGTAGATGACGGTGTCGCCGTAATCGTGAAAGGCGGATTTCTCTCGTCCAAGGTAACCGGAGATGGTCCGGGTGGAGGGAACGACCCAAAATTACCGTATATGTTGGGGAATGCGACATTGTCGTACAATCCAGGAATGGAAACGTAGTCCCCTTCGGACGGATAACCCTTTCCTGATCCTCTGACGTTCAGCTGAAGGCAGGCGGGATAATGTTGACTATTAGAGGCGCCGCTGTGAAGTGCCACGCTTTCACGGAAAAGTAAGTCCGGGGTCGTCGTGTCACCTTTAGAAGCGAATATTTTTTGCTCACATCTCATTTCGCATAAGCTGCATGAGATCGACAAATTGAGTAATTTGACGTTCTACATCAGATTGAAGAGGGCCCTCACATATTGCCCAGGCATCAATCCTGCTGGCACGATAGATGTCCAAGAGTTGTTGTCTGACGAAACATTGCTGAATACGCCGGTAAGTCTCGGCAGGCATTGAGCTCACCTGCACGCAGCTTATCTGCCGCCCATTGTCGAGTGCTCTGGTCATACCCGCCAGCGTCTATCTTGAACCATCTTGCACCCGTGACCATAAAACTGCTGCAATCTCCATTGCAAGATGTCATGTAGGTAGACACGGGCCCTTGGTGGTCTGCTCGCCAGCATGGCCGCTCGTAAGGCAAGTTAAATGTTTCGTACCCGGTATGACGCACCTGCAGGCCACTTTGCGCGGACTCAGTTTCAAATCTAGAGGGAAAGACAGCCACGCACGTACATAACTCCATTGAAAGACGACCGTTGATCCCGCGTTTACTTCAGCGACTGCAGTGCTACCACTTTCTCCATCATGGTGGCACGGCAAGTCAGGGTCGTTCTTGGATACTGCGTCCGTAGACGCGCTATTACTATTAGCGGTCTTGCACCACAGCGACTGATACACGTACCAAACCCGTCACTCTGCACTTTGCGTATAACCCTTGACGGAGGTGGAGAAAAGTACGGATCATTAAAGGGATTCCAACCGGTGTAGGCTTGGTCATCAATCAGAACACTGTGAACAAATCCATGTCCAAGAACAGGAAAATGAGAAGTCCATAAACGTATAAGTATCAAGGATAAGGTCGAGAGTGAGCGGGAGATTTGTACCCGGGCCATAATGACAGTTCTCGGTGAGAGCACCAGTAGAAGCCAGTTCGTGAGCTTTATGCATGTGGGCGAGCGATGACATGAGTTGCGATGAGCTCTGTTGTACGTTAACAGCGTGTTTTTTCTAAACGTTGCCGCGTTGCACAATGCATCGTGGGTCAGCGAGGTCGGAGCTGTAAACGCCGGCTAGTCGGCAAAACCCGAAAGCCATGCTCAAGAGTCAGTACGACAAAATGGCCGCTAGTTTCACGAATACCACGACGGAGCATGCATGTACCAAGGGCAAAGGAGAAAAGAATACCAACAAAGACATAGCCAATAACATTCTATGGGGCAGAACCTGCATATAGAACACACTTTCGTACAGATTCCCACTGGTCCAGCATCCCCCGATGCCTAAGCGTCGCTGTCAGTGTCTTCTGGGCGAGGGCCCCCGTTAGTAAGCCACGCGAGCTTTCTCAGCCTTCTCCTCTCTTCTTGAACCTTCAGCTGGTTACGAGTCAACTTTTTCTTCTTTTTGACAGGAGCTGATGCTGGTGTCGCCGAACCATTCTCCTCCGCCCCACTAACAGCAGGAGTTGCATTAGTAGAGGCAACCGGCGTGGCCACCTTGGACCTAGGAGTATTTGCGCCACTTCCCTTCTTGTCGAGGAAAGCATCCTCCACAATGGCCGCTTTGCCTTTCTGCGTCATGCGACCCGCTTCAATATCCCAAATTTCTGGGCCTGTGATTCAGATTGTCAGGTTCAAGGCCCATTTAAGTGCTCGATGGTACATACACAACGCCGAGGCGAATTCATGGTTATGCGAAATAATGATCTGCGAATCCGAGATGATCAGCAACGAATTGCAAACAGTGTAACGGATCGGCACATACAACTGCACCGGCCCAGTCTCTTATTGCAACGGCTAAGCCACCGAGGGCCTCACGATCAAGGAAATTCGACGGTTCATCGAGGACGCAGATCTGTTTTGCAAATAAGTCTGAATTCACGTGGCATAAAGCAAACAAACCTGAGGGTTGTTCCAAAGACAAGCCGCTATGACAAGCTTTATTTTTTGACCACCAGAGAGTCCGGAAATTTCGTTGTACTGAGCAATGTCTAGCCCGGTATTCCATTGTGAATATGCGCAGCCCGAAAATGTATCGAGATCACGAAACTTACCACCATCCAAACCTATGTCCTCAAGGTGTTTACGAACGAGATGGGCCGAAGTGTCCCTCGCTCCGGCGCCTTCTCGCGAAGATTCCAGATCATCAAACTGCTGAACCAGTTTGCCAAAGCCCTTGTTTAGAAGGTCTTCTCGGGGAACCCATGTGTTGAATTTATGATCCAGCCCACGCCACTTAATCTCATACTGGAACGACTTTTTCAACTTTTGACGACCCATGATAAGCTGCATATCACAACGATTCTGGTGAGCACGGATCTAGAGGAGTAGAGTAGAAATATGATGATCACCTCCAGCTTGCGCTTCGTCCCATTCCTGCCTACCCACTCTTGGTCCATCGTTCGTTTATCTTCCTCGGTGAGGACTCGGGTAGCTTTCTCCAAGATTTCTCTGTCATGACCATCTTGAAATCTCCATTGGATATATTCAACGCCTACAAATGGAAGTATATATGAATCAGTAAATGTCACCAACGCTACAATGGACATACTCGTTTTCTGGAAGTTAGGAATTAGGAGTTATGAGCTACAGCACGGAACTGGCGGAGGAAAATGTGAAAAGTCACCTCCAAGTGGCGATCTGTAATAAGATCCAGGTTAACACCGCTATAACAAAAGACGACGGCACTGTACCAATATGGTGAGTGGCATGCTGAGAGACATATCCCACTCGCAAGGCGGGGTGTTTGTACACGGTACCTATTGTTAAGTTAGTAGACACCGTTACAAGTGTTAAGATTGTACTGGCCTTCTTGCGGGATGGTTTCGCCCTGTTAGGAATCAGTATCGAGAAATGACAATAAAACACGCGATACCATACCGTCAATAGCTTTATGAGCGTACTCTTTCCCGCTCCATTCGGGCCGCGCACAAACACACGGCTTTTTAGTGAAGATGTCATTCAACAAGTCGTCGGAAATGAAACTTTGACGTGCCACCGACCTTGAAAGTGAAAGTGCGCAGCTGACGTTGTAGAGACTCGGCTCTTTCCGTCCCGGATAAGTAAAAGTACAATTAGTCATCTTCAAGATGGCTCGCGTGTTACTTCGTACTCCCATTAGGGATCCCGGAGGAGGGAATGAAAATTTGACGGAAGTTGCGGCGAGCGTGTAGTAAGACTTTGCTTCTGCAGGAAGGTCAGAACATCCCAAAGCGATGAAAATAATTACTTACCAGGATGATGAGAGACAAATGCAGAAAGGTTTCCGGGATAGTAGACTAGCTTTTTGTCCTCGTAGTGTATCTGAGGAGTATTTTTTTTTTAAAAAAAGTCGGGTCTTCCATTTCCTACTCCTACGAGACTCACTGCAGTGGAACCCGAGTTAGTATGTTTGTAACAAAACAGCGGAATACTTTCGTACCTATATCGGTTGTGACATTATCAAGGAACCTTTGGGCATCAGATTAGCTTGGATCTAGGGTAGGAACCTCCAGATCGCTTACAAACTATCATGCGAGACAATCATGCATGTAATATGCGAATTCCCCAAGATCCATTTCTCCAACCACGCAACAGAAGCACGATCCAGCTGAGATTAATCCGTGAGAACAGACACAAAAAGGATACGACGTTCCCAGATACTCACATGGTTAGTTGGCTAGATTTCGGCAAAGGCTACGTTCATTAATGAGTCTACTATATCAGAATGAATCCTCACCTCGTCCAGGAGCAGTACATCCGCATTAAGTAACATTGCTCGCGCTAGTTCCAACTTCATCTTCCAACCACCGGAAAGGCTTCCAACAGGGGCACTCTGTCGTTCGTCATCGAAGCCGACGGACAGCAATTGATCGCGAATTTTAGATTTTGGCACATCGACCAAATTCTTGTCTGTCATTATGCTTAGAACTGTGTTGGCTTCCACCACAGGATCTCTCTCACCTGAGGCAATGAAGTCCAATACGGAAAGGGAAGCGTCCTCTCCTTGCAGTGAATGCTCAACCATAACACACCGGAGCTGGTCCTGTGGTGGGAAATTTTCGACACGACTTTGTGATATCTGACGCATAAGAGTCGACTTTCCACTTCCATTGGTTCCCAATATTCCGTATCTTCGGCCTTTCACCAATCGTAATCTCGTGTGGGACAGAAGGAGAAGCGCTCCATAAGCCAAGGAGAAGAGAATATCACATAGGACCTCTCCCTCGTCGTCTGAAGTGTCGCTGATCACAGCATGTTTAGCCTAGATGAATGATTGAACAGGGCTCTCCCGAAAGAAGCATGAGGCCGCTGACCTTGTCGACTGATAAAAGGTGAGTGCGAACAGCCTCCGCATATGCAGTCGCACGATCGGCGTCACCGCTCAACCATGGGGCCATGTAAACACCAACACAGCGCCTCCACACTTCAGTGACATGGAAATTCCGTTTATCAATGAGCTCTGCCACTAGCGACGCCTGGTACTCGAGCGATTGCGAGAGAAGATTATACTTCGGAGTGAATGGCCCATTCGGAGAAGCCATGTCTGCCCGGAGGTCTTCGGGTAGCAGGGTAAGAAGGGCTGCTTTGGCTTCGGCAGTTTGTGCATCGATGTCTCGAGCAACCGGAGATGGACCGTCTTTGGAAGCGCCGGCTTTAATCAATGTCTGCAGTGCAGCATCCGCAAAAGCTCTAACTTCAGGGAAGGAAGCACCCTTTGCTATCCTAAAGCATCCAGGTCAAAGCCAATTGTTGTAGACAGCGAGAATTGAGACAGACCTTTCCGTGCCTTCGATCAAAGGACTAAGATAAAGAGCTGCAACATTGGGATCTCGGACTAGCTTTACTAGATTGTCAATGACAACGACCGTACGACGCTGAACTTCCATGCTGCGGTCATTCAGTGCGCGAAGGAGTAAAGGAACTAGAACTGCAAGAGCAGGTGCAGTGACATCGGCAACGAATGTGGTCGAAGACAGTGCTTTGATGCATGCAGGGACGGAATCGGGATTAGACATGCATTTTACGAGGGTTGGAATATGGGGAGTGAGATCTGGATTGGCAAGGGTACTATAGGAAAGAGCTGTTAGTCCATAGAAATTTAGACTTAAAACATTGCTCACTCGCATAGTACTGTCGCGCACTTGATCGCAGCGGATGAAACCTTGAGTGCGAAATGCATAAATTTGCGAAAAATTTTGTGAAATTTTTCCAAACGCACCTCTGACTTTGTGTCATGCATCGCATTTTCGACTTTAGGTAGAATACGTCCCAGTTCTTCCGCCACTTGATCCTTTGCAGACGACACGAAACCACGCATCGTGTCCAGAGCCCCAACTTTCGCCTTCCAGTTTTTACTGGTCGACACTACGTTGATCAATATTTGGAATATAACCCTGGTGGCTTCAGGGGGGACGAGCTTCATGATGGCCTTGACAGCTGTGTTGGCAGCTGTACGAACTACTTCTCCTTTGTCATTGTGTAGCTCATAGAGGACTGGGATCGATGATAGTAAGTGTGGAAGTGATGGCTTTCCCAGTATGTTAGCAAGAGATTGAAACGCTATAGCGGCGGATTCTCTTTCGTAGCCGGATTTCTTGTTGGTCGCAAAGGAGTGCATAGTTTGAATTATGTTACATTCTCTGAAATCGTTCCGTCAGCTTACACCTTGGAGTTAGGACTATAAGGACGTACTCAAGTGTTTGAAGACCAGCTTTCGAAACTTCTCGAGCTATTTTATCAGCGGCTCCTTTAGCATCTGGAGCTGTAGGTGCAGTGCGTAGAGACTCTATGAGGGGACCGAAATGGTGGGAATCTATGGCGGTGGGCATTGTCGTAGTCCTTGGTTGATCGATCTAGCAGATGAAGAAAAGAAAGATGGATGAAGTGATGATGATACAAGTCTTTTTTGAGATCTTGAGGGTCTAAAAGGTACTGATACAAGGGAAGGCAACTTGGACGCTGAGCTTGGAGAAGACTGATCTATCTATCTATCTATTAAAATTTTCCTGTACTGCCACACGTGCCAGATAGCCCACGCTACTGGATCATTATTTATATAGATTTGCTTCTCTTCTCAACTAGATCCTGCTCCGATGTTTTGTCCGCACGACCCGCCTAAATATCCCCCTTGCGGAGAGCTTCAAATGATGTTGCTCGTTGTCAAGAACCATACGAATGGAGAACGTAGCATCCAGGAGACAAAGCATTTCATCTTACAAACGCCAGTACCATCTGAGTCCTACCAAATACTGTGGATCCCTATTAATGAGCCGGTGACAGTGACCAGCACGTAGTATGTAGACACCTCAGATACGAATTCGGTGAGTACGACCCTCGTAGCAGATATCTATCACTCGATTCTTCAATACCCGACGCACAGCCGAACTGGCCGCCTTTCAAAGGAAAACAGGTTAAAGCTCCTACTTTTCGGTATTATCTTTGCCGCCATTGCGCACAGTAGAGGTCGGCTTCAAGCTTCAACACCGATCAGGTTTGCTTATACTCAATACTCGAAACTTGAGAGTCTCTGGCATCCGGTAAGCTGAGGCAGTGTATGTGATGATCTAGCGCGAATACTGCTCCACCGGACGGCCACTCTTCAAATGCCTCTCGTGTTTCTGGGGACTAGTGGATACCTAATATACATTTAAGCACAGCAAATCCCCAAACCCCTCGACTGTATGCATCAAGATTACTTCACTGGCTCTTACGCTCCGCTGCTCTGATGCTAAGCGACAAGTTGGTATTGAGTTGGTGATTGCTTTAAAGGGGCCCACTGTCGAACGGTCGTTACCCTTACTACCCGTCTTCTGCGTCAGATAAAGTACGTGTCTGTACCAAGTAACACTGTCCCGCAATCCTCAGGCTCACAAAACCGCAGGCCATGTCCCTTAAGTCCCAGGAGATCACAGGCATCGTTCTTGGTGTTCTGGCCTTCTTCACCGGCCTGCTACTTGTATTGGTCACAATCAGGCGTAGAAAACGACGTCATCTTCAACAACGGCAACTGGTCGGTGCAGAAAAAATGTCCGAGAAGCGCTTCTCCACATCCTCTTCGTCGGTTCCTCTCACCAGACCTCCAACCTCCGCATCACTCTTTATTCCCTCCATATCCGATGCAGAGTCGCGGCGTACCACATTACAGCCGGACGATTGTTCGGATGCCTCTGTTTCATGCCTCGAGCAGGGAGACCTTTCGACCTTGGCATCCAACGAATGTATTCGGGAAAGCTGGCTGACTACTCCTGCTGGATCACCAAAAGAGCCTCACTAAAAGACATACTCAGGCTTAAAGCGGGTGAGCATTTTTTATTGTCTTTGTATTCATTGGCAGACTTTAATGAAGAGCTCCAGCCTCATTCGATATGTTCTTCGGACTCAATGTCTATGTACTCAGTCGCATCCGCTCCTCGTGAGTTTCACGATTGGCTCTTTGCAGCTCGGGGATCAAAGAGCAGAGTTTCCTCCTTGGTGGACTATGACATCAAATCTGTACACTCAATGGCTACTTCAACGAGTCCGGACGTTTATACGCAAGACCCTGCGAGCGTCGGCGAACAACGGAGTAACGTCCCCATTCGTCCCCTACCCGATGTATCCGCACCCCCAGTGCCGGCTATTCCGCCTCACTTGAGAAATATCCGACCACTCCCGAGACCACCTCCTGTCGTCCGAAAACCAGTGCCTTACCATTCTTTGGCGCGGCCTGCCGTCCCGCCAAGGTCACATCTTCGCCCGCCGATGGAAGGAATCCGAGAGTGACCCTACGACACGTATGACATACTGCGGACTTATTACATCATAGTCCAAAGTGAACATTACTCGCACTCATAACTTATCATTATTATCCATGTATGTACTCAAAGCAACGGAAACTATAAACCGAGAAATGTTCATTCAAAGATCATCCTCCGGATAGTCTACCTTGTCATACAGCCGTAGCGTCTCGTTCCAATCCCTCTTTCTCCTGCGCCTAATTGAGAAATACTTGGCTTTGCTCTCCCATAAACCACGAGCACGACCCTTCTCTCGACCTCCCGCCTCCACAAAGTATGCCTCCGGGTCGGCCGGAAGGTCGATTGAAATGGCGAGGTCTAAGACACGCCCGTGTAAATCCTGCCGTCTCTCATACATCTCCTTCAGCGCAGGCTTGCCAACGCGTAGCAACCGAGCCAACGCCATAAAAGAGCGCACCGAAGAGACCGCATCTTCAACCCATCGGAGGCTCATCCACATCAGCGCGGGAATTAGGATACTCGTGATCATAGCAAATGGCAAGGTAAGGAGGACACCTAATAGCCAAACTATAATCCCAGAGATCAACCCGTAAATGAGCTTATACTGCGCGATTTCGTCCCAAGTATCGAATATGGGACCTGTCTTCTTGAAATTATGCACCGCGTAGAAGGTCGTGGTATAAACGGGCAATGAAAGAAGCAGGCCTGGCATCGAGAGACTGAGGAGACACAATGCCCAAATCAATCTGATGCCCATCCGATAAAAAATGGTTCGTCTTGGAAGGGGTCTCCTTCTGATTCGGTCGTCCTTTATGCCCAATCTCGCTAGTTGATCTTGATACGCCTGTGGACCACATTGTTTCACATACTTTGAACGAGGAAAAAAAAGTTGAGATGCTCACCTTGAGATCATCTCGAAGTTTCTTGATGTTTTCCGGATCCAGTTTCTGCTCGTCCGCAGCAGTGTTGGCAGTTTTGAAGGCGTCAAGGAATGTTCGTACAACACGAACGTGGTCGCCCAGACTCATCCGTGTACCAAGTGGGGCATATATCCGAGCTGCTAATTTGCTGGTACGAATCAAGTCCCACGAGGGCGAATCCAAAGTCCCGTGGCAAATTTGTTGATGCATCTGAGCTGTAATGGAGCGTATAATATTGAAGTCCACGGGCGCCAAGAGTTCAGGATTGTCCTATTCGCGAGTCAAAAAGGCAATGGTGGTCTGGAAAGTAGATATATACTTTGGATGTGAAGACCATTGGTTCATGGAATGTGACGAGAACGTCTGAGCGAAAATGTTGGCGGTGCCTGAGAGTGGCTCAGTGTGAAAAAGTGGTTACGGTCGTAATTTCGTACATGTAGGTGATAGAGCATGTGAGGATCGAAATCTTGAAGTCTGGGTCATCTCTGTTTCTTGACAATACATCAGACACTAGTCTGGCGACTGTGATATGTTGCTGTCAGGTTATTCGACATGTGCAAAGGTATCATTACTCACCACCTGTTTTGAACGGGGCAATCGTTGGGTGATACCTACTCATTCCCTCTGGGAATAGGCAAACTGCGTCTCCGGTTTCGAGGGCCTGAAGTAAATAAGTACAGTACGACTGAAGCCGAAAAGAAAGCTTGTACACACTTCCATAAGATGAAGCATTACTTCTGAATTATCCACGGCTTGATCACCATGATCCTTTCTTCGTTGTATTGGAACAGTTCCCGCACTCTCAATTAACCAGCTAGTGAAGGTCTTCTTGCCAAACTGTGTAGACTTTGCGGTTAATCGAAGCATATTGCGTTTCTGAGTTTGACAGGTTCTCAGTAAAATTTTAGCGGTGAAGAGTGTGGTAAAGCACCTTGGAGGGTACAGAGGTAACAAGGAGCCTGAAGGGCATCAGGTCGATACTGTCATGATATTTCTTCTCACTCACAATGCATCGGTGAGGGAATTACTGTGGTTGGCGCTTACGATACTGTGCATCCCAATTGAGCCGATTATTCGTAGAAAGAGACCAGGACTGACCATGGTATACCATTCTCAGGTATCAAGTGGGTATTCTCCACGACGATAGTTCCATAGAATATCTTGAGAACAAACTTGAACAAAAGTCTAAGAGCTTGTATATGAGGATTAGAACGGGGTAAAGGATATGAGCTTGCCTTATGAACAGATAAGACCAAGGAGTAGGTGTCGGTGACACTTGGGGCATGAAGTAGAAGTTGGTCGCTGATGGCAGCAGGCAACTGAGAAAGATTAGTCAGCGATCTATCTCTATCTATCAGAAATTTTGCTCGACTATGAGCCCGACAGACCTTGACTGGATAACGAGCTCGACATCGACGACCGCAATGGAGCAGGCGCTATCTAAAATCAGAGTTCATACTTCGTCTTCACTTTCTCATCAAAAGGCACCTGCAAATCTTCTCATCGCCTTGGAATCAACTTTTGAAGAGCAGCGCGCAGAACGTACACCCACTGCATATTTTGCCGCCCTTCTCACAACCCTCGACGGCACGATCCAGAAGAAACAGTTGTCGCTTAATGAAGGTGATATTCTTCCCGCGGAGCTCTATTTGCTTGCTCTCGTTACGCCATTCGTCGCGGTACCCGTCATTCGCGCCAATCTGAATACTCTCTTATCCCTCACTGCCCCTCTATTCCCTTCTCTCCTTCAACATGCTCCTCCCCTTAGGTCCCAGCTATCATTTTATCACATCATTTTCACTTCTCTGGAGCGGTCTCAACTGGAGACACATGGTATTCGTCAGGCGTTTGCTACCATTCTCCAACTATGTCTCGATCCAAGACCCAAAGTCCGGAAGAAAGCAGCAGAAGTTGTTAAAGACGTGCTTTCGAAACCTCCCCTTCCTCTGGCGAGACATCCTTACGCAGATAGAGTCGCGGATTGGACAATATCGACCTTGTCCGGCGCTAACAAATCATCTACCTCAAAAAATCCTGGTGCAGATGCTGAATCGCACATACATGTACTCGCTATGCTGCGACCAGTGCTACCATACCTTCCACCTTCTGTGAGTGCTCCGCATTGTTTTTAATTTACCATGTTACTCATTCATGCAGACTTATCCCACTATTACCACTGGCCTCTTACACTTGCCAAGGTTAGGCAACGCGTACCTCTCCCAATCATCATATTCCATCATGTCGAATATATTTCTACTGTCCCGCGAGGACAACATCTTTGACGATGGCACCATTCTTCCAGAAGTACTGAAGGCCATCCTCAACTTCCCACCAACCAAGTCGGATACCACGTCCACCCCAGCTTGGCTCTCAGTCCTCGGAGATGCCATGTCTATCTTCAAGGAGACCAATCCTAATGCCTTTTCCAGTCGTGCACCCAATGTCTGGAAGACAATCTGGCCCCATCTCGAATCAACCAACAATGCGGTTAGACAAGCAGCTGCTCAGTCGACCAGCACATTATGTCGCTGCTCGGTCTTGATGGACGAAAAGGCAGATGGAAAATTAAACGTTGGCACTGTCGTGGCGCAAATATCAAAGGCGCTCACCTCCGTTGCTTATACGAGGGCTATCCCCGATTTACTGTCGATATCCTCATCATTGATTATGAGTCTCCAGCAAGAAGGTCCAGTTGCGGAGAATCGTATCTCTTCAGTGCAGCCTCTCATCATCCAGATTGATGGCCTTAGGTTGGAACAAAACTTTGAACACAAGGAAGCGGCTGACGCGGTCTTGTCTACTGTGATTCGTGTTCTTGGGCCGGATGTGGTTCTCAAAATATTGCCGCTTAACCTTGAACCCGAACATCGGTGAGTGCTCCGCTTCCGGGCCTGTATCAAAGATTCACACTATCTTCTATCCAGTAAAAGCGGTGGAGAGCCTCGCGCCTTTTTGCTTCCTCTACTAGCTCAACCTCATCCTTCGCCACTCTCCCACTTTGTATCCTACTTCGTGCCTCTCAGTGAACGCATGTTTGATCTGCAAAACACGGCCGAAAGTGAAGGACGTCAATCCGAGGCAAAGGTCTGGAGTGTTCTCGTGAATCAGGTTTGGAATGGATTCCCTGGTTATTGTTATGGATCTCCAGACTTGAAAGAGGTACTATGTTCGACATTTTGTACCCCATCTTATCGCTCAACCCCTACTAGACCTTTACGCAGCAGTTCTCCCAGTTACTCTCTCAGGTTCTCTACAGTCAGCCAGAACTTAGATCCGCTGTTCTCCGGGGATTGAAGATAGTGGTTGAGTCAAATATGGCCATAGCGAAAGGCGAGAGCGATACTGTGAACCCTTCATTCATCCAACCCGACCATGCCATTCGTAATCTCGATTTCCTTCGTACACAAGCAGAGAACTGGTTGGCTGTATTGTTCAACGTGTTCAGCAGTGTTAACCGAGACTCGAGAGGCTCAATGAGCGAAGTAATTGCGGCTTGGGCATCCGTCTCGGATGAAGGTGTATGTGTTATTGGAGCTAGATTTCGAGCTTTCGTTGATGGGAGATATCTTTCTAGGCCCTGTCAAAAGCACACCTGAAGGTGGTAGACATCTTCAAAGCTGAGCTCCCCAACCATTCGACCGAGACCAGCGGGAAAGCCAATGAGGACGAAAGCATGGCCCTCATGGCTCTCGATCTCCTACTACTTCTCCTTCCTTTCCTTCCCACTTCGGATGCAATTGCGCTCTTCCAGCTATGTCTATCGAAGGAGATCCTTGCGGCGAAATCCAACGGTATTCAGAAGCGAGCATACAAAATACTGACGAAATTAGTAGAGGGGAAGAAGGTTCAGATTGAGGTCAAGAAAGTGCTACAGGAACTCGATGTTGCCGTGGATGATTTAACTTCTGCTGCAAAGAAGGTATGGAATTCCCAATATGTGAAGCAATTTGAGGATAATTGGAATTCTCTTATAGGATCGTTTCAACCTACTGGCCGCCATCCTCCCGTATATGCTGCCCTCATCGTTGCACTTGATTCCCGCTATGATTCCTGAAGCAGTGTTGGGTACGAAGGAGACATCGGACAAGGCTCGCAGTGCTGCATTCGATCTCATTGTCGTAATGGGTAAGAAGATGAACGAGGGTGGTGTAGTCAAGCGGAATATGATTGATGGAATGGAGGAAGACGGAGAGGATACTCCGATGGAAGGTGTGTTGTCCTATGTGATATGTCGTGAGTATGTTCCTAACTACTTGATCCAGCTGCCGCAAGCATCGAAGAGTTCTTGAAAATGGTTGCAGGAGGTTTAGCTGGGTCCACTCCTCACATGGTTAGCGCCACCATAACGGCAATCGCACGACTGGTCTTTGACTTCAAAGGCACGTATACTCGTTAACTGCTTCTGTTCGCTACTTACGTTCAATGTAGAGGGAATCTCGAATGACATGAAAAACGAGATTTTTGCCACCCTTTTGGTTTTCCTAAATTCCGCTAACCGGGAGATTGTCAAATCGGTTCTTGGATTCATCAAGCTTTCGATACACACCTTCCCCGTCGAGATCATTCAATCTCATCTCAAAGACCTTGTACCTGCCTTACTCAACTGGTCCCATGATCACAAAAATCACTTCAAGGTCAAGGTCAGGCACATCTTTGAGAGGCTGCTACGACGACTGCCGTTCGAGGAGGTATATTCGCATGCGGGTGAAGGAGACGCTGCTAAAGTTCTCGTAAATATTAAGAAGCGGAAGGATCGTGCAAAGAGGAAGAAGGCAAACAAGGAAGAAGAGGATGAACCTGTGCGTAATGACAAACAATATTCCATGCAGAGTCTAACCGAGGAGTTACAGGCCGAGAACACTGCGGCTGCTACCGGCGATGCATTTGAAGATATTATCTACGGCAGCGAAAGCGAGCTGGATGATAGCGACGATGAAGCAGCACCTCGTGCAGAAACTCGTACGAACAAGAAAGCGAAGCAGCACGGTGTACGGCTCAGGATGGATGATGACGAGCCTATGGACTTATTACAAGGCGTTGCTTCACGTGTCACTAGTAAGTATGCTCTTGTCAGTTCCTCCTTTCTTGCGTGTTAAATCATTCGTCAGACGCTGGAGCAAATAAGAAACGCAAACCTGGACAAGAAGCGTCTTGTTTCAAGACAGAGGAAGAGACGGGCAAGATGATCATTGACGAGGAGGACTCTGATGATGCTGGTGTAGGACTTCAAGGTTCAAAGGAGGATGTGGTCGGAACAGCTTACCGTGAAAGCATTACATCAGTCGACGGATTTACCAGAGGTCCTAATGGACGTGTCAAGTTCAACAAGGACACTAAAAAGCGGCGTAGGGAGAACGAGGAGCTCGAAGATGATGTCATGGACGTTGTGGAGGACAGCTCCAAAAAGCAGAAGGTGAAGAATGCTAAGCCAGGACACGAATTCAAAGCAAAGGTGACTTTCTCTTTTATCCCGGTTCAGCGAGCACTCAGCGAAATTACAGAGAGCTGGGGGTGATGTTAAGAAGGGTGGTGTGGATCCTTATGCCTACGTGACTTTGTCGCAGGCCTCAAAGAAGGGCGGAGGTCGCAAAAACCGTATAGGAATTGCGGGTAAGCGATAGACGATAATCTGATTGGATTTACTTCTTGCGTATATACATACGTTGTCTAGCCATATAAAACTTGATCATGAGGTGTACCGAACAATCCTTGCTGCCAGCTATTCGGCTGCTTCCATCCTTGTACGCTTGTCTCCAGTCCCAACACTTTCACAACAACGGAGGCCAGCAGGTGTGCATCCGCACGATTGTCGCCATCCATAGCAAACATCAATAGTGATGATACTGGAATCGTCCAATTCTTTGGGATGGATGACAGGAATCGACGGGAAAGGCCGCCTCCAGGAATGAATGGTATATCGAGCTGGTCTTCTGGTTTCAAAGGCACCGGAGATGTATATGTCGGTATCGGCAAGTTGGACAGACGCGAGAGAGGACCTAAGTTTATGCCTTTATTGACTTGGAGCTGATACACTGGAGTACTGGATCCCCTGACATCAGGATGCGACACTATAACACGAAGATAACAGGTATACGCACTACATTTGATCGTCTGTACGATTTGAAGGATCGACTCCGGAGAGAAAGAGAACTCCTGCAATACCTGCTTGCTCCACAAACGCAAAGACTTGGTCAATGAATTCTTGTTTTTTGTTCTATAAGCATCATAGATTGCGAGCTCAGAAATGCAATCATCGAAAGTTACTCGCCCTCAGAGGAGGTGATCTCTGTTGCAAAATAAGTAGTTCTGAAGTCTCTTGACCATACACTATGTCAATTGATTAGGCTGTTACTTGGTGGGATACAAAGACATTACTAACACTCGAAAGCAGTGGTCACACCACCTCCATCTTCTGTACTTCCAGCAAGAGGTATTCCGTAGCTTGAGTCGAAGACAGCAATTCGTGGAAGTCCCAGAGATGCGATTAAGAGATCAGCGGTCAACTGGCTGACGTTTGCAGCGGAAACGACCGGCTGTGATAACAGTCAGTTAATATCAATACATGAATGGGTAATCAAAGCCACCCACGATTAAGATGATCTTCCCGACAAGTTTTATATCTGAGAGAGCATTGAAGAATGGCATCGACGTCGACGAAGAAATTTAAACTGAACTTGTGAACGCGTCACGATCACTGACAACATCTTATCACACAGCCACACATGGAAGCACCGCAGACCACGTTACCTAAACCGAAGTCACGGCTACTCATGGACGAACTGGACACAGTTTCTGTCGAGGACTTTGACAGCCAACCAGATTCTCCTGCAGAGCCAGCTCTCTCAAGACAGAATCACTCTGGAATCACTCTTGTTCTTCCATCCCTGAAATCGCTAAAAGCTGCCAATGCTGCCAAGAAGGGAAAATCTAAATCATCCCCCTACCCCCAAGGTCTACCTCAGAAAGCACCGCGTCCAGTCAAACTAAAGCCTTTGAAAGAGGTTCTCACTAGACTAATTGCTCAAATCAAGAAGTGGGTGGCAACTCTACTTTCTAAGCTTGATAGTGGTTCTGATCGTGCCGCAGGAAAGACGATTATGCATTTTTTCTTCAGCCAGTAGATACGACCCAAGTCGCAGGGTACACGGACATAGTCAAACACCCTATGGACTTTGGGACGATGACAACTAAAGTGAATCGAGGCAGATATAGGTCATTGGAAGAATTTGCGGTGCGGGTTTTCAATGTTAGTAATGGACCGTGTACTAAAGGCCAATGTTTTCAGGATGACTTTCGACTAGTGACCAATAATGCAAAGCTATTCAACCCACCTGGGACTATCTATTACACTGAGGCTCAAAGGATTGAAACATGGGGTTTGGACCATATCGCAAAGGCCTCAGCAACCGTCATCCAATACGAGACGGACTGGAACATCGATGTAGAAAAGGACGACGACCCCAACAACGTCAGTATTGAAGAAGATATTGACCCGATGGATATCGATACTCCCGCTCCGCCGGATCTATCCTCAGCTGTTCCATCAGGATCCTCTTCGAGACGCAGCACCAGAGGTCCATACAGAAAAGCCGCCACACCTGCCGCATCTACCTCGAATGCTGCAACGTCTCTGTTGGAATCCATTGATGCTGAAGGAAGATTGCCGGGGTCAAAGGACGGACTTGGTGCATTCCCTGCTGGTTCGGATCTGGCGAAGACAATGCTAGCGCTTAAGCTGAAAGGTACTTGCTCTCTATGGTTTGAAATACAGCCAATGCTGAACGTACACTAGGAAAGCGCTACAAGACCAAGAAGGAGAGGTTACGAGTGGAAAAGGAAGGACCGCCTTTACGAGCGGATGGTAGTCTGGATTATTCTGAAAGTATGTGTTC
This sequence comes from Moniliophthora roreri, assembly GCA_001466705.2. NCBI lineage: Eukaryota > Fungi > Basidiomycota > Agaricomycetes > Agaricales > Marasmiaceae > Moniliophthora > Moniliophthora roreri. The sequence goes on along the minus strand of LATX02000068.1, from coordinate 405,221 downwards.
ATGACATCTTCGTCTACTTATTTAACCTTTCCGACTGCTAGTGGAAGATCCGTTCCCTGTTTTCGCTGGCTTAGTGCCTCAGCCATCCACTCGGCCATATCTTGCGCCTCTGTATCCACCATTATATCAGAGTCTGTCCAACGATCCGTCGATGTCACAAACACCACAGCCACCTACACGATTCCCGACTGCCATAAACGTCGCTCCCAATCGTCCTGCAATTTCTACAGTCCCGCCGGACACTAGTTCCAAGTTCCGATATTGGACTATACAGCGCAACGCTACCAGTCGAAGTCGAGCCAGGGATAAGGAAGACGAGCGTGAAGACAATGACGATGCGGACTGGAAGTTGCCACGGGAGGCTCATTCAACAGATTTTGGATCGTTTGCACTCCTCGCTGCTGAGATAGCGGAGGAAATAAAACGACGGGAGACATTTAAGGATGAGGAGGACGGGCTTTTCAGTATAGTCAGGGAAAGCTTGGATATCGAGGCAGCAGTTAGCCGGCTAAAGCCTCAGCAGTTAGTGAGTACGCCATTGCAGAATCATTGGAGCCCTGCTCGTGCCCTCGAAGGAGAAGGATACATTCGGGATGTTGTGTACGGAGGTAGCAATGGTCTAGCCTATGTCAGGAGTATTGCAGAATTTCTCTCTCCTACAGAGGTGAGTTGGCTTTTAACAGATGCTGTCTAGCTCTGCTCAAAATCTCCTGTTGATTTCAGGTCAACAATACGCGCCTAACTTCCGTGGACAAGAAGCCATTGGCGAAATGGGCAGAACAGAAAGTCGTCGACTCCCTGACGGCTGCTAGGCATGCTCTGATTCGTGAAACTGCCCGCAGGCTTGCAAATCTACCACAGAATCCTCGTGACATCACCGACCCGTTAACAGCTCAAGTGTACAGATCGCTACATGTCTACCCAGCTGCTTCTAATGCGTTGGTTGCATTACTTCAGATTCGAGCTCACAAAATCGATATGGGAGCTCTTATCAAATCTCCGGAGGAGCTGTTTGCTAGTGAACGGGTTCTGGTTGCAAAAATCATACCGCCCAAAGATACAGCCGCTATGGACATTGATCTACCGGCTAGCGAAGGAGACGGGGATATGTCAAGTGCTGCGGTTAGCGTGCAGGCTGCTGGAATGTTGGAAACCCCAGAGGAGCTTGACCAAGTGCTTGCACAGGTCGCAAAGGTGATTCTAGAAAGCAACATAAAAGTCAAGGCCTCGAGGAATCCAGCGCCTGGAAAGGGAACCACGCCCACCGACACTGATTTGAAGTCCATGGAGAATGTGACGGAAGATAATGAACTCAAAGATATCCGGCTGAACCTTCTAGCTCTGGCGAAACGGGCGCCTATTGATACGATCGCACGTTTACCCAGGGACTTGTTTCCTGAGAGTATACGACAATTAGTACCAGGACAGTTGGTAACTCCTTCCGCAGCGTCACAGGCTTGAGACTGTTATTTTATCTTGTAAAGTAAAGTGTAATACCGCGTGTAGCGTACAGCTTTGCGTTACTTTCTTGAAACTGATATCGAGAGCGAGTTGCAGCGGCATTGCCTACATAAATCTGTCACTACTGCGGATATTTGCGTAGCCCCTGAATAAACATTGGGTCATAGTTTGACTCTCCCCATCATGTCCCTTCCTCGTTTTTTCGGTATGGATCGTCCAGTCTCTTTCAAAATCTGCACCAAGTTTATTTGCCAGACGTCCGAGCTGAGGAACAACCAAGTCCCGGTACACCAACAGAGCCTAAATACCATTTGGATGCAACGACACCCCAACAGTCAGAGGAAGCTTCGCTACATGGGTTCGTGATTCTTGAAAGCGCGTCGGATGGTTTTTCAATCTTTCAGACAGGCAAAAAGCGAAAACTCCAATCATCGCGGGCTCGATATGTGGTGCTGTGTTAGGGTGAGTTGCCTGTTTTCTTTGTCATAAGAAGACGAAGTACTAGCGGGATGAACAGGCTGGCTTGGATCATCGGACTCTTCATATACATAAGAAAACGCTACAACAGAAAGATGAGAAAGAGGGCGGCAGTGGCAGCTGGCGAGGATCCAGAGCAGACGAACTTGAAGAGGCACAAAAACGCAGAGCCAGCGGAAAAGATCATTATTCCTCGTGCGTCCAAAACTCATCTAAAGCTCAGCTCACATTCATGAGTCATTATAGCCGATCCAGCTGTACTTCTCGGACAAGGACGTCCGGGAGAGCATGTATATCCAGAGAAGCGACGCCCTTCTGAAAACCGAAGGAAGAGCAACGAACCCAGAGTCACCATTCCAGAACATACTTTAATTGAATCCAGTCCGCAGAGTCAGGAAAATAGTAACGAGGAAGATGAAAGCGGCCACCCTGGAACCATACCCCGAGGTCGCTCCTCTACCTCGAATAGTTGACCGTGCCATGCTTGCAAGTAGCATTTTGGATTTATTTTGGGTTTATTTTATGTGCTTTATTCCCTACAGTATACCGGTTGTTCTGGCTCCTTGTTCTTCGTGGACTCCATGTTACATTGCTATTCTTGATATGGTTTATATGGATCAATCCACTTGCGCCTTCACCTCTTCAATCGCAGTACGCCCCATAACTCGCTGGCGCAACATCCCGGGCATACCTATACAGGATGCCCCTCTTCACATTCAGCTGGCCCTTATTGGATGCATCCCATTCCTGCTTGCGACGCGCTTGCTCTTCGTCATCCACTACCCATGTTATGGTGCGTGCTTCCGAGTCAATGTTAATGGGGTCCCCGTCCTTTGAGTTCATTGAATACATGGCAAAGTGAAACAGGAAGAATTTACAAACCTTGACTAGCGCAATTGGTCCGCCTAAGCGAGCTTCAGGAACAACGTGCCCCACAATGAATCCTCGACTAGCACCTGATGCGATGTATTAGAAACGCGTCCTCGAAGGTATCATTCAACGTACCTGAAAATCTTCCATCTGTGATCAGAGCGGTAGAATTACTCAATCCTGCGCCAGCGATTGCCCCAGTGGGCCCTATTTCATTTATGAACATTTTGACAGTGAGAGTACGTATATTTAACGTTACCTAGCATCTATTGGACGTTATTATTCATAGATTCGATAAGGGACGATGGACGTACCTCCGGCATTCCTGGTGCACCTTTGGGTCCTTGAACCAAAATATAAGCCACCACCCTCAATGTATAGAATGAAGCGGACAGACCTTGGTATCTGAAGATTAGGACCATGCCAGGTTTGATTTCCCCGGCTTCTAACGCTGGATAAAACCCGTCGAGACTAAGTTTGGTGTCAGCTGTGAACTGCAAATCAGCTAGGTATGAATACGAGGTACCTGTCAAAGCATTTCGCCACGCCCTTTTCATTGGTTAGTTCATGGCAAGAACATTGCGAAAATTGCGCACCTCAAATCGGCTGCCTTCTTTGCCCGTAATCTACGTAGCCGGATCACAATCTGTAACTGCACACGGCACTTGGAATTGTGCATACCTTGGCCACCGCTGAGCCAGGACAGAGATTTCCACGGAGGATCGTTATGTGTCCAGTCGGTTTCAGAGGGTCCCCCAGTTTTCTGATAACATCTTGATTGTCGAATGAGAGCTCCGGGACATCAGCAAGATTTTCCGCTAGAGTCTTCCCAGTTACTGTCATCTGGCTGCCATCAATGAGATCGGTATGGTTCAAAAGGTATTTCAGGATAGCTGGGATCCCTCCAATTTCGTGTACGTCTTCCATGTAGTACTTGCCCGACGGCCTACAAAGATAATGAGATATCGCACACCAAAGACACGAAGGGACTCGCTTCAGGTCGGCGAGGTATGGCGTCTTGTTCGCAACCGTTTGGAAATCATCTATGGTAAGCTAGTACCCAAAAGGAACGTTAGACAAAGGTCGAGACTGCCGGTGTCGCCTCACCTCGATTTCAGCAGCTCGAGCCATCGCTAGGAGGTGCAGGACCGCGTTCGTGGAGCCGCCAAGAATGTGCACGATCACAATTGCATTCAGAAACGACTGTCTGGTTAGAATATCTCTGGGCGAGCAAGATGAAGCTTCAATGTTAGGTGCGGAAGATCTTGAGTAATACCTCGGCTTAAGATCCAGTTCGAGTAACTTCTTCAGGTGTTTTGCTGCGTTGATACATTCTTGCACCTTTTCTGTTGTGGGTTAGTAAATCCAAAGTTTTGATGGCGAAAAAGTGTGAACCTGGATGTTCAGCAGGTATGCTGGAAGAGTATGGTAAACTCATTCCCAGAACTTCCAAGGCAGAGCTCATCGTGTTTGCTCTATGAACAATGATGGGCGACATTGCACTGCACAATGACTGCAATGACATACGTATACATTCCACCGCAGGCTCCTGCGCCAGGACACGCATGTCTAACGACATCAAACCGCTCTTCATCATTGATTTTGCCCACGGTAAAGGCACCTGGGAGTAGGTAGTTAGAAGGAAGCTTTGAAAGCTGTTGAATCGGGCCATACCAAAAGACTCAAAAGCATCGGAGATGTTGACAGGATCACCCTTCTTGTAACCCATGGAAGGGCAATCTAGATTACGCCGACCGCTCTTAATGGTACCCCCGTACACAATAATGGTTGGACCTTTTACGGATTCAGTATAATGATGGCGCAGGCGTTCGATACGAACGGTTATGTCTTGCCGCTGCCATAAGGCAACCGGGCATGTTCTTGTCACATCCTGAAGTCTTTCATAATAAGCCTGATCCCAAAAGCACAGACGACGTCTCTGACCTGGGATTGAGATGTTACCGTCATAATGCTGAGCCTGAACCCACACGTATTCAAGTCCACTCTGAGGATAAATTATGATGCGTTGTACTCGCCATAACCACCTGCATGCCTGGGCGTGAGTAGTCAGGTCGTTCACCGAGTATAAAGTACGGACTGCTTCAATGGAATCGGCAATGATATCTCTGCTCGGCAAACTAGACAAGTTGTCTTTGATTATAGTATGCAAAGTGTGTTGTGATCAACACCCACGAGTAGCGCATTCCTAGAAACAAAAAATCGAACTTCAGGAATAGCGTATCAGGGTGAAGCGATACAATACCATCGGTTCCCATCGTGATAGCGTCACTACAGAATCAATCTGAGCAAATGTGTGGTATGATGCATTTCGTAGCATGAACACTGCACCTGACTCCAATGGTGTTGAACATAAAACCTACGAGATCTTCCTCTTGACACCCTTGCTTCACATGCTTGGCCAGGTTAAGCTAGATGTAAATTAGTCCTCTTTCAGTCAACTTTCTAGAGGCCGTACGAGATGAGAATTGCATGGGTTTCCTTGAGGAAGCCATCGCGACGTAAGTACAGAAGGCATTGTGAATAGTAGAAACGCGTACCCTCCCACCAGATGGGAGATATCCCGATCTGTTGAAGGTTTTGGCTAACACTCGCAGGGTTTCATACATCGAGCGTACCTGCGGTTTGTTCATGTCCCCTTCTTGCAATCCTACAGCGTACACTAGTTTATGTGGTCATCGATTAACCTGTTCGCTCAAATGTGCGGAGGACCTTACGCATTGCCTGAGCACCGCCCCGAGCCTCAAAAAAAGCTTCAGAACTAGGTTTCCAATAAATTGAAAAGGCGGACCTTGTCCTGAGTGACCTGAGATGAAATCTTATTCAACTTTGCGCCCGTCGAGGGCTTAGATAACGAATGACTATGGTGCTAGTGAGCACAAACGGCGATAGAGGGCTAAATCACTTACATCTGCACATCTCCAGATGCCATGATATTTCAGCGTGAGTGTACCCTGGTGAGAAGGAAAGGGATGAAAGAATTGGGTCTTCATCCCTGGTGGCCGCTCATTGGAAGAGCCGGCGCTTACGGTCCGAAATCGACTCACATGCTTTGTTTCTCCCATCACCATGTCCCGGCCCAGTGGTATTCAACCTATTTGCATCTAGAAGCGACCAGTGTTGGACCAGTGACACCCAAGACATCAACACATGAAATTGCAGAGCCGCCAGGGAAAGGGGGAACGTCCGTAATCATCAATAATCTCAGAACTGGCCACTCGGGTTAGGCATCCACCTCAGGGCATGGTCTGTATATCTTTCTTGAAGAGGCTGTCTGCATGCCAAGTCGCGCTCCACGTATGAATCGTGTGTTTGCTTCCGCCCTCGTCTCACCATTGCAAGTTATTAACTATCAACTATCTGGTCATCATGCACCTTTGATGTTTTCAAGTGGTTCCTCCGTCCATTGACATTGCAGGGGTGAACGTCGATGTTGCGCCAAGCTCTTTGACTATGTGATCAAAGACCTTGAATGTACGGCCCGTCTGCATGTCCTTGAATGGGCGGAATAACTAGTGGAGTGTGCTACAATGGAGTTCAACAACTTTGCAATTCGTAGTCCTTGGAGGGGTTGCGTTTTGTGGTGGATACGAAGAGGAATCTCATGTTATCTTCCACATGGCGCATGCGAAGACGTTCAAACTTCGATGATCTTACGGTTGAATAGCAAGCTATAAAGGAAAACTTGCTGGCAAATCATTTGCAGGAGCAAATGTCCTTCTACGAGCATTTCGTCCTAGTCACGCGTGGGCAATGTTCGCTTTGACCGGGTGAAAGCGCATGCAAGCGAGCCTGCATTCGTTAGGATTAACGCTTTCTGTCGCAGGGAATAGGATAAAGGCAGTGATTCTGACGCTGTGTTTCTGCCCGTCGGCGGAGGTGCCAAGAACGCCGAAGACAAAGCATAACGGCGGTGGTACGGTGAAAATTGACTCTTATTGTGTGCGGACGTTTGGAAAGTTCTACCGCTCTTGTGGCACTCGCGACGGGATGTATTTCGAATGTACTTCCAGTGTCACTGTGGTTGATTCTTCTCTAGTATCCAGCGCTACGTTGAGATTTCGAATGTCATAGCTAGTGACGGCTGCGTAAACTCCAATTTTGGAGATATTGCTACCATCGACGTGGGGTCCATTGAAATGTCCGGTGTAAACTCCATCTGTAACACTTACCAGCTACGCCCTGTGTCTAGTATGCACTACACGGTCTTACACGTATGCAATCTCCTTAATGATAGGGTACCAACGGTGACTCCGAGCTAACAAAACTCACCTCGAATGAAATGAAAAGCACGCCCACTCCTTGCCATGTAAGCTGCGCATTTTGTGTGAAGCACTCACGAGAAGTCAACTTGACAATCTGGGGACTAACATGGGATCGATTGGGATTGATCACTGCTCTCAACCGAGTTGCATATCATCCGACATTTATCTATGTACTATCTAAAAATCGAAACCCTCTGCGCGGAAGAGTTCAAGACTGCTCTTCGCCTCCCGTTTCGCCTGATCCGCGAGATCCAATCGGCCCTGACGCATAGATAAGGGTCCCACAAGGTTATAGACAAAAGTGCACGCACCATCATAAGCAATGCACGTCGAAGAGTAAACCAAAGTTGATCACTTGTTTCGCCTGACGTGGATTGTTGGAGGGCGAGGGCGCTCAAGAAATGCTCAGCGGCCTCTTTGTCTGCACCGATATTGAGACCTGGAATATATTCTCGGATCAATTCGGCCGGTAATGAGCAACGACGAGACTCACAAGCGACCCCGACATTGTAGATAGCACGAGTGTATGTAGGACGTAGCTGTAGCGCTTCCTTGTATGCACCCAATGCTTCTTCTGGTTTACTTCCATTCGACAAGGAAGATCCAAGGCGGTTCCAAAGGAGATAGTCATGTGGCCGCACAGATAATGCAGTCTCAAAGCAATCTTTGGCATGGTCGAATTCGCCATTCGTGTAGAATAGTACGCCCAAGCCAATTTGTACGTCCGCATCGACAATGCCTTGACTGTGCTGTTGACGAGCCAGAGTCAAATACAGATCGGTAATGTGGTTATGAGTATTCCAAGCAGAATTTTTGGACATGGCCTGGATTGTTTCCTCTGGGACATGTAAATCTGGGTAGCGGGCCCTTAACCATCGCAATAGCATAACATGTGATGCCCTGTCAAACGACTCGTTTGTGTAAGAGATGGCCAAAGACTTGGAAATCAGACTGGTTAGAACGCTGTGAAGTGATCGTGCTGATGCAGCTTACCATCATGCCAGCACCTTGAGCACCAGCAGCTTCGGCGCGTTGAACTCCCTCGGCCAAAGCACGCATTCCGAGCTCTTCACGTTCGTCCATGTTTCGTGTTTCACCTAAGAGTATCCAGGCTTCGTAACCACCTTCCCCAAGATCACCCTTTTGGATAGCAGCTTCGAGAAGGAGAGCGGCCTCGGAGAGGGAGCCGTTCTGTTCTAGTAATGCCTTCGCCTGCGCAAGCATCGAACCGCTGGAAGTCGACGGATCCATGAATTTATTATCGACTTCTACTCGGCCGTTTTAGCAGAAAGAATACACCCCGAAAACATAATGAGCGTACCAAACGTATACGGCTCAAGGATAGGAAGTCCGTCGTCACCAAATTTTAAAGCCTCATCTCCCAAGGCCGCTTCTGATTCTCGGTGACTATTCCCCCAGGCCTCTTGCATCACACTACCATAATCGTAATCCAGTTCATCGCGCTGGGCACCCATTAGTTGGTTGAATTCGGCCTCCCATTTCGCAAGATCTTCTTTGGGCGGAGGAGCATCCGACTTTTGGAGATGATCCCAAACCCTTAATGGACATCAATTAGATTGAAGTCGCCATCACAGACCAGAACTTACTTTTTGAAGCTGTCGCCTAATTCGCCCTCTCCCAGACTAGCTGATTTCAAGGCCTCCTCTATAGCCGATACATCATTCTTCAGCTCAACAATGTGCGATTGCTCCTTCTCAGTCGGCGTTAGAGAAGCTGCGTACTGATCGAAAGCTGCTTCGAAATCTGCTTCTCGACTCTTTCCTTTTCCTTTGTCCAGAAATTCACCATTAAAGTTCTGTATCACTGGAAAACCACCGCCATACATGCTGCCAAGGGGGAATCCACTCTGGAAGTTTGACCTGTACATTGGCATCTGTTGTTGAGCTGTGCGAGAAACGAGATCAAAACACTAGTCACATGCGAATATTGAGATATTAAGCTCACGCTCTGACGGAATGTGTGTAGCGCCTCGCTGAGCCGTTGAAGCGTTGCCAAATTCTGCAGCCCACTGAGATTGAGCTTGGCTTGCCTGGTAAACTCGCATCTGCTGCTGCTGTTCCACCACCCATGCGTCATTCACTTGCGGTTGAAAGTTTGTCATTTCACGAGCAATTTCTGGTGGCATCGCGAAGGAGCGTCCCCCGTTGTTTGCCTCGAAGAACTGACGCGCGAGAGCAAGGTCATGAGAGCTAGCTGCCGATGAAGATGCTCCAGGAAGATGCTGAAGCTAGGATAGGTGTGACTCTGATGATCGAATCTATTGGATATCTTAGATGCTCACTCGTGAGGATGAGGGTCCTGCAATCCTATCCTATAGGAATCTTAGTAATGGTTGTTGACTGCGAACTACACGAACCCGTCACCTGTTGCAGGCTGCGATCGCCCTCGGTATGCTTCAATACTTGATTGAGGGGATTTGCCGGTGCAGCACATTCAGAACCCGATATGAGTGACTGGAAGGACATGATGGGAGTTGGAGATGAAGAAATGGTGTGTGGGTAACCGGCGAAAATCACACGAAACTCTCTCTCTCGGACCCCGTTCGCCGAAAAGTCCGCCCCCGTCTTCCTCATTTCCATCACAATGCTCCTGTCGACAGGCAGACGCCTTCTTGTTTGCAGATCCTTCCTACGACAATATGCAACTGCGTCATCCCCAAATACGTTGATCTTTATTGAGCACAGACAGGGTGCTATTGAACCCGGGTCGCTGTCTGCTCTGACCGCGGCAGAACAGTTGGGTGGAAAAGTCACTGGCCTCGTAGTGGGCGGCTCGGATCAAGTTCCAGAGGTCGTAGAGAAGATAAAGAAGTGAGTGACACCCTGCTTCAACTACTGTGTCTTCAATTAAACCGGGTTAAGGCTCAAGGGCTTGACTTCTCTGCTTCATTCCACTTCCGAGCTATACGCTCAGCCGTTGCCCGAGACGATATCTCCTCTACTGGAGAAAATCTTGTCGGAATCTCAGTACACACACGTTGTCTCTGCACCTTCCTCCTTCGCCAAGTCACTTCTGCCTAGGGTCGCTGCGAAGCTCGATGTCCCATCAGTTTCAGAAATAACATCCCTCGAGCACGACTCCTCGTCCAACACCACGACATTCACCCGACCGATTTATGCCGGCAATGCCATTTCGACTGTGCGGCTTTCTTCTGCCATACCTGTCAAGTTTTTCACTGTCCGCGGAACCTCCTTCAATGCTGCACCCACTGAGGACGGCAAGGACATTGAGGTCAAGGCGGTCGATCCCGTTAACGTTGCTGACCTGCCAACTCGGCATGTCAAGACGCAGCTTGCGAAATCCGATCGCCCAGACCTCAGTGTTGCCAGTCGTGTTGTTTCTGGGGGTCGTCCCTTGAAAAATGCCGAAACTTTTGCTGCTACACTCTATCCTCTTGCCGATGTTCTAGGTGCTGCAGTCGGTGCTTCGCGTGCCGCGGTTGATGCAGGCTATGCAGACAACTCGTTACAAGTGGGTCAGACGGGTAAAGCGGTTGCACCGGAATTATACATCGCCCTTGGTATATCAGGAGCCATCCAGCATCTCGCTGGCATGAAGGATTCTAAACTCATTGTTGCAGTTAACAAGGTATGGTCACGCATTTCTGTGTCGGATTCTATTTCTTAACGTTTAACGTTTCATTAGGACCCCGACGCACCCATTTTCCAGGTCGCCGACGCTGGTCTTGTGGGTGACTTGTACGAGGTTGTTCCGCAGTTAATCGAGAAACTCAAACAGTAGTAAAAGCTACGCTGAAGCTTCCGCACTTGATAGGCATTTGTATCCACACTCAATGTCCTAGAATTTATTGTATCTCAGAATTAAAACTGCGAAATGACAGAAAGCCCGTGTCTACGGCTTCTAGGATGTCTACATCTAGATGACAAGTTACAATCGAGGTTCATCGTGATCGTTAGTGACTCCGGCAACCTGAATGTCATGAACACTCTCCAAGCCAATCGACCTCAAGATCTTGCCAATACCTTCGTTTTTCACCGCCTCCAGCTCCTCTTCGCTCTTTACCAAAAGCATGCCAGCATAACCCAACGAGTTAATGCTCAAAATCCCCCCGGTTGTTGACAAAGTATACGTCTCCCTTTTTCGAGGAATGACATACATGTGCTCGAGGCTGAGTATCACATTATACGACGCCTTTCTAGCAGGGTAATCTGCGTCGTGTCGTATCGTGGAGATAGCAAGGTCAAGGAGAGAGATGAAAGCATCCGTCAAAACACGTTCCACTTCTTCTGGCTTGGAGGACGCAAGTCGAGGGGGAAAACGAAATACATGATTTGCGTAGGGTAGCTTCGTGATGGAGAATGGTTTATCTATGGTTGAGTGAGATAGAGGCCTGAGCATTGTAAAATAACTAACCAGCATTCTCTAATTTGATGTCTCTTGCGAGGACCTCAATTGGTGCATCGTCGTTCTCGAGCGGAATGAATTGTAGATGCTTATGAGGTTGGCTAGCTGCGCGAGAAGAAGGTAAGCAAGTTGTAAAGAACTAGACAGCACATTGAATACCTCCGCTGAGATCCCCACCTGGCAAAATGTTATCAGTAAGATGAAGATCGCTCCATTTTTATACCTACAGTTGTAGAAAGCAATCATGTTTTTGCGAGCCTTACTAGCAGCCACGAGTAGAGCGTACGCGCTCACCAAATCACTGGGGGTGGGAGGTGATGATTGTGATCGAAACTCTGGACATGTAGTAGATACTGAGAAACTTGGTTTCTGCTGAAAGGAAGAGCTTCTGACCTTTTGTTACGAGTAGAAAGTGTTCGGGCACGACAGAGTACTTGTTCATCTGAAATATAGTCAGAAGGCTGAGATAGATTTCTTTGAACAGGTCGTATGAGACGCACCAATACGACATATTCTTCATTATCTTCCCTCTCATCGCGAAGATATCCGACGAACAGTCCGGTGTAAGGAGGCGCAAAAGGATCTGATTTCTTGGGACTGGTCTCCTCCACAGCTTTCGTCACGTCGTCCAAATTTTCTTCACCGAAATGAGGAGTGGGGAGGTGTGGTTTCCTTTGGAGAGCAGGACACAAGCGGATTTCGTACTAGATCGAATTAGAATGTACGATGTCAGACCTGCTCTCGTACTAAAGTTGGGAGATCAATCACATCTATACCAGATTCCGGGTGCCGATGAACGCTTGAAGGGAAGGAGAATAAATCTCCGGATGCCAAAGCCTTTTCATAAGTCGAAGGAATTTTGGAGATAATCTCGGGGGGAAGCATAGCGCTGAAGTTCAGTTGTGCAACCCGAGGTGATGAATGGCCGCATATCCAACAAATCACACGAGTTTTTGACCACGATCCTGAGCACAGCTCAAAATTGCAAGTATTCAAGGTACGGAGACACAAATTTAGGTAGTATACAGAGCATCCTGGAACCATGAATGACTTGTTCTTCATCTCTTTCAAAAAAAAGGAACGGATAATGGACAAGTCCACTATTTCAAGCGCCCTCCTCACCACACCAGAAGCAAAAGCCATGAAGACCGCAAGGGCCGGATGGTGATCCAAGATCAAGCCCGTCCACCCTTGCCCCTGTTATCCTTCGCCTCCTCCATTACTTCTCCACGTAACTGCGCACGAGTATAAGCACCGGCAGCAATAAGACCCCAGAGTCCCGCATTAGTTCCCTGGTGTAAATCGGTCAGTGAATGCAGAGTATACGAGCGGACGCAACAAACCTGGTAGTACAAGAGACACAAGAAAGATAGGAACAGGAGCCCAACAATTCTCAAGGCAAAACTTCGATGAATTGCAAGTCCCTTAATTTGCGGAAGAGGATATTCCAAAGTGACCATGAGACTACCGACTACCATCGCGAATATCTGAATGATTGGATTCTTCACGATAAGAGTGATAAAGACTTGAGCGCCGGCCGAGGGTCTACGAAACATTTGTTAGTCAAGCACACCCAAAAGCACCGGTTTGTTTAAACGCACTGAAGACCTCCGGGGTCACGAAGAGTGCCTCCAACAAAGTCCCAAAAGAATTTACGGAAGAAGATGCCATAGAATCCCGACCATACAGCGTCTGGAAATGGGGTCAGAAGGGTCAGAGGAGCAACAGAGCAAGTCTACGCACACAAGCTGGCAGTGATGGACACAAAGCGTGCAAAATCATGCCACATAAGATTACCCATCGTGCTGAATGTTCAAGAAAGTTGCGTTTCGAAAAGGAGCCTGCTCGAATTGATTGTACAAGGACGAGGTAAAGGTTTGCCTGACGAAGAAAAGAAGGACGACCAAAGAAATGAGCAATAAAGGAGCGCAGCTCAGAAAGAGAGAAGAAAGGGATCCAAAGGGTGGTGGAAGTCAAGCGACAAGATGATGGGAGCCTTTTGTTGACACTCGCTCACTGCCTCACAAAGGTAAACAATCATTCCGACTTTTTTCTGATCAAACTCATCCTAAGATGTAAAGGAATCGGAATTTATTCCAATCTGTACATAGAAACACGGTGATTCAACATAAATAAACCAAAATAAGGACGAAATCGCTGGAAATTTATGTTGCCAGGTCCAACGGAGGTGGTGGCCTTGGCCTTATGGGCGAGTCCTACAGTTCGGTTTAACATCAGCATCACTCACACACCGGTGTTTTGGTACGACAGTGACTTACTGATGCCAGCGATACAGAGCGGTTACTTGAGGGCGGTTTTGGAACACCCAGCTTAATTACATCTGAAGACGTGGCAGAGGATCCCGAGTCGCTGATGACGCGGGAGCGACTCGGTTTACTAGGCAGTAAGGACGCGCCGTAGTAGCTTGGAGCAATCGAATGCATTGAGAACCTAGATTTCTTGGAAACTGGCGGGGGGAAGTTGAATACTCGTTGTGATTCGGCCATGTCAGTCCGTTGGAATGGAAGGACAGGAGTCATCGGTGATGGAACGTTTTTTCGTTTGCGTCGTTTGCGAAGGATGAAAAATACCGCTAAAGCTATGAACACTAAGAGCGCGATGCCACCTCCGACAGCGGCACCAACGATTGTCTTTGTGGGGACACTCCGAGAGGACTGAGGCCTGCGCGGGAACGAAATGATACGACTGTCAACTAGAAGCACTTAGAACTTACCCTGAATTGCTGCCAATACCGGTGCCGGTGCTGTTACCACCATCAAATGAAAAGACAACAAATGCATCCACATCGATGAAAGGAGCAGTCTCATCCCTGATATCCGAGATCACCGATATCAAATGCGTTCCTGCGCCTAAGCCGTCTGCGAAGTACTAATGTTGTGGTAAAACTACAAGTGCCGAACCAAGGTGTGACGAGCTCTTACCAACAATACTTGTGGGTGAAGATAGGTAGCAGCGCCCACACCCCCTACACCCGACCCTGCCGAAAGCGTCGTAGTTTGGCCGTTTAACGACATACGCATATTGGCATGGTCATCCGAAACCGTTCCATACACTGCTATCGCTTCACCAGTGAATGACAAGGAGACGCTGGCACCATTGGTTCGGGCAAAGCTAAAATAATACAGTCTTTAGCGAGCATTACTCAAAAGAACAGTGCTATTTACTGAAGCGTCCTGTTCATGAACGCGTCTGCGTTATTGGTCCGCCAGGCATTTAGAGGCTGGTAGTCAATCTTGGGATCGGTGTCATCGATCATAGAAGTGACAACTGTAGCTCTAAAAACATGAGCACTTTAGAATAGCCGGAATGCAACTAGACTACTATACTGACCCTTCGAGTCCTCCTTCATGCTGAACATCCATGTAATCGATGTTGATGTCGCTTGTATCGTCGTTAGTTACGATAACGGTATGAGGCCCCTTCTTTAAACCATGTATTGAAGCCAGCAACTTCTTTGGCGAGCTATTGGTAGTGGCAGCATTCCCAGAATCAACCGTTTGTCCATCAACAGTTACAGTGAAAGCTCCAAAGTTTGGTTTGTCGAATCCGAAAATGGATATACCAGTGCCTGTCGTGGTGAGATTGTGCGATCAGCTAAAAAATACCTAGCACAAGGACTAAGCGCGTACCATTGAAAATAATCGTCGCCTGAGCGCCCCGTGTTCGCGTCGTTCGTATCGATTCTCCAGAGTAACGCTGCACGGTGATGAGGGAGATGAGATATTGGGGGGGAGCTTGCAATTTGAATGCCTACAGATTTCAAAGCGTCATTGGGGTCAGAGTCTGCCCAAGCTCCTGGCGGCGAATAAGTTATTAAAGGAGAGCTGTCTTCCACTACAAAACGGATCAGCTTTCAAAAGACATTGCTCGAGGAGAGGTGAATTCACCAGTAACGTTGAAAGCAACCATCCAAAGCTATACGGTAGCTGCAGGCGCAGAAGGAAGAAATTAAACTAAGGGACAGTGAAGAGAAATGGCCGGGGCAGTTTCGATGCTATAGTGTTGGCCTGTGATCCATTTCCCGTCAGTTGGTAGCTAAGCATTTGATTGCCAGCACACATGTCGTTCTATGACAGGCATACTTGCGTGGACAGGGACGTCTGGGTTGGTGAGTAGCGAAAATGATGAATCATTGAATGTCGTCGCGATGTTTGCGAGGCAGTACGATTGATGAGTTGGTAAGGCACAGGAAACAGACATGTTTCGGACATCTTCCTCGAGAAATAATCAAAACTCCTTTGTGATTAATCCGTGTATTCGCACTGCATAATCGCACTGTATAAAGGAGCAAGGAATAATGAGGTGGTCGTTCAGAGTCGAGCTGATCCAGAGCTATGCAGTACAGGTGACGCGGCGTGACAGACGAGAAGAGAGCCTTGTGAGATCGTGGTAAGCTTCTGACGGTTTCTACTTACCTGAGATTTCAACCAAAAACCTTCTCCTTCTTCAACCTTCAAAGTGACGTGCGTAAATGCCTCCCAAGGCACTTACAAAAACGTCGAAGCCCTCTGCTTCACGAGCTATCGTCAAGAAAGGTCCCCAAGATGTCCAGAAAAGTGGGAAACGAGCTGACGGTACTTCTGTTGTGCGGCCTACCACTGAACGTGCCCTTATCCTCCGCAATGGAAAATATGGCGCCAGAGGCACCGGAGAGCTCATCTTGACGAGTAAAATGACAGGAAGAGAAAAATTGGACCTTCTGGCTGGTCTGTTAGGACATCCATTCGTATCTCGTTTGCAAACTCATTTTTTTACTCAGAGGACCTCGTCGAAAAAGCTCAAAAATCCTTAAGAGCACCCTTCCGCATCGAAGAATGCGTCAACATCGCGATTTCTCAATTCAATGGCCAGTGGCGCGCTGTCGACGACGCTGAAACATACTGATATTAGCCATGTATAGGCGCCATCGACGATGTTAGAGGTCTCAAGGATCCTGATCTCTTCTACGGACTTATCCAAGATGAGTTGAAGGCTCGTACGCTCCAGAACAGGAAGGACAATCAAGATCCAAGCCGAAATCCAACCTACATCGCTTCGATCATTTCGACCAGGTAGTGTTCACACGTGTGGGTATCGCTTCATTCGAAACTAAGACCTTGGGCTCAGAATACACAACGCCTACATGCTTGCTTCTGCTTGGAAACTCGTTGCAGACAGCCTGTGTGAACTGCAAACCGATGGAATATCGGATGAACAGATCGTCCAACAATTGAAGACCAAGGAAGACCTAAAATCTCATTATCTTGTCCTGTACGATATGGTGAATATCGTCGTCGACCTTCTCCAGACTAAGTTTGGCGTTTTGGCCAAGACAACTCGTAAGATGCCACCTATTTCGTCTGGAGAAGCGTGAGCTAACGTGAAGGATCTTGTACCCAGCTCATTACGCTCGATACTTCAAGGAGAAGGAAGGTGAGGCCGGGGAAAAAGAGACCATATTCGACTGGCAGGAAGTACGGGAGGCTTGTCGATCCTTCCTTGATTCCATTGTTGTCGAGCTTTGCTTCCCAAGGGCACCCTACCCTAAGGCGATCTTGTACCAAATCCTGCATGATGCTGTCGATGAGGCACCCAAGGAAGCTCGGAGGTTTCCCCAAGCCCTGTGGGATGCCGTTGGTGATCTCTCGGTAAGATTGTCCGCTCAACTATGATCGGCTACTGATCCTGTCTTGCAGTGGGTTGTCCAACTGCAAACCTACCTCGAGACGCCTCTTCTCCACCCTGATGCAAAGGGCATTGTAGATCAGCCTCGTGAAATGCCTCCTGAGTTCCAGGAATGGGTCGATGCGCAACTGTACTCGGAAGTAGCTGCGCAGAAATCTGCCAACTTCAAAGATCACATTTTCCCGCTCGAAAGGACCAAGAAAGCAGATGTTCTTAGCAATATGTGGAAGACTATCAACATGGTACCCTATTCTATTGGAAAAACAGCTCGATCGGTTTACTGACAGCTTATCGTAGAATTACAAGAATGCCTCCGGAAGGAACATCGATAACCTCTGGGGTCTGAAAGCTGCCATCAAGCCTACCCCAAATTGGCACACCTACCACATCACTGGTCTTGCTGGCGAATTCGAGTCTGATGACGAAGATGATGGCGCGGCCCCTAGAGCCGCTGGCAAGAAGGGCAAGAAGAAGCCGCTTGCTATTGAGCCAGCATACGAGAGCGATGACTCTATGCCGCCCCTCCAAGATGTATCAGATACAGACGATGACTGGAGCGACAGCGACGACAGTAGCGACGACTCTGACAATGAGGGAGACGATGAGAGCGGCTACAACACTGATGAAGAAGATGAACTGAGAGAGATGCTCAGGGAGGCGATGGACACTGTCCACGACGCTGAGTGGTCTAATGCAAAGGGCGATACAGAAGATCCTGCCCAGGATGAGTACAAAGGCAATCCCTTCTTGAAGTTGTTGTCGTCGCTACGAGGTATGATCAACGTGTAGATCCAAATCCGTCTTGCGCTAATCGCTTCCCAAGGTCGTATGTTCCAGTCTAGCGCTAATCTGAAGTCCAGCAGTGCTACCGGCAAGAAGGCGCCACCCCCCAGGACTTCAGACGGTCTAGACGGTATTGACGAAGAAGATGAGGAAGGTGAGACGAAGAGCAAGAAGAAGAAGAAAAAGAAGCCCAAGAAGAAGAAGAAGAAGGCTGGTGGTGAGGCCAAGGATGAGAAAGATGAGAAGGATGAATCCGAAGATGAGGAAACTCCTGCCCCTGCCCCTGCTCCTGCTCCTGCTGCCTCACCTCCGACCTCGCCAACCCCTGCAAAGGGAAAGGGTGCTAAAACGCCTACGTCGCCTACTGCCGCGAAGCCGAGGCCATCCACTACAACTCAGACATCTGCTTCGGCCTCAACTTTCTCCTTACCCATTTCACAGACGACGGCTGAATCCGCGAGGTCATACATCAAGTCTGAGAATCTGGATGCACCCAAGAACAAGGTCAAATCGCGACCTGATCATGCTTCCCTGTTCTCCAATATCAAACCCAAAGGTGTCCTTGCTCGTTTGGGTGTCGGTAAAGAGCAAGAAGAAACTCCGCATGAGAAGAAGGAGAAGCGTAACTTCTTTGCTAGTCTCCGCAGGAAGACTCGAGGCTACATGCATCAGATTCTGCACACCGCCGAAGATGAGACCAAGGGTAGCGCGGGAATGAAGTGGGATACTTTCGTCAAGGTAAAACTTTATTTTATCGATTACTTACTATATTCTGACTAGTTTGGTCACAGGTGATGGAAGATGTTGGCTTTGACGTTGATCCATCCACTGCGGGATCTAGCGTCAAGTTCACTCCGAGGAATTCGAAGGATAATGTGTGTTTTGATTGTCAACGTCATCATGCAAAACCTGACCCCTTTCTTCTTTCTCCGTATAGCCCATCTCGTTCCATAAGCGTGAGTCAATTCAAATTTGAAAGCAGGCGTGCAAACTTTCTCATTCAAATGTCTAGCACACCCGGATAGCACCATCACTCCGGTCATGCTGAAACAGTTTAGCAAGCGACTACGTGATCATTATGGGTGGAGTCCTGAAGACCTCGAGTGAATGAATAAACTTCCATACCCATCAATCTCTCCTGCATGCCAAGTAAGTGGGTCACAGACTGTCCAGAGCCTAGACGCTGATGCCTGTTCAGTCAAATCAAACTTTATTGTACTGAATATTCCTGTATTTCTTGAACTCACTAAACTCACTTCTTGTGTCTCGTGTATGCGTCGCTGATACGTCATTGCGAGTTAAAATGCTTTTCGTTGTACAAGATTAAATACAAAACAATATACGTGATGCGATCTAAGATCTACTGAACTCTCTACGATACCTTTACACGACGAACGCTCCATTAACCAGGATGTTCTGGCCGTTGATCCAGCCAGCCTCAGGACCTGACAGGAAGGCCACTATCGGGGCAATATCGTCAGGTTGACCGAGACGTTTCGAGGGGTTCTGATTGGCAATGAATTGAATAACCTGTTCTGGCTTTCCTGCTCTGAACAAAGGAGTATCGACTGGTCCTGGAGATACGGTGTTCACAGTGATTCCACGACCACCGAGGTCTTTGGCGAGAACTCGTGATAATTGCTCAATAGCAGCTTTGGAGGCTACGTAGACAAGAGCATTGGGGAGGACAGCGGACGCCTTGGTCAACGATGTTGAGAAGAAGATGACGCGGCCACCTGATGATAGATGCCTTAGATCAGAAGTTCAAATGCGTAGAAACTGTAAACATACCAGAGGGGAGTAGTGGAGCAGCAGCCTTCGTCAAGAACAAAGGTCCTTTGACGTTGATGTTCATGTGGTCATCGTAGAATTGCTCGTCGACATCGGCAAGGACTTTGCTTCCCATAATACCGGCGTTCAATACGAGAATGTCGACCTTTCCGAGCTGCTTGACAGTCTCGTCGAGAAGTTTCTTTCCTCCCTCCACACTTGACACATCGGCTCGGATACTGACGGCCTTGCCTGGGCCCTTGGAGTTAATGTCGTTGACAACTTCGTTTGCAGCGTCGGCGTTGGAAACGTAGTTTATAACGACGGTGGCACCATCCTAGAGATCGTATCAATATCTTGGAGATATGAATGGATCATGAAGGACAACTGCGTACCTTGGCAAGGCGCTTAGCGATGGAGGCACCGATAGAACGGGAAGAGCCAGTGACGATGGCAACTTTGCCTGACAATGGAGAAGACATTGATATATAGAACTTGTGAGGTCGGAAAGAGGCTGATGAAGTGAGTGAGTTGGGATTTGTGCAAAACCAGGCCAGAACTGGCTGGCTTTATACTTTCTGAGACCGGAGCCCAAGGTGGATTCAGATGTGGGTCGCACAGGAACTTGGGCACAGGGAATCATGGTCGATCACAAGTGGGATTCCGGAGTATGTCAGACGATGTCAGATTGAATTGAACAATACGAAAGTGGCTGAAAGTGGGCATCGTTCGGAATCAGTGAAAGTGACAACTGAAATTGGACAACAACAAGTGGGACTCAGGTGGGACGGCGGCAAGGGCGGGAAGGGCAAAGTCCGGTGCACGTGCAGCACGTGAAAGTTCTCAGTGGACACCAAAAGACTCAGAGTTGCCGAGTGCTCCCTACCGCGTCCTTATGCCCCCGGGAAGAAGGGCTTGGATTCGTTTCTATTACCATGAACTCTAAATTTGTCGCGTGTAAAGCGACATTTCCTGCTTTCTGTTATCTCGGACCTCTGCTCCAGACCTGAAGTTGTAATGTAAGTCATTTTCATCTTATCTCACACCTATTTCTGACCTCTCGTTCACATCAGATTTCACTCTTTGCCCTGACAATCATTCCCGGTGTCACCACCAGCCCCTTCCTATGTGATTATGATACCGCTTGATTGAATAAACCGCTGGCCACCGGAGCTCCTGCGGGGGCGTCACGGATGAAGTTCTGCTGCAGACAGGCCACATACCCAACAGTTGTATGTTATCGCCTGCCGTGAATGAACTCCGGAATGCAGCGCGTTAATCCTTGACTTGTCTTCCGGGGCCAGGTGGTGCACGACTGTACGCGTCCGGCGATCATATATCTACGGGTTTCTTTCTTTTCGTTGATTTTGACAAGTAAAGCATCGTCACAGCAGTGATTCACAGCTCCAGTTAACATCAGCAATGGCACCTACGACCACATTCATCAATGTTCCTGTCTTCGCCGGTCACGGTACGACTGCCATGGCTGCGTCTTCCACTCGTGAACAGGCCATTGCTGATGCTTCTCACCCATCTGGCGCTTTGCTTCTCAGCTCGTTCCATCGTGCTTTCCTCCGCGAACGAGCTTCGCTCTCATCCGAAGATCTTGACGATTTAGCTCTCCCCGACTTTTCTACTCCCCAAGAATTCCTCTCCATCATCGGCGAACAGCCCATTAGTAACTCCCTTCAATCCAACCTTTCTCTTCTCCTCGTCCAGGCGCTTAGATATCTCGCCCACGTGGAGGCAGGCTCTTTATCGGAGTCACTTAACCCTTTCACCGAATTCTTGGTCAGCAATGTAGATCATAAAGTCGGCGTGGCTGGGTTCTCCTCGGGAATCCTGCCTGCCTGTGCAGTGGCATGCTCTCAGGACAGCCTATCCTTTATCAAACATGCCGTAGAGCTTTTCCGCTTTGCTTTCTGGTTGGGACTTAGATCCCAACAGTACCAGACCAAAGCGACTCGTGAACTGACCAAATCTCATGGAGAAAAAACGCGTCAGTTTTGGAGTAGAGTTATCATGGGTCAATCTGAGTCTGAAGTTAGAGCTGCAATAGACATCTTCGCTGTACAGGTGTGTCTCCTTCTCTTTCTTTCTTAGCCGAGTTGTCGACATTTATCTCGCAGAACCCCACGCTTCCGCAAATTTATATCACCGCTATCAGTGATGACACGACGTTCACGGTCTCTGGTCGCCCGGACGCTTTATCTGCATTCATAGAAACCCTTCCTTCTACAAGCCGAATATTTAATCTGACGGTGGATACATTATATCACTCTCCTTGCCACCAGGACGGATTGCGAGCGCAGGTTCTCGCAGATGTCACCCGACGTGGCGTAATATTCCCTACCCTAGATAACCTAATCTTCCCTCTCCGATCAACTTCTACTGGTGAACTCGTAAACGAGTCTAACGACGGCACAACTCTATTAGAAAACATCCTCGATATGATCGTTGTTCAACCAGTCAAGTGGCACTTGGTCACAGACGCTTTGTCCAAGGCGCCCCCAGTCGACATTCCTATTCGCTTGTTGAACTTTGGACCCGGAACAGGACTCACTCGTTCCATGGTTAAAGCATTTTCCAAGGACATCGTTTCCACTCAAGACTTGACCTCGGAGAATGCGGCCAAGCGCCTAGAAGGTGCTACGACCGAAGGACAGATCCCCATTGCCATTGTGGGAATGGCATTGAACATGCCTGGAGCTCCGAGTGCCGCCAAGTTGTGGGAGTTGCTCGAAAACGGTATCAACACCGTCTCGGAGGTGCGTCAAACACCTGCGGGGCATTACCCCATATTGATTTGATATTATACCAGGTTCCGTCCGAACGCTTCAACATCTCGGAGTACAACAAGCCTTCGGATCCCAAATCTAGGCGAGCCATGAAGGCGCACACCGGAAACTTCATGGCAGACCCAAGCCTCTTTGATGCCAAGTTCTTCCGTATTTCTCCTCGTGAAGCAAAGAGCATGGACCCCCAGCAGCGTATCTTGCTTCAGACCGCTTACGAGGCTTTGGAGAATGCCGGATACGTCCCGAATGCTACACCAACCTTCCAACAGGACACCTTTGGTTGTTACGTCGGTGTTGCGACTGATGACTACGTTCAGAATCTCAGAGACGAGATTGATGTCTACTATAGTACTGGTAAGTTGACATTAATGGCATGGTGATAGAGATTGACGGCTCTTTCAGGTACCCTTCGTGCGTTCCTTAGTGGGCGTATTTCATACGCAATGGGATTCAGCGGGCCCTCAATCGTCATCGACACAGCCTGCTCATCATCTTGTGTTTCTGTTTACCAAGCTTGTCGGGCGTTATCGAACGGAGACTGTAACGCAGCTGTCGCTGGTGGTGTTAATGTCATTGCAAGCCCGGATGTGAGTATATGCTCAGTTACACTTGGTTGATTGCAACTGATTACTATTCTAGATGATGATCGGCTTGGACAGGGCCCATTTTTTGAGTCCCACCGGCCAGTGCAAGCCATTTGACGCTTCTGCCGACGGCTACTCTCGCTCTGAAGGATGCGGATTGTTCGTTTTGAAACGCCTCTCTGACGCCGTCGCCGAGAACGATAACATCCTCGGGGTAATTCGTGGGGTTGAGGTCAACCAATCAGGAAATGCTCATTCGATTACTCACCCCCATGCACCTACCCAAGTCAAGCTGTTCGAGAGGTTGCTTGAGAAAACTGGCGTTGATAGGCATCGTATCAACGTGATCGAGGCACATGGTAAGCTAAAGCTGCTTCTGTCTCGATTTCTTCTTCTCATTCAAGCCACAGGTACTGGTACTCAGGCCGGAGATCCAAATGAGCTTGAAAGTATTCGCAAGACTTTTGCTACGGGTCGTCCAAAGTCGAACCCTCTGCATATCACTTCCGTCAAGGCCAACATTGGGCACCTCGAAGCAGCAAGTGGTTCGGCTGGTTTGGCCAAGCTCCTTCTCATGCTTCGCCACCGCACCATCCCCCGGTTGATCTCTTTGAAGAATCTCAACCCACTCATTGCTCCGTTGGACTTGGATAACACTGCGATTGATACAGCAGCCTGCGAATGGGCTCCTTCAGAGCCCGGTCTGCCTCGACTCGCCATGCTCAACAACTTTGGTGCTGCCGGTTCCAATGGAGCTGTACTGCTGGAGGAATATGTAGCGCCTCCTCGTGACGACCCCATAACTGCGCCGATTACTTTACCCTTTGGTTTATCTGCCAAAGATTCCATTGCGCTCGATCAACTGCGCCAGCGCTATGTGGACTACCTTAGGCTTCCCGAGAACGAAGGAACGAGCCTTTACGACATTGCTTATACCATGACTGCGCGTCGCCAGATGTACCCATTCCGTATGGCTGTTACAGCGTCTTCTCGCCAGGAGCTCGTCGAGAAGCTTCTACAGGCCTCTGGCACTCAAGCAAAAGAGTCGAACGCCGAAGTAGCTTTCGTATTCTCCGGCCAGGGTGGTCAATACTTGGGCATGGGTGCGGCTTTGTATGAAACCTGCCCTGTCTTCAAGACCCACGTTGACGAATGTCGCTCATTACTATCCTGTATGGGCTTCGGCGACATCCTGTCAATCATTTCGCCATCCGGTGAGAGAAGTGGGCTAAGTGCTACAGATGAATTGGAGGTTTACCAAACCGCTGTGTTTGCCTTGGAATATTCCCTGGCACAACTATGGATGTCCTGGGGCCTTTCTCCGGTCGCAGTTGTTGGTCACAGGTATGTAGCGTGTTCACTTTCACGTCTTCCCCCCAATTTTGGAAACTAACTGTCTCTAATTAACAGCCTGGGAGAATACGCTGCCTTGGTTATTGCAGGAGTCCTCAGTCTTCGGAGCGCTCTATTTGTGATCGCATCCCGAGTGCGTCTCATGCTTCGCAAGTGCGAGATGAATAGCACAGGGATGATAGCAATCAATAACGGCCCCGCTGAAGTCCAAAAGATACTCGATTCAACTCCTTTGTTTGAATCTCTCAGTGTCGCCTGCTACAACAGCGTCTCGGACTGCGTCGTTGCTGGTCCTTTGACAGGATTGAAGGCACTCAAGTCTTATTTGGACGATGAGATCCGCTGCAAGAGTACCATCTTGAACGTTCCATTTGGATACCATTCCGCTGCAATGAACCCGCTGGTGGATGATTTGAACGCGGTCTTGGAAACCGTCAAACTTCATCCCCCGAGGATTCCTGTAGTATCCAACGTTTTCGGCAGTGTAGTAGAGCCAGGAGATGGTACCGTTTTCACTTCGACGTACTTCTCGCGTCACTGTGCCGAGCCTGTCAAATTCTCAGATGGGTTTGCCACACTTCTGGCCGACGCGGAACTTGCTGCCAATGTTTGGATTGAGGTCGGGCCTCATCCGACAACCCTACCCATGATGAAAGCATGCCCCGCTCTGCCAAAGGATATTCGCCTTCTTCCTTCGCTCAGGAAGAACCAAGACCCTTGGAGTACTCTCACCACCTCATTGAGTACCCTGTATGCAGAAAAGTCGGATGTCGCTTGGAGGAATGTGTTCAGTCACCTTGGCAGTGTCAGCTGTGTCGATTTGCCGACGTACCCGTTCACTAACGTGAAATATTGGGTCAAGTTCGAGGAGAGTGAAGCCACTGTGCATACAGCCACACCCCTTCCAGCGCAACAGTCGGTCGATACGATCAATCAATTCTCACTTTTGCGTTCCTGGGTTCAGCGCCCATCAACTGCGAATGGGAACGTGGCAATTGTGGAGGTTCCCATCAGCGTCCTCTCCAAGCTCATTAGCGGCCATCAAGTTGGTGAACATCCTCTGTGTCCCGCATCGGTTTACCATGAACTCGCAATGGCAGCTATCAAACTTGCGACGACGAATAAACCAGGACATTACATCGCCTTACGGGATATTGACTATGCTAAGCCTTTGGTTCATGCTGAGAACGACACCAGGAATATCAGGACCGTTGTCTCTATCCCTGATGGTAGTTGGAAGGTCATCTCGCACAGCAGCGACGAAAGCGTACACTGCACCGGAAAGTTCTCCTGGGATAACGTTGGAAAAGCTGCCCTCAAATTCCAGCAGTATAGACCCATTCTCAGCCGGGAAATCGCCTCTGTCATTGACAATGTAGATTCCGAACTTTTCTCGACTCGTACGATGTACGACATCATCTTCCCGCGTGTCGTTCACTATTCCAAAGAGTATCACTCCGCACGATGCCTTACTGTTCACCCTTCTGGTATGGAGGGTCATGCTACCGTCAAAATCCCACACGCGTCAACCCCCGGTCAGTACGTCGTTCATCCGGTCTTCATGGACACCCTCCTTCACGTTGCAGGTTTCGTTGCGAATATGCGAGCCGGTGCCAATGACGCTTTCATCTGCAGCCAGGTGGACTCTGTCAAGGTGGTCCCTGAACTGGTCAATAATGATGCGACGTACGATGTCTTCTGCCGGAATGCATGGCTTCCTGAGGAGGGACTCATTCTTGCGGATGCCTATGCCGTCACCACGGGTACCTCTCCGAAAATTGTTGCCCATTTGAAGCGTATGCATTTCCGCAAAGTCCGGCTCGCTAGTCTCAAGCGAGCTTTGAAACATGCTCAAGGCGGATCCACCGCTCCGACTCGCACCGCCGCAAAGTCTGCATCATCGGTTGTTGCTGCAAAGACATCAGCATCGCCCGCCCAAGTCAAAGTTCGAGGCAAGGGCGAGGATATACTAGATCAAGTCCGAAAAGCCGTCGCAGATACCTGTGACGTCCCGATGACTTCAATGGACATTTCTGCTGATCTCACCTCCTTTGGTGTCGATTCTTTGATGAGTATCGAGATATTTGGTCGGCTTCAAGCGTTGTTCCCAGATGCAGAACTAGATCCACGAGTCCTATCTCATCTCCGTACCATTTCGGAAATAGCAGCAGAAGTGGCGTCGAAGGCTGGTGATCTTTCACCAGCCGCTACCTCTGAGGCAGAGTCGTCATCACCTGCTCCATCGACTCCCTCCAACTGCGGGGGCAATGTTTTAGATCAGGTTCGTCAGGCAGTTGCGGACACTTGTGACCTCCCAGTGACCTCGATGAACATCTCTGCTGATCTCACTTCCCTTGGAGTTGACTCCCTGATGAGTATCGAGATATTTGGTCGACTTCAAATGCTGTTCCCAGATGCAGATCTAGACCCACGGATCCTATCCCATCTCCATACCATTTCAGAAATCACAGCCGAGGTGACGTCCAAGGTCGGGGATGCTTCGCTGGCTACTACCCCTGAGTCTTCGGGAACAGCTGTTGAGGATGTCGTTGCAGATACTATGGTCATGGAAGAGCAAGGAGCCGATGTGAAGACGGTAATAGCAGGTGTGCTTGGTATCGGCGCCGACGAATTCAACGACGACACTGACTTGGAGTCGCTCGGTCTGGATTCACTGACATCTATTGAAGTTATGCAAGCAGTGCAGGACAACCTCTCCATCTCTATTCCTCAACACCTTTTGGCCTCTCATCCCACAGTTCGAGCAATCAACGAATTTGTTTCTAGTCAACGGAAGCCGCCAAAAACCGAAGCACAAAGTGGTAACGTCGCCAAGGCTCCAGTGCTTTCTGCCGCCGCCTTGAAAGCTCTTGCGCTCGATGAAATGCCAGCCCCGCTTATACGAGATCCAACATCCCAGAGGACCCCTCTTTTCCTGATTCATGATGGAAGCGGCTTGGCCAACTACTACGGTCGGATGTCAAGTGTTCAGCGCAATGTTTGGGGCATTTTCAATCCCAATTTTGCGACATCGGAACCTTGGACAGACTTGAAGACGATGGCTGCCAAGTATGCGTCTATAATTTCCAGCACGGCACGCGGGCCAGCTATCATCGGAGGTCAGTACAACCGTCCTCTCCTCTCCTTCAATAGCTAATTGTTTATACTAGGTTGGTCTTTCGGTGGTGTGGTAGCTTTCGAAGCGGCTCGCCAACTGATGTCGGCCGGCCATTCTGTCAAAGGGGTCGTCCTCATCGATTCGCCCAGTCCAGTCAATCACGTACCTCTCTCGGACGCTGTGATCGACTCGGTTGTGAATTTAGACAGTCGTGCAGCCAAGTCAGACATCAGTCGATTAGTCAAACGACAATTCCAGATGAATTCCGCAATGTTAGGGAAGTATGAACCATCGACAGGTGGCCATTATCCCCCTCTCGTTCTCCTCAGATCTTCGGAGGGCTACCAACGCCCCAACGTGTCTGTTCCGATTTGGTTGAGCGACCGAAGCGACCCCCGACAAGCCGTCAGTGGATGGCAACAGGTTGTTGGTACTGAGGTTAGAGTGATGGATATTACAGGAAACCACTTCGAGCCATTTAGCCCTGCACATGTAAGTCTCTCTCTCGGTTCAGTGTACCCGCTTGCTGACGTGTATATTAGATCCCCTCGGTTTCTCAAAGAGTTTCAGAAGCATGTAGTTATCTTGAATCTCTCTAATCGTTCTCGTTATCTCCCTGTACCACAACCAGATACCATGCAAGTATATGATTATAAGTACTGTAGATGTATACAAGTAACGCAATGAATAAAAGATGATGACCCACATCACCTCCTTCGCGTGGGGATCGGGCCGGTCCACGAGACGGTGAGGGTCCGGGCCTCCGCTGAGGTCGAGAGCGAAGACGTGAGGTTTCGAAGAACGAGGAAGAAGTATTAGGAGAGAAATAAAGGGAGGTTGATTCGACCAAGGGTACTAAGATAGATACATAGTCTTTAAACACTAAGGACTGTAACTAGGATACTAAACAGGAATGAAACAAGTATGGGATTGAGCAAGTAAGAAAATAGGAAACTTGTAAGGAAGTGAGGATGTGAAATATAGAGGACGAGCCCGGATCATGACACTTCGCAGCGGATATCACCAACCTCGGCTACTCCGGTTTCTTACTCATAGTTATATTGCCTTCCGACTTGCTATGAAAGAGAAAGATTGTCGTCTTCTGAGCCGATTCGATTGGGGCAAAGCATTTGGAGCAATTCTCTCCTTGGACTTCACTAGCTAGCTTCACTGGCGCACCAGATCAAAGGGCGAAGGAATGGGCAAGGGGATGGCAAGAAGTAATCTGACCAAGTCCGAGTCCCAGAGAGCTCAAAGCGAAGACTGAATCTACGGACCGTCGTCCTGTGCGGAATCCACGGCCAGGCTCCCCTTCTTTCCCGGCGAACAGTGGGAGATAGCTAAACAGATTGTTGTAACTTGTCTACGGCGTCAATTTCTAGAAGCATTTGCTTATCGCAGTCACTTTCCGGGAATCGTATACATTGGAGGAGACAGAGGAGACCACTGGACATCGCTTACACGTTGACCAACCTTGCACTGCTATCATGTCCTTTCCTGCAAAAACTTCCGTTCGGTTCCAACCGCTCCAGCTAGGAACACTGACTAAGTATGCGCAGTAGGGTGGTAACGTTCGCCTTGACGCTTAATCGCGCAGTACCAACCAGTTGCAACATTCCTAATAACACAATGACCGAGTACTGCCAAAGGGGGTGCGGGGTCCATTATCTCGGAAGGTGTTTGAATTACCCAACAAGGGTCAGGAAGCATCCTTTGCTTGTCCTCAAGGCTACTGATTTTCCATTCAGATGCGAGTGGCAACATGCACCAGGTACCTGGAATGAAGAACAAGTTTGTAGAGCCTTACGGGCGCTACGTGAGCAATTCCCTGCTCTTCGTGAACGAAGGCGTAACTCCTGAGCAAGGTGCTCAGCTAGTAGCTGGTGAGATAATTGCATGGCTTATCCCCTTTCTCGCATAGATGGCAAAGCTGCTGCCGTAGTTTTTGGCGGCGAAAAGAATTCAGTACGGCAAGGCTCTGCCCCCATAAATTCTATACACCAATTTATGGACAGCCTGGAGGGACCGTTGAGGAACAGAAACCAGGATATATTAACTATCCCGGAGAAAGCTACGATTGATCATGAACGGACACTAGCGTGCGAAGAAAATAACGAATTATAGAGGAGCCATACAAATGAATATACAAGACAAAGATATCAGTTTCGTTTCTATAAATATTCTAGAAATACTAATGATCTCTATAACAGGAATCCTTGGAAGTAAGATTCTACTTGCTTCCATGCCTCTACATTAAAACCAACTGTCTTCGTTCCAACATGTGCGTCGGGGCGCGCAACTACGATGGAACCAATGGTCGGGTCGATAGCCCATTTCTGGTGCATGGGATTCTCGAAGAGTGTTCCCGCCTCGGGAGCAGTCTCTCGGTAAGGGGAGACAATGGGGATATCGTCGGAGAAGAACCAGGCAGGGTGAAGGATACGTGAATGTTTAGCCTGTGCCTTGTCAGACTCACATGGGTAGAGCATATCGAGGATGGGGCCCTGGATCAAAGGGGAGTGCACGGAAGTGGTAGTGACGACTGAGACGCGGAAAAGGGTGTGGGGTGGTGCTAAGTATTCACCACAAATCTGAGGAATATCCTCGTAGTCGTATGTGTACAGAAGCCGGCCTTCTGGGAAGTTAGGGTCGTAGGAATCCGTACCGTTGGGGATGCGGAGTGTAGGCATTCTGTCACTGACAGCTTTCGCGTGAACGTCTACATCGGAGCCGTATTTCGTAAAGATGGACCCTCCGGATGTTCGAATATAATTATCGATGGCCTTGAGGTTGTTGAGCACGCCAGGAGCGTCCAGAGGACCGACGAGGATATAGATAGAGAATTTACCGTCGAAACGAGGAAGGATTGGTACTGGAACACCATCGGAAAGACGTGTTACAACAGCAGGTCTGGTACGCGAGCCGATGGCAACGCCGGGCTTCCCAATGGTCATTTTGTCGGACTCCCCAGTAGGTGTAATGGTGAGCTCGTTGACGCCATAGACCACAGAAGCGCCGGCTTGGAACTGTTATACTTGGATTAGCCACAGGTGCAGGAAGAAGGCGTCATACATACTGCATAGTTTTCAGCCTGGAATGTTCGCAATTTTTCAAGCCAATGTGTGGTTGCATCAGAGGAAAAGTCCGTGACAGTCTGTTCCTCCAAACCTGCGTACAGTCCGACCAATTGACGATCCATGCTGACGAGCTGTTTGGCAACCGCATGTCGCTCAGAAGCATACGTAGAGAGGAGGGAGGGACGAATGACGCCCTTCAGTACCAGAGCGAGTTTCCAAGCAAGGTTGTGACCCTCCAATAAAGCGGTATTGAGGCCCATTCCAGCTAAAACTTCATTGGAAATTTGCATGAACGAGGGATTACCAGTTCACTTACCGCGAGGGCTGTGGGTATGGCAGGTGTCGCCTACGAAAAACACCTTGTTCTGAATACTATAACGATTAATTATCCTTTGCCCCACTACAGAAGGAATGAGCTGCATGTGTGAATGCCGAGTACCGGAGAAACATACCATCATAGATAGACCACCAGTTAACTTCGTCCCACTCCACTTTGAAAGGATGGAAAATGGCCTTTATCATCTCTGTCGCGTCCTCACAAGTTGTATCTTCTCGACCCTTGTTGATTTGAATGTCGAACCGTGCTGCAGGTTTACCATTAATCGGCTCTCTGGGAATGACAAGTACAATGCCTTTAGTCGAGCGAACAACGCTAATTCAAAATTAGATTTATCTTATTTTTAAGAGCGAGAGTAGACATACCAAAGCTTCTCAAGGTCTGGGTGATCACTTCGTAGTCCGACAGCGTCTAAAACACACCACGTTACTGGAAGGGTAGCACCTTCCAGTTTCACACCGAATTGGGATGCCCATCGACGAACGGTGGAGCGCGCACCATCACAGGCAACAACATACTTGCATACGACCGTCTTCTCTATCCCGGTCTTCAAATCCTTTATAACAACCGACGTAGAGAAGCCGTCCTCTTCGCCAGTCTTAGGCAGTTCCATCGAAACGAACTGTGTATTCCACTGGACTTTGAAGCCTTTGTAATGGCGCTCGATGTCATGCGCCAAGACCTGTTCGATGAGCCCCTGGCGCACAGCAAGAGAGTAGTCCTTATCGTAATCAAGAAATTCGGGATAGAATCGCGCATATGCTGTTCTGGCAACATTATTTTCGTTGGTGATTTCCCAGAATGTGCGTCCGTAAAGCTTCTTTCCCATGTGTTCAAGTTGCTCGATAGGCGCCCCGAAACTTTGCATGACTTCCATGCATCTACAGCCAAGTCAATGATTCGACGAAGTCAAATAGTGTTGGGCCGCCACAACTCACCGGCTTTGGAAAGCGTCTGAGCGGCCGTATTCGTGTCCAGCGTGATCGGTAGAGTCGATAACGAGGGGTTTGATACCTTTAGAGCAGTGCTCCGTCAATGGTGATTCGAATTAGAGCAGTAACAAAAGGTTCACCCATTCTTGCGAGGCCGGTTGCTGTCATCATACCAGCGGGACCTGGAAATAGCCATAGAATTCAACAAATCGCGAAAGATCTGCAGAATACTCGCCTGCGCCAACGACAACTACATCGTACTGCTCGAACTGATGTTCTTCTAGACCGCGAATGTCGCCCATTGTCCGTTAATTTGATGGAAGCTGTGGTAGGTGTACTAGATTCTAAGGATGCTTTTGAATGCTGGTGATCTGCTAGATCCTCGAAAGCCATAATATATCACGACCCTGAACATGTAGCTTCAGTGGGAAGGAGCCAAGTGGAGGAAGCAACCCCACTTTGAACTCCGTCTGCCGTTCCTCATTCCGAACCCGAACCTAAGTCGGGTAAACCTGGTACTATGCATGCGTGCAGTATCAGTATGGCATACCTCGTTAAACGGAGTGGGTCATACCTATCGTCGCCTCGTCCTTTCGGCTTCAGGCCTAAATCTGATTGGGCTTTTATTTCAGATTGGGACACGCACGCGAGACGGTGATGGAGGTTGATAATTAGTGGAAGAAGTGCACTGTCGGTGAGCAGTGGCGATGTTGTGGTGCTCTCAAAATTCGCTCGTCGTATTACCCGGAAACGTTTCGACCACTGTCTCTTGTTCAGAGAAAATTAACGGACAGCCGACGAAATCCGTCTTTCTGGTTGACGTCTGTCTAATCAGTGATAGGCGTCCAAATTCGATTAACAAGGTTGCACGATTTGTTGGCGTTCGTTGAATTGTAGTATGCATGGGCAAGTATATTGCGCAAAAAAAGTATAAAATGCTCCGACCAAGGGTTGTGTGTGTCTAGTCGACAACCACGTTGGGCAGGACTGACCCAGCTTTCGGAATTCCGCTGTGCTCCGTCTTTGATCTTCGCCAATTTCTTCCTCGATAAACGGAGCTGTGTTCAATTTCCATGAATAGATCATCAGAGAATACAGTAGCGTCGGTATTGTATCATTCTTACAAAAAAGTGTGTGGTCTAATAGTATCACGGGAATCTCGTATCAGGGCGGCGATCCTATTTCCTGGAGTACCACTCCCTTTCATTCGTGTCTTTATCGAAGCTGTGGGCATTTTCAGGATACAACGTCGAGAAAGGCAAGAATAAAAGCATACCCGACCCCCGACTTTCCCTTAAGGTCACCTATTGCAGCGAATGTAGGACATCGTGAACCTTCTTTTGCGTCTCCGTCGCTCGCCCATGGACCTCCCATGTCTGTACGACATCAGTAGCGGGTAAAGTTCAGAGCGGAAAAAAAGGTCACCTGTCGTCACCCAGCCGGGTTCAATCCAGTTGATCAAGAGATTAGGGTGTGCTTTAGCATTCTCAGCTGCGAACGCCCTAACGAGGAATAAGGAAATGCATCGAACTAGAGTGAATATACTTACCGAGTCAAAGCATTCATGAGCATCTTGGACACACTGTAAGACATCGATGGCCAGCCTTTCTTGCTGTAAGAACCATCAGCAACTGAATCCTAATCACGACAAATGTTGTTGAATTATCATTTCGTTGCGGAGAGAATGCATGTCCCACCTGCCACTCCTTAGCTAGTGCGTCAGCTTGCTCCACCCTCGATGCGGTGAGGAAACGCTGTACCAGGGTCCGGTTGCTGATAGGGCCAAGATGGCTCAAACCACTCGAGAGGTTCACGATTCGCCCTTTCTCGTGCATAAGAGGTAAGAACGCCTTTGTCATAGAGCGAACACCCCAGTAATTGACGCTCATCACCCAGTTGATTGTTTTACTGTCGAACCGCCCACCGTCACCTGAACAATCATGAGCAACGCGAACGTCTTGAACGCCATCTGAAACGCACCAGCAACAGCAGGGGCTACCCCGGCCTTTAGATGGTAAAGTAAGAAGGTTTCTCCATAACAAATGAATGAAACGCACATTATTGATGAGAGCATGAACACGTTCATGCCTTGAAGCAATGAAGTTCTTGAATTGTTCAACCGACTGAGGATCGCTCACATCGAGTTGCACGAACTCAATGCGAGTAGATCCACTGAGCCTGAGTTTCTGCAGAGCTTCTTTGCCTCGAGCTTCGTCACGAGCCGTCAAATAGATGAGAGCACCGTCGGCTTTGACTTCCTTGGCGAGGAATGAAGAGGATGCATTCTTTGCAAGATTGCGAATAGTTTCAAAACCAATGCCTTCGATAATAGCTCAGCGATCTCCTATACTTGCATGTAGTACACACTCGTACCTTTATTGGCACCTGAAAAAGCGTCAGTGTAATCCTGTCAGGTATGTCAAAAGCAACGCACCAGTAACAATGATAACCAGCGGAGAAGTCATCGTCTTGAAGTCAGATCACAAGGAATCGAAAGAGTACCTTCATCGTGCCACGACTGTTAAATACGATTATGTTCGGTTCGTTTGTGGGTCAGGAATTGGTCAAAGATTGAGGTGTTCTAAGTTAGGCTCGGAAGTCTTCCGTGGGCGATGGCATGACGATATGGATTTCATGAAGAGCATGTGTGCCCGTCCTCGAGGTTCGGAAGTTGTAATCGAGTATGTCATGGAGGGAGTGTCATGAAAAAAAAAAGCTGTTGGTGTTTATACTGGCAGAGGCGCGCTTGAAAGTGGGGACGTGACCTGGACGTGACTACAATTCATACGTGTCAGACTCAAACACCCACTCAACGCCAACTCAACGCCTAACTTTTTCTATATGCCAAGTCTGGCCAAGACACAGATGATTGTTAAGGCCCACCATAGGTCCTCATTGGTTTCTCAAGTAATAGAATCCAAGTGCTCCGAGTACGCCACCCATTTCCTAATCTTCAATACATACGCACTGATACCGATCTAGTAGTGCGATTATCGTCTTGAAGTGTCTTAAGGTTAGCATAGACTAGACGAGCAAAGCGCGCAAAACTCGGAGCGATGACAGATACTGCCATTTACTTATGTACGAGCCAGAAACGCAGCACCCATCAAGCTCTTCCCCATATACATTCCTCCGCCGGTTATGGCTAGTTTGACCCACTCCAACTCTACGCAAGGATTCAACGTCTGAACTTGGGCTGTTCCGTAATCGAAATCCGAAATCAGACACCTGTCACGCCAAGCTACAGCTCAAACATTGACCTTAATCCCCTCCGGTGCCTGTGGCATGCGTGAAGGTGGTACATCACACACCCAAACAACATCAAGAGCTCGCCTCCACCTGAAACCCGTTGACCGAGGACCCTCCGGATTCCCGCTCGTCTCACCAGCTTCGAGCTGAACCACTCACATTGACCCCACTGCCTCTGCAATATACAAAGATGCCGTTTCTCAAGCAATGATTCTCTATCAATTATCTCCTATCGCTATGGGGAAGTTCATCCGACCGTATCTTAACTTGGGCTATGAGGCAGACCGCCCAGATGGCATCAACGGTCTTCCTGAGCTCATAGCTTTTAACGCGAACCATAATCCCGACCTAGTCTTTGGTCGTCAGACGCGCACTGATGGATCCTTCTGCGAAATCACATTTGTCCAACTCCACGAAGCCGTAGAGCGATGCTCAGCCTGGCTCGTCTCTTCTGGAGCAACTACCGTCCGCAAGCCAGGAGATACCTTCCCCAAACCCGTTGGTATCCTCCTTGGTAGCGACATCACCATATTCATCTTCATGGCCGCTCTTCTCCGTATTGGAACACCTGTGAGTCTGTTTTTTGCATGGTTACCACCGCCAGCTAAGTTTGTTTAGGTGCTGTGCCTTTCGGCCAGACTCACTTCAGTAGCTGTTGCTCATCTTCTCAAAGCTACTTCAGCCTCTACTATTCTCTACAGTTCTCAAGTATCTCGCACCATTCGAGATTTGCAGGCTGACTCTGAGAATGAGTTGGCTGTCAAGTTCCAACTTGCGCTTGGGTATGAAGCATTTATGGACCCCCAACATCCCGAGCTTTCCACTGCCTCTGCACCTGAGCCGTATGTATACACCGTTCAGCATGAACTCGGTGCAGTCATCATGCATAGCTCTGGTCAGTTATCTATTGATCTCGATGTGATACCCGTGTCTGATCATCTTTTACAGGAACGACTGGCCTTCCAAAGCCCATATATCATGCGCCGGCGTATATTCTAGGGTATGCGGCTTGCCACGAACTCGCTGAACCTTCTGATCGCTATGGGTACAACGTCTCAACACTTCCTTTATACCATGTAAGCAAGCCTAGCCCCTTTAATCAGAACATTGAATCTCATATGTATCATTCAGGGATTCGGACTCCTCGCACCAACGCTGGCTTTATCCATCGGATTATCGTTCGTATTACCTCCCGCATCTACAATCCCCACTGCACGGACTACCCTTGCTGCTCTCAAGGTCAACGAGGCTCAGTCAATGCTTTCCGTGCCTTCCATACTTGAAGACATTTTGAACAGTTCGGATCCTGATGCCATTGCTATTCTCAAATCACTTAACTTCATCGCTATTGGTGGAGCCCCTATGAAGGAGTCCGTGGCGGAGCAACTAGTGGCACAAGGCGTCAAGCTCCTAAACCATTGGGGTGCTACAGAGATTGGTGCCATTGCGCCCGTCCGATGCCCACCCCCAGATTACGACTGGCATTATCTTATCCCGCGCAAGGATCTTGGGCTTGAAGTCGTTCCTCTCGACCCATCCGACCCTAACACTTCCTTCCGTCTCATCGGTCACCCACAAGGCTGGCCTGGTCCATACCACGTACAAGATCTTCTTGTGCGTAACCCTAATGCACCCTCGCAGCTTCGTATCCTGGGTCGAGCAGACGACCTGCTAGTCCTCGCAACCGGTGAAAAGGTTCGTCCTACTGGGATGGAACGGGCTGTTTCTGAGCACCCTTCTGTCAAGGATGCATTAGTATTTGGTGTCGGCCAGCCTGCTCTTGGGTTGCTCATCGAACTGCACAACAGCGTCGAAGAGAGCGAGGAGCACGTATTGGACAGTCTGATGCCATATTTGGAGAAAGGAAACGCATTGACAGATGCTCATGGCAAGGTCACTCCGAACATGATCATCTTCACCAAGGCTTCTGTAAAGCCGCTCAACCGTACCGATAAGGGTAGTTTGGCGCGCAAAGAGACCTACGCAGCCTTCGACAAGGAGATCAAGGCATGCTACGAGCGTGCAGAGCAAGCAGAGGCTGAGCCATTCCCTACGGGTGATGAAGCAGTCTTACGCAGCGCCATTAGGAAACTCGTCGTAACCTGCGCTACTACAGCTGCTGTGGATTTCTCTGATGGATCGAAGAACGATTCCTTCGATTTCTTTGAAGTTGGAATGGATAGTTTGCAGGCCACCCGCCTGAGAAGAGCAATTCAGAGCGCGTTACTGGCCACTCCGATTGCATCGAAGCCAGTTCTACCTTCCGACTTCTGTTTCCAAAACTCGTCTATCAGCAAGTTGACTCGTGCAGTTTCTGACATATTGTCGGGTATTAGCCTAGATGATGGTCTCGACAAGGAGACGAGACGGGTGGCTGCGATGAATGAGATGGTCTCCAAGTATACCGAAGAGCTCAAAACCTACGCGGCACTCGCGCAGAGTACCAGGAAAGCACCATGGAGGGAAGTTACAGGCAAGGTTGTCTTGATCACTGGTTCTACTGGAAGCTTGGGTTGTATGTTGTTGGAGAAGTTGTCAGGGGACCCAACTGTGCAGAAACTGTTCTGCTTGAACAGACCTCGCGCAGGTGGTGCTGAGGCGGCGAGAGCATATCAAATGAGTTCTATCAAGAAGCGAGGTGCCGTCGTGAAGGACGAAAATTGGTCGAAGATTGTTTTTCTCGAGGCGTCAACTGGTGCGGAGAACTTGGGACTCGATGGTATCCAATATCAACAGGTACTTCAGTTCTTGTTTAGATGGTTCGTTGTCTAACTTGATATTCTAACAGCTCCTCGATGTGACACATATCATTCACAACGCCTGGCCCGTCGACTTCAACCGAAACCTTTCATCGTTCGAACCGCATGTCAAGGCAGTGTCCAACTTGGTGAAACTCTGCTTGCAGTCCTCTGTTGGCAGACCTAAGCGGATACTCTTTGCATCATCCATCGCTGTCGTGGGCAACTACCCCACTTTGAACGCCGATGACGACTACTGCTGGGACGTCCCAGAACAAGCCATCGATGCACGCACCACTGATGACTTTGGTTACCCCGAAGCGAAATGGGTATGTGAAATGGTATTGGATGCGGCTAACGCGCTGTATGGAACGGGTGAAGAGCCTCTAGTCCGTGGCTCTTCTGTGCGCATTGGTCAAATGACTGGCCCAGAAGGCATAGGTGCCTGGAACGAGAGTGAACATTTTCCAATCATCTGCAAGACGGCCCAGCTTGTCAAAGCACTGCCTGCCTTGAGTGGAGTAAGTGATACAACTCTATCAAGGCCCCTGGTTTACTGACATTTTCAATCAGTCACTATCATGGATGCCTGTCAATCGCGCTGCTTCGGTGATTTGTGAACTCCTTTTCTCCCGGCATTTCCGATCATTCTATCATATGGAGAACCCTGCCAGGCAATCCTGGTCAGGTATTCTCGAGAACCTGTCCACCATTCTTGCTGGCCCTCGTCAGCAACCACTTCCACTCATTCCGTTCGCCGAATGGATTGAACGAGTGCAAGCCCTCGGTAATGACCCGTCGGTAAACACTGCGGCGAAAATTATGCAGTTTATTCAGCATGATTTCGTTCGAATGGCTGCCGGTACAGTCATCTTGAATACCAAATATGCCAAGGAAGATTCCCCGACGATGGTGAGAAGTACCTCAGTTGATCGGAAGCATCTAGAAGAGTACTGCACGTACTGGCGAAGCGTCAACTCTTTGATTTAGACCGATCTCTAGATATGTTTAGTTGTAGCGGTATACAGCTTGTATTTACTATACATAGAGAATGAATGGTTTTGAATCGATATCGATACACGTTCATCGAGGATGACTATCGCTGATTTTGTTTTGGGAGCCTGGAATTCGTGCAAGGAAATCCGAGGACTCTAGGCGTGACATAACGTACCTGAACAAAGCAATCTTCCGAGGAATTTTAAGAACCGGGGCGTGGGTGTGGGATTCGGTTTGTTCATCCACCCTTGCTGTAATGCACCCACCTCGGAAGGGGACCGAGCGCTTCAATTCTATCCACTCCCGAGCATGCATGATGCATAATGATTAGTAGTAGTCATTGGTTGCAAAAATAGCTGTTCCCGAGAAGAAGAAGGAGGGGTCGCTGGTAATGG
Organism: Moniliophthora roreri; assembly: GCA_001466705.2. Classification (NCBI taxonomy): domain Eukaryota; kingdom Fungi; phylum Basidiomycota; class Agaricomycetes; order Agaricales; family Marasmiaceae; genus Moniliophthora; species Moniliophthora roreri. Next base: position 365,929 of record LATX02000068.1, on the reverse strand, counting down.
GGACGGTATTGGAGCGGGGCTGATCGGACGTATGTGGCTTGTTCCTTGCCTTTGTTCGACCAAAGTGGGCTCCAAACTGACAGTCACTGCTCCCTCGCTCACGTTTCTGGACGCCTTATAATCGCTCGGTTTCACCACTATAGGTCATTAACTCTCCTCCCAACTTCCGTCTTCACACACTTCAATCTCCCAACTGCAAACATGCGTGTTCTTGTTCTTGGGTGTGTCGCGTTCTAAAGTCAGGTCTAGTTCATTCTCTGATTTTGTCATTTGCAGTGCTACTGGTGTCATTGGTGGACCCATTGCTCAGGCATTTGTCCGGGCTGGCCATTATGTCGTTGGTCTAACGCGTTCAGAAGCCAAGGCCAAACAGCTTGCTGCTGATGAAAGTCAGTCTATTCACCAATATGTAGCCTTCATCCATATCTGATAACTGTCCGCCTGCAGTCGTTCCTATTATTGGCGAGCCCACTGAGCCAGAGAAATGGATCGATGTCATTCGTGACCTCGACGTCGTTGTTGAAGCTGTTGGTGGTACCGCTGAAATTTGGACACTCGCCAAGAAGCTCCTGGAAACCATCTCCAAAGCTGCCGCTGAACTTCGCCCACCTCATGCTCCCAAACTGACCTACATCTACACTTCCGGCACCTGGGTACATGGTGAAGACCGTGAAACCCTCAGTGTCTCCGACACCACACCTCTCTTCAAATCTGCCGAACTCGTCTCCTGGCGTCCAGCTGTCGAGCAGCTCATTATCAAGGATCAGGGTGTGAACGGCATCGTTATCCGCCCAGCTCTTCTCTACGGCAGATCAGCCTCTCTCCTGGCACCTCTCTTCCAATCAGCATCAGAAGGCAAGATCGTCTGGCCTGGGACTCCTGGGGGCCGATATGCTCTGATTCACATGGACGATCTCGCCGATCTCTACCTTAGAGCTGCTGAGAGGGCGCCTCTTGTCGGTGGACAGATCTTCGATGCCGCCAATGACTTCACCGAGTCACAGGCAGATATCTTGTTCGCTCTGGCTAAGGTATCTGGTGCTAAGAGTCACGAGTTCTCGCCCCCTGCCAACAGTATGTTTTCTTGTAACGTTCTTCCTGCAGAACGCTCACAATGCTTTACAGACTGGGAACTTGCACTCTCCCAAACCACTAATCTTCGACCATACCTAGCTCGCAGCCTTCTAGGCTGGCAGCCGAAGAAAGCTGGTCTTGTCGACCATCTGCCCATTTACTACGCTGCTTGGCAGGCTGGCGCAGGTGCTCCTCAACGCCCACAGCACTGAATGCCTACGCATACATATGTAGATCCCTGATTTTCCCATCTTCACTTTTATTCCGGAACGTAGTCTACAGCACTAATTGTATCAAATACGTACATGGTCACGAATTCAGCGTGTTAAACACGAAACCTCTCTACTTTCGCAATCGTGGCCGAACCCCGTCAGGATGCTAGATATAAACTTCTCGGCCACTACGTCATTTCGAACTTGCCAGGCCTTTAGAGTTTTAGCAATTCCATCAATCCTTCGCGTCTGTAACAATCGTACATCGGTGCCCAACATCATTCTGGACGAGTAATGTCGACCTCATACATAATATGCATACTCGGCCGACGGCATTCGGGTTTGCGTTTGAACAGACCTTGTTTGAGCCTTGGTACACAAATTTCGCGAAAACACGGGTGAATTGGTGGTCCAACATTAACGTTAGTGCAAAAGAAAACGAAAGGTTCAAGGCACGCACATACACTGCATTCATGTCCCTATAGTTATTAGTTACTGCAGACTACTGCAGTTGGTGGTTGATAACTGCGGTGGTCCCGAGGCCACGTCGATGCACAGAGCTATGCTGGGCCTTGGACTAATCATTATGAACCCGAACTTGCTTGCGCGTTCAAGGCTGGGCTAGTTTCACTACTTGGCCTCGACGCCAGAAGCTTCGAAAGTTTTGATGATAGTCAATCAAGGTAGGACCACCGCGGCGGCGTCACTTTATAAATACCAAGGAGCGGCTTATGAGTCTCAGACCCCCGAAGGCCAGCCTGGCTCTGTAGATCTAAGTAGGACTAACATGCTAAACGATGCCACCGGGTTTCAAAGCCATATGATCAGTCGAAGTTCAACGCGCTGGAACGAGATAATACGATTGGCGGGTGGCAATGCTACCAACTCAGGGTCATTACAAGAATCTACATTTATGATAGACTGGTGTGTACTGGATACAAATGATAGTAACATGGTGAAAACAATGGGTAGCATCAATAAGAAAATGATTTCTACGGTAATTGGAGTATGAAATTGTCTATACGCCTTTGGGAAGGAATCAAACTGCAGCCCATAACTTGCGGTTGATAGTGAATCTTGCGGCGATTAACATCGCCGAGCCAAAGAGACCAATACAACCCTTGAAGGAGGAAAAATTATATGAATAATAGTTTTAAATATTTACGGGAAACAGGCCTCACCGTATAAAGAATGAGATTCTTGAAGTGTGGAACGGTCTCTCCTCCGTTCAGGAACAAGCCACCAAGAGGTGATCCTGCGAGCCCGGCGAAAGACAAGAATGCGAAGAGCATTCCAATTCGACCGCCCACACGATCGACAGGTGTAATGTACGCAATGCATGGCTAGAAGACATCAGTGCTTGTCGCGATCGAGATGTACAGATCTACTTACCGGCATTAAAGAGAAGAGTGGTCCCGAAAAGAAGCCGTACACTGCAGCGAAGGCGATCGTGTTCCCCTCTTTACCGTCCGCCGTGAACCAGAGGGAGAGAGAGAATATAGCTGCAACTGTAGTCGAGAAGGCGATCGTATTGAATCTGAGGAACATATCAGGGAGAAAGTAATGGAGAAGGATGTATGGCTGACCTTCCAATTTTGTCGGCCAAGAAATTTGGAAGCACTCTGCCCACAATGGTAGTAGCAGAGAGGATGATCAATAGGTATGCGCCTTCGGTGTTGTCCGTAGCAATCCCATAAGCGCCAATTGAGAAGAAGACGGGGAACATGCTGAAGATGTTGAAGAATGCACCGATAGCAAAGACTACGAAACGTCGATCACGCCACGCGGTGAATGCCAGAATAGACTTGAAAGGAGGAAGAGGCTTGGTAGGACGTCGCGAACGGATGGTAAGGGTTGCAACCGTGAAACAGAAGAGAACTATGAAGGCGATTATGCGCACTGTCCATCCAAACCCAATCTTTGGGACTAATTGCCGAATCATGCTCGGAAAGATGATGCCGCCTGGTGAGACCGAGTCAACACAATGCAATGTGCCACGACTAAATAATAGAACTTACCGAGACCCGCGGAGGCAATGACAAAGCCCATAGCATAGGCCAGCCTGAACTTGAACCACTGCGCGATGACACTCACGGACGGAAAGAACCTGATATAACATTAATACAACGACGCTACTCCGAGGAATTCATCTGGCCCATACCCGAATGCACCGCCTATGTTGAAAAGAATGCTCTGTGTCAAGTAAACCTGGTAGATTTGCTGAGGCTTTGTGATTGAGAGCATGAACATGGCAAAACTGCAGATCAACCCGCTGGCTGGAATCATGTATCGAGGTCCCACAGCATCGAAGATGGAACCAGAGAAGGCGCCCACTACATTTCCATATTTGTGAAGAGACCAGAGGAACGGAATCAACATTGCTTACAGAAGTACAGTAGAAAGACTTGTATTGATCCAATCATCGATACGAGCGTTGGGGAATAGTTGGAGAGGCGAGTGTGTTGATACTCGTCCGAGAAGGCACCATACGCGTTAACAATCCTAAAATCGAATCAGTGAAGTCAGTGACTGAGATTGATGAATTGCCTTTGGTACGCACCCAAAAGTTGCTAGAGACACCAACGAAGAACCCAGTACCACGAGCCACGCTCGAAGCCCACCATCGGGTGGAGGAGATGATGCTTCGACTGGTCTCTGATCCTTTTCCGGGTCGACGACCTCAAACGCTTCGACTTGTACTGCCTGTGTCTGGCTTGATTTCTTCTCCTTGCTTTTCGAGCTCGCTGCGAGTGAAATAGATGTCGTCGCGTCTAAAGGCAAATGTTCGGAGCTAGAGGAGCCGGAGAATTGAGCTTGCTCAGAGATGTCCTCGCCGTCATGTCGAAAATCTGCAGAGTCAGAAGCCATGATGCTGAGAGTTGAAGATGAGGAAGAGAGGCCGTTGCACCAGCCCATTGATGTATGATTCGCATGTTGATACCTGTTGCTGCAGTATGCCCCTCCGATTTCCGGTCGGGGTCGCTGTTCGAAGACGCCCGCCGAGATGACGCTCTGTGTGTTGCAAGGGCAAATTTGGACCAGGCCGAGCATCCACAATTTCCCCTGATCCACTTCACCCCGTCGCAGTGCCATGTCACGTGACTCGAGGCAAATACCCTCTAGAAAAACATGGCCCCACTTTATTTTCTCCTCTAGGTACGATATAAGCGTGTCAGTCAAACATTATTTGCAAGTTGAATCTCATACCCTTTTCTTCCGATGGCTGCCAAACTAGTCATCGTCGCCTGCGTGGATATCATATATTTCTGTTGATTGAAATGCTGCGGCCATACACCAAAGTAAGGATAGTATGCTGACTCCGTTGCGCCCACCTTCCAATGATCTATCTTTGAATTTCCGTGATCGGGCAAAGGTGTATGGTCCGGCTTCTACACCTTGTCCCCAGACGGTTATCGTTCTCAATTCTACGGAGGCAGCCCATAAAATACTGGGCGATCTTTTCCAGTCGAGCACCACGTCACGTGGCATCAAGACTAGTGTTCTTGCCCTACAACATGGAGTGCTTGTTCAGTGCCAAATTGAAACAAGAAAGATCGTTTCAAAGACCTGACCCTTGTTCACGTGACTACCCTTTTTTTTTGCAAATAAAGCCAAATCCCGCGAGCCAGGTTTTGTGCCAGGCGCAGTGGTGCTTCTCTACCACTGAAAGCGTCGAATCCTTTGATATTTAACCTCATAACTTACCCTCCTCACATACGAGCGTGATAATGCTGACCTATGGTAATCGAGCGAATCATGTTGACACTTTTACGTTGCAGCCCTAACAGGCTGCGACTGATGAATGAAGATTCGCGAATTTCACACATGTCCACCACCCCAAAAAAAAAATATTTGATTCACGCGTTCTCCTTTTGCTGGCGCTAACCGATGTAGTCCCTATACTCCGTAAGTAGCCCTGCTTTCCCGAGACCGTGGCGTATTACCGGCTGAAAGATGTACAAATGGATTGCTAGAGAGGCAAGGAGTTGAGGCAAGAAAAGGAATACCACACGAACTATATGATTAATTACCTGAGACAATGAGAGGATGCCGGAATCGAAGAGGCATTCGGTAAGAGCACTTTCCCTAACAGACACTTGAGTGACTTTACTTCGCATATCGCGCTAGCACGATAAAAGGCAAGAATCACCCTTTTCTTGGGCCGCCTTTCACCCTGATCTCTACCCGACGGTCAGAACCAATGATCATGGCTTCATGTCCCCATGTTCAGAGGAAGTTCTGCGAAGAAACCAAAACGATGGTAGTAACAAGGTAGGAGTAGAACGGATGCCAGAATTTGAAGACGAAGGCATCCTGCCATACCTCTATCAAGGTCATCTTAAGATGCGGACCTCCGACTATCATGAGTAGTAAATTTGCCTCTGGCTCGTGGACTGGATCACATTTCATGGAGAATAAAGGCGCCTTAAGAGACCGGACTCCACCGCTTCGTATTCGGAAGGTTCTGTGTCGGCTGGAACATTCAGGAGGCGTGAGTCTATCCCTGTCTTACTCGGGCTTTCAACCTCCAAGGACCACAACAGGATGTACCTAATGTCCAAATACAGCAACGGACTCATAGGTATCTCGGAGGCATACTTACTCACGTTCATTCCCCGGCAGAAGCATAGAAAAGGTATTTAACGAAGCCCAAGAATAATAGGAGTATCCGGGACTGGATGTGGATGCACGGTAAGATCCAGGGTAGATATTCGGGTGAATTGATGTGCCAAAAGCACTTGCGTATGAAGTATCGAGAATCCGGAGTTCTATCGAATTTCTAGCTAGTGCATGCAGAGGGACGGTATCTTTTACATACTTGTCTAATTCATCCCCGTCCAGCTATTCCCGACGTCTTTTATTGCCCGTGTACAGTTGTTTTCCCACCGCTCCTGCCAGTGTTATTGGTAAGGTGGGTGTAAACAGTAAGGTCGGTTGTCAAGGCGAATTTGGGTTGAAATACATTTTGCAAACTCCCTTCAATGGAGATCTGAGGGGCGAGATCATACGCTTTCAGAAGACCCTTCAGATGATTAGCGTGCCTATCTTTGAGGCGGGAAGCGGGAGTCTGGCTTTCTATAGGACATCATGGTAAGAAACGAGACGAAGACGAGCGTGACAGAACACGGGCTTCATTTGGTCTGGCGGCAAGCCGGGCGGACTCTGAACCCGCCGTTGTGGCATTCATACTTGATTTCTTGAAACACCACCGGCAAGTCTCCCTTCCTTTCGTTCCTCTCCATAGGTGCTAATATCACTGCATATTCATTTTCATAAGGTACAGAACTATCCCTCAGTTGAATCCGAAGGGGATATACGGTCGGGGAAGCATTTCCCGAGGCCCCTTCACAATTTTTGGAACACCTGCAGCTGCCCCTCGATAGCATACGGAAAAAATATCTGCGATAGGATAGGTCAGCGGTGCACGAAATTCGTCATATGAGGGGATCGCACCGTGTTGAAGCGTATAGAGTCTCACACAAACGCTCAATCATGTGGACCATGTCCTTTCAAGTCTTAATCTTCCCTAGCTTCCAAGGTTATGCCGATGGAGAAAGCTATAGTAGAAATAGGATGGCATGACTCGGACTTTTGCTACCTCTCGAATCCTCGAGAGCTAAGGAATGAAGATGAACATCTTCAATCGGGTCCTCCAGTTCTCTGTCACGCTCGCCTTGTTGTTACCATTCGCGCACGCGCTGACCTATCGTGGTGCTGATTATTCCTCTCTTGTCAATTTGGAGAATAGCGGGAAGGTTTTCAGAGATGGTGGAAGTAGTATGTGCCAGAAGAACCTAATATTTGCTGCAAACTCCCTGATTGTCATCTTTTTGTAACAGCGGCAAAGTTCGACGCCATCTTGAAAAACCATGGCGCCAATCTAGCACGTATCCGTATCTGGACGAGTGATAGCGACTCTCAATACAGCTTGAATTACGGCCTTGGATTGGCAAGACGGGCGAAAGCGCTTGGAATGACACTCCTTGTTGATTTGCATTACAGTGATACTTGTATGTCACATTGCTCTTCCCTACGTATTTTACTCTCAACAATTTTGCAGGGGCCGATCCAGGCCATCAGTCAATCCCCTCTAGCTGGCCCACAGATTTGGACGGTCTCAACACAAAGATATGGACGTGAGTGAGACTGAATTTCTCGAGGATGATGAGGATAGTGACGTGTCCCAGCTACACACGAGATGTCGTTACCGCTTTTACTAACCAGGGGACGCCTGTACAATTCCTTCAGGTAAATTCATGGCTGATAATCTTGTACATAGCGACATCTAACTGTTTTGGCGTACAAGATTGGTAACGAGATCAACGACGGGATGCTCTGGCCAACCGGAAGAATCTCCGTGAATGGATACTCCCCTCTATCCCAGCTTCTACATTCCGCGGCAAATGGGGCAAGGACCGCCTCCTCTTCTGTAAAGATCATGGTGCATCTCGCAGACGGCTGGAAGGGATCTGCCGTATCTTCGTTCTACAATCAGATTTTCATCGCGGGCCAGTTCTCCACTAGTGACCTTGACGTTATGGGCTTTTCGCATTATCCTTTCTATAACACTGGCGCAACTTTCTCAGCTCTCAAATCGTCTTTGCAAGCCATGGTTAGCAAATACGGAAAGGTAGGTCCCCACTGTATGATGCATACAATGACTGACATTGCGCTAGGATGTTATGGTGGTGGAAACCGATTGGGCTGTCTCATGTCCTGGAGTGACTATGAGCGAGACTTCCATCCCTGTGACTGCTGCAGGTCAAGTTACATGGGTTCGCCGTTCCGCGCCTTGCATCGAAAATTCGACTCATGATATGGCACTCAGGTTTCGGGGATCAGGGATGTTCTTGCCAGCTTGTCTGGAGGCCATGGACTTGGCATTGTCTACTGGGAGCCCCAATGGGTGGGTAACGCAAATTTGGGCTCCAGTTGCGCCGTGAGTTGTACACAATAACTTTCAGACCGCAACATACACTGATTTGTGCGCAGGATGCCTTGCTAGTCGATGGGAATGGAAATACGAGAAGCAGTATAAGTATGTTCTCTTCTGCGATGTGATTGTAGCCGGGCGTCGACGCAGCCCATTGCAATTTATGTCAGGGTAGGTATGTATGCCACATCTAGTATACCAAGAATACGGTGGTTATCCCCAAATGTTCCAGTGAAGAAGCCGATCAGCAAGTTTTAAAGTTTACTTTAGACGCGTAGTGGTCAACAGTGGGACGAAATTGGTTTTTTGGCTCATACTTATATATATAGTAAGAACATCTTCTCGTATTGAGCCGGGCTGCCCGGCCAGGCCGTCCGTACCTTCTCATCACCCGACTACTAGTTACAGTACACCTGTGAAGGTGACCTTCTGACTCTAATCGATGCACGTTTACTCATTTCCGTTGCGAGGGTGCATGCCAGTATGAACACTAAACCAAGCTTGCATCTTGTGTGTTAGAATGCTGAATGCTTAGCTCGGAAACTTGATAGCCTTATGAGTATTTCTGGTATTACTACTTCTTTACCTATATGTAATTGCAACTATGTCACAACAAGTCTGTGTTTTTATAAATAAATGAGAGTGTACGCGTTTGTGATAAATACGTTGAATAAATACTCGGTGGGATGTGGATGTGATACTGTGGTACAAATGCTCATGAACAATAGATAGAATAATAAATAACAAATAAAATAGACTTAATCACGACCAGTATGAGTTGACTATTTGACATAATGTCGAGAGCGTTTCCCCGGTCGGCGCGCTTCGCTTGTCTCCTCGTCTTCAGATTCCGACGATACACTGCGGCTACGACGAGATCCTGAGCTGGATGTTGATGCACTGCTATTGCGCCGGTGTTGCCATCTGGCTGCGGAAGTAGGTGCTTGAATTGCACTTTCATAGACTGGATACGACGAAGTTGAGCCCGAACGTGCGGTAGGCCTCTGATTGTCACTTCCTTCGTCTCCAGACAAGTCTCTACTCGGTGTCGGATTATGGACGCGCGCATGTCGTCGCATATTGCTCAGAACACTGAAGCTCCTACCACAGCCTTCCACCGGACACTGGAAAGCTATACGAAGTTATAGTCAGAAAACCGTCGCTGAATACTCGGACCAGTAAACTTACGTTTCTCGCCCGTATGGCTGTTCAGGTGAATCTGAAAAAGAAAAACAAGGGTATGATATTAATCGCAGTGCACACCGTCACGCAGCAAGGACGTGCCTTCAAACTGCTGGGACGGTTGAAACCCTTGCCGCAGTAATTGCATTCATACTTTGAACCTGATAGACTTTGCTCCGGTGGCAAATGATGGGCTTGAGAGTGGGAAGCATAGCTGCTTTCGGGTTGACGATATGAGGTAGGGGTTCTCAGCTCGTCGATATGCCTGTAATCGGATGGATGATACGATGACATGGAAAGATGTTGATTATGAAGAGTGTAACGAGAATCATAAGGCAATGAGTGGGAGGGATAACGAGCCACCGGCGTTACTTCTTGAGATTCGAATTGATTGCGTGAGGACGACGAAAGAGGTGGTAGGTAGCCGCTTTGATTGGGGGTGGAATAGGCGGGAACACCCCTAGGATATTGCGGGGGCATTGACGGGTCCTGACGGCTTCGTGATAAGGAAGGGTGTTGTAATACGTCAGAGGACTGTGAAGGTAAGCGTCGGGTGTCCGTTCGCTGAAGTACTGAATAATTAATGACGGCGAAAGGATGACCAGGGAAAGTGGCGCGTACTCCGTTCAACGATACTGCGGGATGTCTCGTTGTTCCGCGGAAGACATCGTCACCGTCATCAACACGGAGCCGTGCCAATGTCAAGGCGGGGGAATCAGGATGAGGTCTCGAGGGATTATAGAATTCATCTGTTACAACAAACGTAGAATTAGATAGACATTCGTTTAGGATCGAGCATGCTACCTCGAAAAACATCCCGAATCGGCGGAAGAGTGGGTCGTCCACCTTGTTCTTTGCGTGACGAAGACATGTCAGAAAATATCAGTAATTTTTCACGACCCATAGGCAGACTAAATACTGCATTTTGCGCGGTCAACAATCTTTCAGCACCATCCAAACGATACTACGAACTTTTGGTCATCAATCTATGCTGATCCTACAGTAGCCAAGCGTGGTGATTCGAATTGCACAGCCGACACGCGCGTACACCGGTGTCAAGGTGTAGCGGGATATGGTTGCTGCTCAGTCAAAAGGAGCAGCGAGAAACGGGAGCTACCCAACAACGTCTGTAGCTACTTATCAGTGGAAAGAGACGAGGCAGTGCAGCGGGTTAAAGTCCTCCACAAAACACGCGAGAGTGTTTCAAGGGTCGAAAACAATATTTAGAATTGATGAGCGGTCGACATTACATATTTCAGGATGGAGTAGCTGTTTGCGACTGCTTTTGGAGCTCAACGGGAGTCTTGGTCTTCAAGGAAAGGGAGTGTAGTCCTTGTTGCAACTCTTCAGCGAGGATGTCGTAGATCATGCGATGGCGTTGTATGGTTGTCTGAACCGAGCTATTGTATCAGAGCTTGGTTGCAACAATACGCGAACTCACTTTGCCTTCAAAAGCCTCAGATACAACGTTGATGGAAAAATCTAGAAGTTCACAGCGATGTTAATCAATAGAGTTTCGAACGGGATGTGTTGCAAAGGACGGACGTGTTTCGCCATTGCTCCCTCCCTGAGCTCTCATAGCAGCATGGTGCCGATGTTGCCTAGCAAGACGTCAGGCACGTCGCTGTGGTGATACGTGGCTGCAACTCGCCATGAATCATTGACAATGGATAGTTCAGCTGGCCTAAGGGTTGTTGAGAGCTTGTGAATAAATCAGCACAAGATATACAGCACCAGATCATAAACTCATACCTTTTGACGAATAGATATGAAAACAGGACCAGCTTCATCAGCAGTTGCTTGAGTGGCCATGTTTCGAGCGATACGACGAACAGCTGGCGTCAATCTTTTCCAGCTGAGAAGCATTCGAACACGAAGAACCAGGCACGGCCACGGCCGGGTTCCCCCTCAATTGTTTGTTTATGATGATCTTTGATGTAGATTATAGGTACAACTTTTTTTAGAAATTGAAGATTTGCGCCCATGCCACAGGTATTCGTTTCATGGTACGCACGTGGAGGTCTGCAGCGCACACGGCAGAAACGTATCTAAAGAGTAGTAAGTAATGTGGCTATATCGTACAAGTCGTCAAGTCCAGGATCGGCCAAGTGTTAAGAATTAAGATCTTCGCACAACCTCCATCAGTGCGAGCTACTGGATGCTCCATCGTCAGGGATGTTCAGCGTACGTGTCAGTATCCTCTACCACTTGTGGCTGATCTCGCTACCTATGACGCTGTGATCCACATCAATGGCAATTCTTGGAACGAATGATCCAACCTGTACGGAAACCCGCCACCCACCCTAGATTTCCAGTTCCGAGTCCTCCGACACAAGTGGACTTTCGTACTCGATGTCTATCAAATCATCACCGTTGCCTAGAGTATCTCGTTTAGTGTCTCCCTTTCTACTCTGCCAGAGGCTTGCAAGAAACTCTGGGGTACTGGCTTGGTTGACCGGCTTATCCTCGCGGGTTTTGATGAATCGGGGAAATCGGAGGCTAAGTCCCTTATTGGAAGATATGATTCCTTTTGCTGCAACCGAAATAGGACTGATGGTGATACTGAAAGCGGGTTGAGACGATGGGCAATGCACAGTTGAAGTATCTGAAACTCACTCAGCTCCCCGTACCTCCCATACTTCGGTCGGCCTATGTAGAATTTCAGTTGAATATCTAATAATATCCACAGGCTATTCACTTGAAATAAACTCCTGGCTTTAAACCTGGACAGGTCCATGATTTAGATGGAACTAGAGATGGGCACCATAACTCACCTCCTGTCTCGCACTCCCAGCGCTTGAATTTGGAGCAGGTAGTGTTTGGATCTTCGGAGAGCGAGTAGCGCTCGCGCATACTCTATTTCTTGTTATCAGCTCTATCATATAAACCACCGCGTTGGCGAGTGGATGCTCACTTTATAGAACGCATCTGTAAATCCTGAGGGGCCAACCTCAACATCGTTCATGTAAAATCACAAGAGTACACCTACCAGACATGCATTTGCATACGGCAACGGGGTAACCTTTTTCATCATCCCAAATCCCGAGAAGTACCGGACTCCACCATTGAGCTTTCCTGCCATTTCCATGCCATGCACCAATTGGAATTAGGTCCAATGAATCACCTATGCCGGATACGTAGTCTCGTTTAAGTTTCATCCATGAGTATGTTCGTTTGTCGGCATCATATCCCGCGGACAGAAGCCTCCGGCGGCTTTCAGTCGAGTTATCCCCGGCTTGAGCTTCATGATCGAGCAGCTGCAAATAATACATGAGCACGAACGCCCGAATATCGACGGTTAGCTTGATGATACCTTGACCATCAAGCCTTCTGTGTCATTCCTGCTCGTGATATGATCCCAGGTTTCCTCCAGGTGGTCTTGTCCTACTTCGCTATCCCAGCATTCCACGTGTTTGAACTGCGCAACGCCCGCATTTTCAGAGATCAGCGGTGGAAATCGGTCGCGTAGGAGTGAACGGCGGATGCGAAAAGAACTCTCAAGAAGAACCTGACGACGGTCAAAAGTCATTTATAGAACGTAATTAAAGATGAGAAGGTGAGTATACCTGACCGTCAAGGTACATCAGGTCGAAGGCAAAAACACCAACTGGAACCAACACGTCTTTCAATGACACCTCCTTTCTGGGTCGATTAGATAGTTCCTGAAAGCTCTTTAAGGAACCATCCAGTGGGTTAATTGCCACAATCTCAGAGTCCAAAATGAACGAATATGTCTCTGGATGATTTTGAAATATCTCCTCTACCAAAGCGATGACATCAGGATACTGTACACCAGAGGTACCGTCAGTGAATCTGTCGGGAGATAGAGAAGGTACAACAGAATAGGAAAGGGTGACTCGCCTTTGCGGTCATGTCCTCCAGATGCCGGGAGAACAGGCGAATTAAAATGAACCCATCTGGTTCCCTGCGACCGTGAATCTGCGCTCGCTGTCCATCATACTTTAGCTCAGCGGTGAATGGCAATTCTCCCAGATGTTGGTATATTTCTTGAAGTGAGCGTATAGGGGTTCCCAAAGTCGGAAAGAGAGGGACTCCTGGGAATTTTATGAAATGAGTATTTGGCACATTAGCACCTGGCAACACGGAATTCAGTCACTGACCGACAGTCAGAGGGACCCGATTTGTTAAACCCTCAAATCCTTCCGTGAGCAGGGCCCCAATAATATGGTCATAATTGGGATGCTGCACAAATACTTTTCGCACTAGTTTCTCCGCTTTACGGAGCTTGGCGTCTAGCTGATCCCGCAAGGACTCTGTTGCTTTCTTCTTCTTGATCCCGGAAACTTCGGCGAGAGCGGCGAGAAGTTTTTCTGAGATGCAAAATTCTGACCCGTCCGTATGAGCACGAGCCTTCGTCCTAACAGGGGTCAAGATGAAGCTTCTTGCCAAAGCCGTCAAAAGCGTGGTTCTGACCGCACCCACACGAAGATTTTGCGACAGTGTGCGAACCAGAAACCGTACCTCTTCACCCTTCGCAGCAACTAACAGCTTCTCAATGATGCTTTGTTTCTGCTTGCTGGCACCCTGACCTTTTGCATCCGCCACCCGAATTAGAGAAGCATACACAGATGGAACGCGTAACGGGGGGTGGGGGATGAGTGTACGAGTGTTGGATTTAGCCGAGAATGCAACGTCACCCAGATCGCCGGTGCTGTTGTAAAGCTTCTTGAGTGCAGAAGCAGATAGACCTGAGATATGTTGAATGGCCTGAGATATGATGGATCCACCGATATTCATTTCTATCGGGATGTAGGGGGGTGACAAGGTGTTTGACAGAAGATAGATGGCAGGAATGAGGGAATCCGGATGGTGCGCTAAAATTGTACGGAACGTATTCGTTAATGTGTGAAGTATGACAGTACGAGAGCGGGTTCCGCATATCGTTGACAAGGCGTGGGCTAGGAACGAGTAAGGGACGTCGCGTGAATCCTTAGGGAAAGACGCGATGTAACTCTCCGTGTTGAACACCACCGGGTCTATCGAAAGAGCACCATACTCTATTTGAGATTCCGCGGGGTTCAGGTTGAACTTCACCGCCTTCTTCCCGGAAGCCTGTGACAGCTGAATTTTGGGGCTCTCCCTCGAGCTGGACTCCTGGGTACTGGATATTGTGTGTGGATCGACATCGTCTATAAGATCAACATCAATGATTTCAATTGCTTTCAAGGTCCCAGCTGGGGTAATAGCATCATCTGTTCGGATCATGGGGCATGGATCAGCGGGTTGGAACACAAGCGCACCAGAAGCGTTGCATGCCAGTCCTGGAACACTATTCCATGATGGCGTATGGTTTTTCCTTGGAGTTTTCGCAGGGCTAGGACTTTGAGAACTTGTTGAGGCGAAGAAGCTGTCAAGCCTCGATTGATCATGGGATATCTTTCTTCGCTTTGGGGTTGGCATAATCAAAGGCAAGCGATGTTTCAAAGTATTGAGGACGACGAGTTAGGAGGAAAGCTGGGTGATTCCCACGATTACGTTTATGTAAGCGACTTGTAAGCTACATGGTATACCCAGGACCACTGTGCTTCCGTCAACTCATGTCGTGTGCTTGAAACTTATGTAGTTCTGATTATCCTTCACGGCACTACCGGACTGTACGCCGCAATGTCTTCACTCAAGTCAAAGTAGACGGCATCTTGTGTCATTCTTCCGTTGAAAATCATGAGGAGGATTCAAAATCTGACATTGGACACTAGCAGAGCTCGGTTGCTGTAGTTAAGCGCCCGGGCAACCCGACGCGTTTGGGTTGCTTGGCCGTTATTAGCCAGCTGTCAAGAGTTGAGGTGGGGTAAACTCGAAATCTCGGTGGGTACCGCTATCAACTCTCCGGAACCTAATTTCTTGTTACTGATGTATTGGCTTCAGGCATCGAGAGCCAGATGGCAACCAATTGCCGATATCACTCTAATATACAGGAAAGGCCATCATCTGCTTTTAGCAGGTCGTTCCTGGCTACCCTCCAAGGATCTCAGATGTTCACTTGCCCTAAAATATTTCCTGTCCTAAGCCCTTCTGTCATCAGTTGGTCATCGGCTACGGACCGTGAAGCTAACCTCCTTCAGGACTATAGATCAGGTTGGAATGTGCCGACTTATGCGCGGGAGATCTATATTATTAACACGTCAACCATCCATTACCCTTAAGGTACGGCGTCTCAAGAGCGAGGCGGTCACTATTTCCGGATTGACTTATATTGCTTGGAGATTACTGTGGATGTTTTGCACTCCCTTTCCAAAGTGGTGACACGACGTCCTCTCTAGCGCCTCACTCGTGGCAACTAGTTTGAACTTATGAACCCAAGCCAGGTAAGCATTATACATCACTTGGTATCATGCAGCCTCCAATATCGTCTTATCGTTGGCAGAGCAATCACTCTTCCAGTCACTGGAATGGCCAGCAGTATAGCTCGCCAAACCAATACACTTCTACTTCCCAGTACCACCCCCACCCTCACCATCAGGCTTCTGGTTACAGTTCTGTGGACAGACGCCAAAGTCTTCCCCCCAATACTGGCTACGCAGTCGATCCATACACTCAATCTGGCGGCACGTCTCCCATAAACCCTCGCTACCAAATGCCAAATATGGTGCCTTCGCCACATAGTGCTCGGCCAAGTCAGGACTATCTGCCACCACCCTCCACATCGCAGAACATGCCCCAAGGACATACTTATATGCCCTCACACCGTCAAAGCACGCATGCCTATTCTCATTCCCAATCCCCGTCACATCCTTATGCGGGTCACTCGTCCAACCGCCCGCGATCCCACTCCCAGAGCCATTCATACGCGGCTCACCCGACTTCCAGCACGATGGTGACATCTTCAACCCATTATCCCAACGAGATTACTTTGTATCCGCCAGGACATAACCCTAGCCCACCTGCCACTTCCCAACCTCGTCCCTATTCTTGCGATTTATGTGCTCTATCCTTCAATCGCCAACACGATCTGAAGCGCCATCGGGAAACGCACACGGGGGAAAAGCCGTACACATGTAACGGTGGATGTGGCAAAACGTTCACTAGGAAGGATGCTCTCAAACGTCACCAGGTGTGCTAAGATCTTTCTACCTCAGCTCAGCGCTGACTACAATCATCTCAGCTGGTTAAGGGTTGTGGAAAACCGGACGAGAGCTGGTGATCCCTCTGCAGTCTATACATCTATACCAAAGAACTGCACACGCAGCCCTTTGACCTCTTTTTGCCTCCATGCTTAATCGTAGCATTACAGCACCTGCCTCTAATTGATGTACATCTACTACCGTTCAATGGATATATTAGTGAATACGTTTGCACCGATAGCAGGACGGGACTCACAATCCAAATCATCATTTGTGCTCAATCGTCTTCTCCAGTATCCAAGCGTCGTGAGGCGTGATTTTCCTGTAATAATCCTTGTGTATTCCGACTTCCTTAAATCCATGTCTCTCGTAAAATTTCTTGGCTTCTGCATTTGAGACTTGTACGTGAAGATAGATCTTGGTAACTCTGGGACTCGTATGCGAAGATGCTGCGTCCAGGACTGATTGCAGACTTTGAGATCCAAGGCCTCTCGAACGATATGGCTAGTGGCTCGTCGTCAGCTCACCTGTCACAAGGCAAATACTAGCCTCTGAAACGTACTGCCAGTATGCCCATCGTCATAAGGTATAGGTGATCCTCTCCGTCCTTTTGCTCTATCCGACAACAGATTGTTCCCACTGTCATTGACATGAATAAGTAAACTGCTTTTCCTCTCAGATGCAAGCAGCTTGGCCCCTTACGAACCCGGAACGTCATTATAGTAAACTGTAAGTGGGAAAGAGTCTCATTGGAACAAAAAAACACCCAACCACGAACGACGGGCACACGAACCGAGTTTGCAAAAGTTTTCCACTTGAGGATTCAAGATGCCTTGATAGAATTTGTCGGTGTATTTGATGGGAAATAAGACCGAATTCAACTTTCGAACAGTGCCGACATTGTTGGAAGTCAGAGATGAGAAGGAAACGCGAGAATTGGACGTGGAAGTCATCAGTGAGATCTGGCAATGGGAGTGCCAGTCTGCCAAGCCCAACCGGAGATTGCCAAACAAAGTTTTTACTCCATTACAACAAGCTATGTATACCTTTCAGACTATACCTTTCCTTCCACTCCTCCGATGACTACGACAAAAGAGTCATGGATAACGATCCCATCAAACTATGGTCCTTTTGGTGCTTAGTTCACTCTATGGTCACTCTATGTTTCAGCTTGGGTTTACTGGAATCATTTGTTCCTCACGTTGTAATGTTTGTCTCAATTCCTGTCATTCTCAAGAGCCTTGGACCTTGAATTGCAACCACTTGCCCATCAATATCCCAGAATAAAATCGTATTCACTCGTTCTGCGCTGCAATCGGACGTTACTCACCACTGCCTTGGTCGCCGAGCTTTGCAACAAGAAACTTGTTCGGTGCATGCTATCTACGTATCCACCTGAAAAACGACATCCAGCAACCAGAAACCCATCGGGTAATAAAATATTTTACCGAGGTCAACCCTCGCATTCAGTTCGCCTTCGTTACGAGCTAGAGCTGGCTCTTGCCCGGCCCCTAAATACTGCGGTCGTGGTGTTGTACCCTGGGGAGATTCTAGTGGTTTCTGAAGGCCTTCAAAAGATACGAAGGGCGCTATGACTAAGTGGCCTTTAGGGAATTAGCGGGGGTTTGTTGTCTTGAAGCTTGCCGTAGTACGGTCGAATGTCCTTTTGAGGTGAAATGAAACGAGATCGATCTCAGCTTGCCCATCAAACCCGAACCCGCTATCACTCGTCGATCCAAACGCATGTCGTAGTTGGTTCTGAGCGTGACTAGCGGTGTCGTATCCGTCGACAACTGGGATGGAACTTTTTTGTTTGCTCCGACCCTGGATGGACATTTACATCTCGGTCCCGTCAAGTCGTTGGATTGCGGCAGAACAGTTTCCCCGAAACATACGATGGTGAGGGCTTTGCTCGTGACACTCATCTGATGATCGTGACGACGAGGACGAGTTTAGGGAGGCACTCTTTTCGGGTCCTGAAGCTCTTCCTATCTATCTCTTTATGTATAGATATAATTCATGTATCCACTCATTTGATGGTAGACATGGAGTCCGGCGTCTTAATTACCTGACACTAACCGGATTCGTCGTTCCAAGCTTGTAGAGTCGCGGCAAGATCAAAGTACAGAATGGTGATTGCAAACAAGACAATGAAAGCGATATCGATAGCACTGTACAAACAGACAAGAGGAGGGGTGCGTAAGTCAGTACATACAATGTTGCAACTTTGAGTGCTATATGTGGTCCAAATAATACAGATGTTGTGGTAGATGGATGAATGGACGGAGGATGAGATAATACATAGAGTGACTTGAGATGCGAAGTGCGAGAGGAAAATGCAAGGGGAGAAATCACGGTGATAAGTAGGCTGGTCAAACCGGGAACCTCTAAAGGATAAATGAATGGTACGGTTGTCATATACTAGTAATATATCAGCACAAATACAATTCAAAAATAAGGACAGGAACGCGCACTCTGGTTGCAAGCTGTCTCTCCGCTTCTTCTTGGGCGAACGGTGTTTACGAGGAGAACGCTCCAGTCTCTCCAAATAAACGTCGTCGTAACTTCGGAAGACGCAGCTTCCCATGTCCTTGTCGTACTCGGTGAGGGTAGCCCAGACACAATGCCACCTTGGGTTGGCTTCCGCGAATTTGAAGGCAACACCAAGATGACGCTTGTCCCATTGGAGATCGGTCTCTTGCGAGTGTTTGCGTTCAAAGGCTTTATCGGAAAGTGTGATGATGGCACAGTCGATGACTTCCAGCCCAATGAAGCCGTCGTTGGACAAGAGAATGTCGTCGAATGATTCGTTCATCTCGAGTTCCTTTGGAATGCCCTTCCATTTGGGATCATAGCCCTCGACCTACAAATAATCATCAAAGTCGCTCCACTAAGCGAGTGCCCGTAGCGGCTAGAGTCTGCCTACGGGAGACAAGCGTCGACAAACCTTTATTTGATACGAAGTATTGTCCGCAAAGTCCAGGGTGAGGGCAGGATGCTCTGAGGAGCGACGAGCACGATTAAGAACCTTTCCGATGAGTATAGTAGGGTCTATGCCTTGACGGTCGATGAAAGGCATATTGAGGACATGAACACGGGTGGCAACCTAGCAGTGGCAGTGGGGTGACAACCTGAGAGGGTCACGGGACCAGAGACCAGGTCTAGACCCATCAAAATTGCCACGTGTGAAGGAGACTTTGCATTCCTGACTGATGGTCAGCATCGTTTCACGATTTGCTCGACGGCAACGATGATGGCTACCCCTTCACGCCCTTTAGGCCCCAGAAAACCACCTGGGCCCCCAAATCGCTCAGCATCCCCTTTGCCTTCAGTCCATATCCCAGACCCACCAAATATAACCCAACCGCTCAATATTCGCAAGTCGGACAAAGGTCACCAGCTTTCCCCACCGACCCTCGGCGTACCTACTCCAGGTCGCACACGGCCCTCGACTCCTAATATCAAGCTTGTTATTCCTGCTCCCACTACGAATACTGGAGGTGGTGATGAAGAATATAACTACTACGGTGGTGGTCCACGGCAACCGGCTCCAGCAAATACATCAGAACCCACAGAACCCACAATCATGCCTGCCCCCCAGACAGCCATGCCTGTTCCTGCACTCCAGCCCCCGGATCCCGTAGCAACTCTCCGTGAAAAGATCGAAAAGATGTCAGTCGATGACGACGCCATACATGACCTCCAGACTACATCGTGGTCCAATGATCTTCTAGAGGAGATTTCTCGTCTCGGTGAGGGTGCAGGCGGTGCGGTCCATAAAGTCAGGGACAAACGAACAGGTAGGATCCTGGCTCGCAAAACGATCACCACACGTGAAGCACCTACGCATCAGTTGCTGCGTGAGTTGTCTGTGATGTCCACGACGGATCATCCAAACATCACGAAATTCTATGGCGCCTTCATGTCGCCGTCGTCCAGTGAAGTCATGATTATTATGGAATATTGCGAGGGTGGGAGTTTAGAAGCGATTGGTAAACGCATCAAGGAGAGAGGAGCTGTCGTCGGCGAGAAGATTGCTGGGCGCATCGCTCAAGGAGTACGCAGTACATCCCTCCGATATCGTGACACCTACTCATGGGGCATCTCGTTAGGTCTTGGAAGGATTAGCCTATTTACACGCGAGGAGGACCATCCATAGGGATATCAAACCGTCGAACATACTTCTTTCTCGGGAGGGCGTCGTCAAGATCTGCGATTTTGGCGTGTCAGGAGAGTTGGTTGGATCTTATGTCAGTACTTTCACTGGAACCAGTTTGTACATGGCGGTCAGTAATGATCGATCATTTATCCTATTCCTATCTTGCATTAACACTTTCTCTTTCACAGCCAGAGCGTATTTTGGGCAACGAATACACCATCAGATCAGACGTTTGGTCTTTGGGAATATCTCTTCTTGAACTTGTCCAAAATCGCTTTCCGTTCCCGAGCGATCTGCCCCCAATAGAGCTGATGATGTACATCACATCGGGTGAGGTATGTCTGTTCTTTTCACTGATAGATCTTTACGAATATCAATAATCCCATTTACAGCCTCCTCGACTTGAAGACGAAGGTGAAGTGAAATGGAGCGATGACATGAAAGATTTCATCAAGCAAGCGTAAGTCACTAAGATTTTTCATTGAATAGTGACTCCAATTATCTGGTCAACAGACTTACCGGCAATGCAACCATGCGACCAATCCCTAGAGAAATGCTAAACCATCCATGGATTATCAACGTGATGAAGCAGGAAGTTCATATGTCACGATGGATACGTCAAGTGTGGGACTGGAAGAAGCTACGACGAAGAGATGAGTGAGCCTGAGTTGTGCCTTTAATCTTGTTTCATCATCATTCAATTTTGGACCTCTGCCACACAGGGCTAGCACATCACGACCGACGACTGGCACCAGTAGCGCATCTTCACGGCCACAGTCGAGTCACAGGACCGACTCATCAGGGAACTCACCCGAAGAACCACCTCCCCATCCTTGATGTTGTTCAGCTCTGATGACATCAAACGTGACTGACAGTTAGTGATGGAAATGCATCGATCATGGGTGGTAATGATGTTTTGGGCAGAGCCTCTCTGATATTGTCGCATCTTCACCTTCCGCTCCACTCTTCCACCTCTTGCTCTGTTTAGTTTTTCTGGTTCTCTGTTTCGCTTTCGTTTATAGCTGGTCCTGCAAGCGCTGCTTTGACAAGTCTACAACACATACAATTTCTTTCGAGTTCCATACACACTACATCTACAATATCTGTTATCAGGTCTGTCAATCTAGGAATCATGTACATGTATTGAAGGAGCCTGTTCGAAGATGATGAGCGCCAACTTGATCTTGGGCGAGTTGTAGGCGTTTGTCTGCGCCTGTTGTCGCTTGACTTGGACCTCGCTTCGTGGATTTTCGGCCCCTGAAAGCGGATGACTGGCAAATGTCGAGACGGGGTCGATTGATTGCAACAGCTTGGTTGTGTTTGGCGAAAGCCACGCGACCATCTTTTGATTAGTTTTCGCGATGTTCCCTTCTTACCACCACATCAGAATAGCTCCAAATTACTCTTCGAGACTTCTCATTTGCAAAGATACTATGTAACGGGCTGGCACTTTCTCTTCTCAGGTTACCACCTGTATCCACTCTTCTTCGTCGCCTGATGCCGTTTCCTTAGGTTCTGGAGCTCCCGAAATAAAGAAATATAACACCTCCACCGGACCGTGTACGGCACACTGGTGTCCATGGCTTCCAAGACTTTTACACCGGAATGAATGCCAATACGACCCTGCATACTTCCCTGTCCTTCTCTCCGACCTTTCTCTGATGGCGCACTCTCGTAATGGAACAGCGTTTTGCAACGGTGACCAACTGACACCTACATTCATGTTCACACCCTCCCTCACTGTGGCAGTCTGTTGTGCGATCTTCGGGAAAATACGAGCAGCCTGCTTCCGAATGACGTGAAGCTCAACAGCTCTGTTCGGTGTTCTTGCGTAAAATTCCACGCACTGTGCTGGGAGCTTTTGGAAGGAAAGGTGAGTTGTCGAACTTTAAACTCGGCTATTCTTTTCGTGCTCAGGTCTTCTTTGGCCTATTCATCGCTTATATACAGGTGGAGATGAAGAGGGTGACACAGTGACGTCGTGATCACTTTCTCTACTCCCTAATGACTATGACCAAGGAGTTGGATTTCTAAAGTCCCCAACGGCTTCCATTCTGTTGGTCACTGGTACAGCGCACCCGAACGTGTAATATCCAAACTACCACGTCCGTTGCTATTATGCTAATATCCACAAAACACTTTTAGTACCGTACAGCCACACGATTTTCCGTGAAGGTTTTGATCCTGTTGATCGACTTCTTCACGATCGCATCGGATGGTAAGCGACAACCTCTATCATCATTCGCTTGTTTCCCGCCAACTCACTTTCGTACCCAGCGGTTCATCGGTAACTCAATACCAGTATGTCCAAGCAGGCCTTCGCTGAGGCCTACTCGATACCTTCTTGAACTCCCTTACCTTTACCTCAACTGGTGTCTACCAGGGATGTGGTGATGCCCGCCACCCCGAGTCCGGGGAGGCCCTTTGTCCTAATTTTGATATGCCCCGAATATCGGAAAAGGGTCCATTTTCAAACGTTTACCCCTCTCACTTCAACGGAGGCGCTCGAAATTCTGGTCGGTCGTCATTCTGGCCTTCTTTTTACTGTTATACCCTTCCACTTTTACCTTCGCGGAATTATGATCGTCGGCCTGATGAATTAAACGTGTCTGGAGCAGATCCTTACAGCCTCCTAGGTATTATGTATTTGTGACGAAGACATCCTGGTTTTCCTCGAGGTGACATGGGTCCTCATGTATACGTGGGTCTTATATTATTCTCTTCACACCACTTCTTGCACATGTCAAGCGATTATTGGTGGCGGACGGAGATGAGCTGTAAAGGCATCCGCGGAGCATCACGGTGATCAACCCTGGTTTAAGCCTTTTGTATGGGGAATTTTATAAATTGGTTCAAGTTGTCTATTTCCTTTCTTCTGACATCGTGTGATGGGGTATTTTCCGCTGTCTGATGCGCCCACAATGTCCCAGAGGGAGCCATTGGTGAATTAAACCTCAACTTCATTTACAGCCCGCTCCCGCGACACTCTTATGTACTCACGTTCGTAGAATGACCGAGGTATGTTCGTTCGATCGAGAAGGCGATTTTTCATGACAAAACCTGCAGGGCTACGTACGCAAGAAGCACGGCACGATTTTTCGATGTCATATAGGTACGCTATTGTACGCCAGTCTAGATGTCCCTTTGTGCTTTAGTCTCGCATACATGTGGCAAGAATATTATGTACAAATCATTTCTGTTGACGGGCTTCTGGTAAGTAGGCACTGACTCCCATAATGGCGTGGTATCCATACTCACCACATGTAATTTCTTGCAGGTGATATTTGATGTATATGATTTTCGACATGTGGGGGCACAGAGTGAGAGCGAGGCAAGTCATTAATAGACTGTGCTCCAGATAGTTCTGTGAACAGAAGAACGACAGAGCAGACCAGGCGTCGAGGGAGCGAACATATGATGAAACAAGAGATGATCGGAACAAACCCACCGCGCCCCGACGTTCCAAATTGGGGATGGAATCAGGGAAGATAAAAAACCCTTTCACTCGGCCGGTCTTCAACCCGAATCCGATACTGTACCCTCCCAGTTCCAGCGGAGACATTTCTCAAGATTGTTGAAAATCGAAAAACAGCAACATTTTATGCCATTACATATCTTGAAGTATTATTTTAAATACCATAAAAGGACCGTTGGTTTGGCTCTTTGGGCTTGGAGCATGTACACACTGGTCTGCGACCCTTAGATCTGATATTCGGTGATCCACGGTTAGAGCTTCCGTACATAACATTGGACCCCGATCCATTTTTTGGCTTCTTGACTTCTAGTCGTGTATATATTCTTTCACCATCCTCTACTCATCTTCCGTCGTCCTATCATGTCGTAGTCAGTGTAAATCTCTCGGTCTTCAACATATCCTTCTCACGCGTCTTCACAGCTCGCAACCCCAATCCCATTATCTTCCCTCGCCTCAACAACAGTACTATTCTCCGTCACACCTCACCCATGGCCAGCCTCACAATCCCACCCCAACAATGCGCCAGGAAACCACTGCTCAACGAAAACGTCCCAAGTATACCCGCAGTAAGACCGGCTGCTTGACATGTCGCGTCAAGAAAATCAAAGTGCGTTTGATGGGACCCTCTGACATTGGTACTATCTGACTCAGTGGCCAGTGCGACGAAACCAAGCCTAACTGCATGCGCTGCACACATGGTCAACGAGATGTGCGTGAGCGCTATGCTGAATATCGACGTATCTTATAATCATGGAAACAGTGCACCTGGCCAGAGGGAGTTCCGGCGCGAAAGAAATCGACTTCAAGAAAGGATTCGACAGATGGAAGACCGTCCACCGCCAATTCATCTGTGTCAGATGGGTCCACCCCTCCGACCAGAGATAGAACACCTCCACGAGGTCAACCTTTGGACTTGGGAATCCCTCCGTTGGTTTCCCGGCGGACACAGTGCGTCCTCTCATTGTCACGTCTTCACAAGCTGACCTCTTTGAAGGGATTCCTACCTTCAATTAGCACCATTGCCTCCATCTGAACCTCGACGCCAGTAAGAAACCTTGGCACTTTCTTTCCTACCTACATTGCTCATTTGGATTCAGAGGGCGATTCGCCTACTCGCATCCGTCTGGTTCTGCATCTAATTCCTCCCTGCATCTCATCCCAGACATTGCTTCGTATCCTCAGCCTCGTTACGAGCATTCGTACACCGCAGAACCACATCCCGCTCCGGCTCGTGTGTCCTCCAGCGCGAGGCCTATGGATCACCATTCAGTTGGTCAGTGGAGTCCTCAACTTCCTTCCCCTCCAGCAATGCTACCACCCATGAGTACCGTTGAACACCATCACCATTCCTACGTATGTCACAATCATATTTAGCATGGTGCATCATAATTTGACTTGCTCCGCAGTATAACAGTATCCCGCCACCCCCCAGGAATATCTTGGACCACAGTGCTTCTAATGACCGATACCACCAGTAACGGCTAAACCCTTTCCCAACGGATTCATGCACTTTCACGACACCTCCCTGATAATACCAAAATCGAGCACGTTTAACTTTTTCGACGGAACATATTATACCATTATTCTTATTCCTTGACTCACCTTGTAATCGCCCTAAGATTTTCGCACGCATCCCGACCCCCAGACATTCACTTTTACACGTTGCAATCGCATTGTAGGATTTTCTTTTATTTTCTTTTTCTTTTCTTTTTTCTTTTCCTGCACATCACAAAAGCACCTCATGATTGGCATTACCCCCGTTTGTTCGAGAGTTAGACTGTATATAGTTACCTATATTACGCAACATTCACATATTGCTACCCCATTAGTTTATGAAATTGCACTTTCTGGAATGCCTGATAAGCTTGTCCGAATGTAGAAAGGTCAAAGAAAGGCCGAGAATGTCGCTCAAGACTCACACCAGAACACGTCCGAACAAGTCAAGCTCCGACTTTTTTATAATCAATTCCTACTTTGTTTGGAGGAAGAAGTGCTAGGACGTTTCTACTACGTTCGCGCAAAACCTGAAAAAACCTTGGGCCTCACAACGACGCGAAACCCATACGTTGTCCACCGACATCCCAAACACTGTAGTAATGCTTCAGCAAACTAGCGCCTACAATTTGAAGACCGTCGACGGCATTGATGAGGGTCTGACATAGGGACGGGTCACTCTCGAAAGGCCCAACGCTCAGCTCGCTTGAGGGAATAGTAAGGTTGAACGGACTTCCGTTCTGTGCAATGAATGTGATGTCAATCACAGCTGGAAGACTTGAGATGCGACTACAAGCGATCCCGTAGGTACCTGGCTCGTCGGGATTGGGTTTAATATCGGGAGAGATAAGGGCATAAATGGCCTGCAAAAAAAGATAATGAGCAAAACCAACTTCCTAAACAACCGAGGTCGTCAGCTTACTTCAGTCGTAGCGGTATCGAAAACCATGTTACTGGTTCCACTATCGAAGATCAAGTTGCGGCTTGCCATTAGCCCAGAAGTTGTTCTTCCATTCACCGAAATTCCTGGTGAATTAAGACGCCATGTTGAGCTACCTCCACTTGGCAAAGATGCAAATAAAAGTGGTCCTAGAAACACACTGAGCGTTCGATATGCTTTCAAAGGGTCAGAACACATACCTGAGAACTTAGATTCGTCGATTCCACCGATGGTGAGTTCTGCGTTACCAATTTCGATAGGAGCCAAGAACATGCCAAAGAGCGCTGAGAGACATGAAAGATTGGTGGGATGATCTCGTCAACGAGCTTCACTTACACGGCAGTCCCTGAGAGATGAGGTTTGCAAAGAACCCAGACGCCCTGGCCCCCATACCTTGAATTCCACTGAAGGGGTCGATATTGAAAGTTGGGGTTTGGTCTGTGATGAGGAAAAGAGGTACACTCGATGACTCAAGACCACCAACGGTAACGGTATCTGTCCCGCTTCTCAGGGTAAGTCGATAATTAGCTCCAACAACGGGGTCCACCCCAACGCCAGTACCGAACGTGATTGAGGAGGTACGACCGCCATCAACAAAAGTGACACTCTTTGAAGGATCGAACTTTGGTGCTTCGTTTAAGCACGATCTACAAAGAGTACCTGCCAATGCGATATCAGTATACAATACTTGCAGTGATCCTAAGCGAAAATAACTTGAGAACTCGAGCGAGGAACTTCCTGTGTCAAAAACGACGGTGATTTCCTGCGGTGGTGTTCCAACTGCTCAATAAATAACATGTTCATAATGGAACGACAATTTCAAACGTGTCAGACGAACTCGAGATGTTGCCGAACCATCTACACAAACGGGGACTCGGGTGAGGTTGCAATCTGCTCAGAGGATAAGACACAACATACTGTAAATCCGTACCCTTGAAGAATACGTCAAGAGGGACATCGGAAGGTGGCAGGGCCCTCTTCCTCAGTGGCGAAGGGCCGGGAACGGCTCTAGATGACAAGAGTATCTTGTGGGGAACATCGGCTGCAAATGATTGACAAGCAAACAGGGAGAATAGGAACAGTCGCATTAAGCCACCACGAGCCTTAGCTGAGATGACATTCATGCTCCTGGCCCTTATATGCTCATTGAGCACGAAATCAGGAAGTATGCTCGGAATCTACCTGTCGGAGCGAGTCCTAAAATACGAGGGAGAAAAGCACCTAACATGGCCGACTACCAATGCAAGTGTGAGAGCATTGCTCCCTGAGGGGTACGCATACTTCGCGGGCATGTGCGCTTCTCAGGTATGTTCCATAGTCCCCCATACCGAGGGGAAAGGATTTCATGTGCCCCATACTGAGCGTGAACCCGTGATGATGAAGTGACATAAGACGCGCGGATTACTCACTAACTTCTAAATACATATCTAGAATCATCGATACGAGCTGACAGGATCAAAGAAGAGATGTTGTTTCCAGTAAAAGAACGATGCCTTGAATAAGAATTAGTAGATGCAGACATGCCGGCGATAGTAAATTACTGACTGTGTACAATTTCGGATAAGCTCTGTAATTCAGCATCAACAACCAGATCGACTTTCCGCGGCGCTTCATAGGGTTCATCGATTCCTACCACACCTTTGATATCACCCTTTCGCGCTTTGGCATAGAATCCTTTACGATCCGTCTTCTCGCAATACTCCAAAGACGTTGCGACGTGGATCAAGAAAAAGTTTCCTCCTGCACCACCAGACTGCACAACGGTGTCCCTGGCTTGCTTCCTGGATGCCTCATCGGCCGCTACAGGAGCAGCAATGACAGCGGCACCAGCCCGGGCCAGCTCTGCCGCGACGAAGGCGATTCTCTCTATGTTACGACTTCTTTCCTCGGCGGTGTAGGGTTGCTCTGTGATAGGATTCGAGTCATTGCACGCTTGCGCTATTCAGATGCTCCATACCTATTGATCGGCGATCTTGAATGTCTTCACCAAGAAGAAGTGACACACTACGTCCGCCTTGCTCATTGAAAGCGACTTGCAATGCTTTCGCGATCTTATCCTTCCCAGAGTTATGCAGACCACTCAGGAATACCACGAAGCCTTGCTTATTGCGAGGAGGATAGCTTTCTCGAAGCGACTTGACGACAGCACTGTGATCCCGTGAGCTTATATCATCGAGGAAACAGGAGATACTTACTCGTAGCTGAACCAGTCAGGGATTGCTGCTCCGGTCTTGAGTCTGCGGCGAAGCTCGGTACCCGAGATATCCAGCGTTTGTGTGCCGTTGGGGACTTCGTCGATGGGTTGATACTCATCGGTCGAGGGAACGTAGGTCATCTGTTGAAAGGGGACCATCACAATTGACAATTCTTCGTGATATTTGGCCACGAGCTGAAAGAAACATATGAGCATTGATGTCTGATAATCGACCTAGTGTAGTACTTGCTTCCTGAGCATCGTATGGTCCATAGAAATCCTTTCCCTGGGAGTTTTTGCCTGGACCAGCATGATCTCTCCCGACGATGAAGTGGGTTGCTCCGTAGTTCTTGCGAATAATGGCATGCCAAACAGCTTCACGGGGACCTGCCATTCGCATGGCCTCGATTAAATAGTTAGACCACTCATAAACACAGACAACACTTAGGAGCCTACGAGAGGTAGCAGCGCTAGGTGTCCCATGCCGTTAGGATATTTGGCCATGATGGCCTCATAAACGCGGACCCGGGTGTAGTGATCGACATCTCCTGGCTTTGTCAACCCAACGACTGGGTGTACAAGTACATTCTGCGAAAGGGATTTCGGTTAAGAGATGAGACAAAGAGAAGCAGGCAAGCTGTTCGTACCGCTTGGTGTTGACGTGCAGCTCGGATAGTAAGCTCTCGATGAGCCCTGTGCATGGGATTTCTCGCTATTCTTAATTAGCATAGGAAGTATAGATGGGCGACACTGCGACTAACTTTGAAAAGCGACCACTTTTCTCCACGACATCTTTTTGAAGTGTAATCGTAGTTCGGCCGGCGTGTCTGCAATGTTGTGTCGAATCAATCGGGATCGTGAACAGATAAGGCATCCAAACCGTACATCGTAGGGGAACGTAGTCGAAGTGAACAGGAGCTTGAATTGCTTGGAGAGAACCACCAATATAGAACTCCTTAACACGGTTACGAAGATACGCGACAGATGGGTGCGCAGGATCATCAGCACCCAAAACTTGAGTAGCTTCTTTCACCTGGTCAGGTTTATAGACATCCTCGACTAGATGTAAGGTAAGTATTTGGCGCAAAGATTAAGCGATTCAGTGACCGACCTGTTATTATAGCAAGCACTTCATCGTCTCGAGGGTCACGCAGAGCAATGCGCTTTCCAGTAGCAATAGATAAGTGGTTAACATCTTCTTGTGAAACGTCGAGAGTGATTGGCATGGGGAATAGGGTTCCATCAGAAAGCCGAAGGGTATTGACGACACTGACAAGGACTTGAGAATTTTTTCCTCGGAAAGAGGCCAACACACACACACCTGGTATAATCCTTTTCATTCATAAATCCCTCCAAGGGACTGAATCCTCCATTAATGATCAGTTCTAGATCGCAGAGTTGACGCTGGTTTAATGTTGAGTATTCTGTTCTGATGACAGCACCACACCGTTTGCGCACCTCAGTCAAGATGATGTCTGGAAGAGAAGCAGCCTCTTCCCGCAATTTTGCGGCGATCGCGCTGTCTCGAGCAATCAGATCCTAGTAAGAAGATGAATAAAATGTTTGGACTTTGATATCAGAGAATGCATACTTTGAGCACACCGCCATGGGGAGTATTCGCCATTTCCAGTTCACACTAATTGAAGGAGGAGAAGGACGCGAGTGTCTACTGCAGCCATACATAAGTTGTCGTCAACGTTGTGCCATTCAAAATTATTCATCATCACGCAATAAGTACTATCAATGGACTAGTAGTACTAGCAGCAGTGTAGATCCAAATGTCATTACCGTAAAACTCTTTCAATTCTCGGAATTTTGTATACATGCTCTTTACATACTAAATCTTTAGCTACGTGATTTCCAAAATCTTAGACTAGATGTTGCCTGATCCCAAGAATCGTCGGAGGTGCAAGCCGCATTCACATCTTTTCATCCTCCTTCATGTACTCGGATCCATAGGTAAATACTATATAAATGGCCGTACCAAAAACTGTACTGTAGCTACCTACTCACTGTAGTCCGTTTAAAAAATCGGGCAACCTCGATGCCCGTGATTGGTGCATGTC
Organism: Moniliophthora roreri; assembly: GCA_001466705.2. NCBI lineage: Eukaryota > Fungi > Basidiomycota > Agaricomycetes > Agaricales > Marasmiaceae > Moniliophthora > Moniliophthora roreri. The sequence goes on along the minus strand of LATX02000068.1, from coordinate 335,117 downwards.
AAATTTCGAGCATTGTGAACGGCTCTAGTACGTTTCTTCCTCAATGCTTATGGCAATTCTGAGTTTGATAGTTTCCGAAATTTCCGAGAATCGAGTCCGGTGGATACGTATGCGGAGCCCATGGGATTTGGGGTCCAGTAGCTGAAAAGCAAATCCGCCCAAAAGAGTATAGATATCGAAAAACCAAGTCCTCCCATTATGATCCGATCCCAAGTAATATAGGACTGAGAGAAGATTCTATCAGTAATCGCCCATGCTCTGTGGGGTTCCATCGTGTTGGTTTCGTAACCCCAACCCAACCACTTTTCCGACTCAACGACTTATTGTCAAAAATAAACTGCCTTGTTCTACTACCAACCATAGATTTGCTGCCTTCATCAAGGGTGACAGACGCAAGTTTAGTCCGAGCGTCAAATTTGCCGATGAATTTTGAGTCGATTGTGATGTTGGTGGTAGCTTGATTATTCTGCACAAACAGGTCGATCGGGACAGATGGAGTGGAGTCTTCGTGGAGGATATTGACTGACAAAGGCGAGCTGAACGCCTTGATCGAACCCAGGAAAGTCGTGGGGTGGCCCACGAACCCGGCATGTGGGGCTTTGAGGATAACCTGGGCATCGATCATGCTAGAGAAGATCTAAAGTCAATTTTTCGGATGGAGAGTAGAAATTGAACAACAAACCTATTACCAGTCTCTATGGAAAAATAGGTAGGCGCCTTTGAGCCGGGTCCTTGAACCAGTGTGATATTTGCGAGCACAGGGCTACAACAAGTAAGAATAGCTCTCAGGATGCAGGAGTCATTGTAGACCCACCCGCTCACGGTATCAATGCTCAAACCTTCGGAAATATTGAAGGTTCCAGAGATAGATGCCAGTGAATTCTTCAGAATAGCCTTCTGGGCACTCACAATCTAGAAGAACGCTTGTCAGACCAGCTCCAACGAGTAGAGGAGAAATTTACGTTGCAGAAGATATTCATTCCGGCCCCTTCTATATCCATCTTGCGAATGAATATCTTGTTGCCGAGGCCTCCAAGGGACTGAGTAAACATCGGTAAACGAGTGACAATGTTGTCAATAGTGAGTAAGGACGATGAGGCTGGAAACAAAAGCCGAATCGTCAAGGAGAGTGATTCTGTTGGAGAAATGTTGTTTGGGACCTTTGGATACGGTGAGCTGTGTAATAGTGTTTTAAGTGTATAAACTCACAAGGATATATAGACCTCGACTGCTCCCTTGGTCAACAAAACAGAAATGAGTTCTGGCTCGTTGCTCAGCATTCGAGGAGTTGAGAGAGACATAGATGATGGCAGAGGTGACGGAGGGGTCGTCATTAATGTCTACAATCAACTGGCCTAAGAAACCAGACATTTTGTCTGAGGCAACACCATTGTCCGAATGAATTGCGAAGGAACCGGAAGGGGAAAAGATCCGGTGGGCGCTGGAACACAAGGGGTAAACAGAAACAAAGCCACTGGGCCAAGCCGGAACGTACGTTGCGGTGAAGAAGTCTGTATCTTGAGTACTATGCCATACATCGCATGACGCGAACTCGTTCTTCGCAAGAGTAGTCAGCGACTTGAGATTTTGAGACGACGTAAATTCTTCTCTTGGCCATGGAATGGGCGGGCCATGGATATGTGGCTTGACCGCTTTCTAAAGGACTCGTTAGGTGGATGACACTGCGATAGCGGGAGCGCAAAACCCACAAAAACCACCATGGGAACGCCAATGATTACAGAAAGGGCAACATAAATCGCTAATGCAAGAAGAGTTGCTTTCCAGAACCGATTATCCACCCGCTTGCGAGGTAACTTGAAGAGAGGTGCTGCATACTGCGCCTGAGATGATTCGTAGTCGGGAAGAGAGGAGGATGTTGAACGCCCAGCAACTGATGGCTCGGGAAGACGAATAGTCGATCCAGCGACTTGGGTGTCAGATTTTTGCTGGTTCTCAACGTCAAGCAAGATCATGAGTTGGGAACATCGAAGTTAGAAGAAAGTAATAAAGAGTTGAAATTTAGGTCCCTAGTCCGAGTGATCGCTGCGCATTATTGCTAGCGCAACCAAGCTGACAACGTCCACACGAATCCGTGGGGATATATAATAGCCATAATAATACACCTGCGTAGATCTATCTTCTAAAGCTCCCCACTATAGAATGGCCCGTTTTCCTTTCCAGAAGGCCGAAATATGGATTTTACGGTTTTTATCCCTCGCAGCCACACCTCCACCAACGTTCCCATGCAAGCTTTGGTGCTCTCTTTACATGATTTGATCAGGGCAGATAAACGCAGGCGCGAAGCATTAATGAAGTTCGGAGGTTCGCCAACATCTGCCATCGAGGGAGGTCGAGCCTGTGTAGGTGGGTGAATACACTGTCTCAACTATGTAGCCAGAGATACTAACCTGGCCTGCAACAGCCCTCTCAGCTTCAAGAATCAGATGTTGGGTCTCTGAGGGACTAATTTCAGACCACAGTTTTCTGAATCGGTCGACAGCGTCCAAACTCTCGCTTAGACGATGTAAGGTGTTAATGAGCGCAACGACTTCGGAACGCTGCAATAGATTGGTATTCGAGTGCGGGCTTTGCGGCACATGAGCATTCCGGAAATCAGGAAATCGAAACTTGACTCACTCGAGTGCCTTCTCATCCATCTCAAATAGGATCTTGAGAGCGGTGGCCAGACCTGTCGTTTGGATCTTGCCCCAAAGTCTACACTTGTCGCAACCGACACAGTCTATGATACGGGTTACATTCCTGAAATGTGCCTTGAATTCCTCTTTGAGGATCTGCTATACGTGTTTAGAAAGTGTCTCAGGCTCGTAAGGAAGTCGCACTTACATTCGCATTCTCTCCTCGGAATAACACAGTTTCATCAAACCTGCCAGCTATTTGAGCAATATTAATAACATTAGATAGTTTAGCTTTCGTCTCCATTTCGTCTTCATGGTTTCCAGTTGAACAGTAATCATAGGCAGATAGGTATGGTCCCAGTCGAGCTACAGCCCGCAACATCAGGACGGTATTGAAGTATATATATTGTAACCGCTCTGGGTGCGACGCTACTCGCTGAACAAAACATTCGAGATTGGGCCCCTGAGAACCCTGTTTAGTATCCCGACGAGGAAACAGGGATTATAACTTACCCATTCGCCAGTGGTTTGATTCAAATATTCCATACAAATATGAGTCGATATCGACGCGTGGAGTCCTGTAACATGAGTAAGCCGTCACGTCAACCATATTATCGCTACGAAAAACTGACCAGAGATTACTTTGTAGTACATCCGCTTTTCCAAACATTGTTCGCTCGCTTTTCCATCATCACGCAGAACCTCAGACATAGTATCTGGAAGTGAGACGGGTGCTGGAGATGACCCGGTCATGAGACTGAGTTCGGACAAGCCAAAACAATTCTCCTCGTAGATTGATCTCCATATACGATGCGCATCCGGTCCAGAATAGCCTGTGAAACGCTCGGGAACGAGGGTAAGGTCATAATAATCTCCTCCCGTATTGTCATCCAGAAAACAGAAATCGGAGTCTCGGTAGTAGCAGCCAGGCAATCTGTGTTGGTCATCGACAAGTGCATGCACTTGACTGAGCGCTTTGGCCCTCCATCTTGGTGGGATTTCACTCTGCCACAAGAGATAAATGCGGGGCATATTCACGAGAATAAGTACGAACCTCGTCTACTGTGGTTATTGCGCACCCTGGATTATTACATGACCCATGGTCATTCCAGAAGGGGCATTCCCGATAAAGATCCACCTGTGTGACGCATTGAATGCGATTGATGAATCTCAGAGTGTTCTGCGTACTTGGAAGTATTTGAAGAAAGGTGTTTGGACGAGTTCGTGAAGATTTCGGAATAACTCCTGGTTCACGCTTTCCACTGTTTCATAGTCGCATAACGTTGTGTCTATAGGACCAGTAGGCTTGAGTTCACATATATCAGCATCCCAGGTAATTTCAGAAATATTGACACATACCGCGGTATTCTGACATTCTGAATAATCTACTGGTTGATGTTCCAAGACACTCTGTAGTTGATCCTTCCTAACAAGAGTGTTGGTGAGAAACGAGTCGGCAAGTACACGAGGCCCGAGAGAGGCTAAGACTGCTGTTAGTCTGAAGAACCTGCAAAGGTACATCGGGAGTAGAAAAGAGGTAACCCGAGGAGGGATTCTGTCATCTTGTACATAACATATTGCAAGTTTCACTGACCGACCTCCACGTCAATCCTTGATTCCACGTGGCAGAATGTGTGACGACTTGCGAATGGCGCGTAAATGTCGTCTTCTTTGGTGAATTCGAGAGACTTGTATATATATCGAAAAAGTAAGAGACGTGTAGCTAATAGTTATTAGTTTTACAGTGCTTTGAGCAGACGAGAGAGGGGAAACGCCAATTTCACGGTATTATAAACATGGCCAAATCAGGCAGGCGAGGTGAGGCAGGCCTCCCACGGAAATGATTTCCATCTTATTCTCCTTCCTCCATCTTCCAGGGCTTGCCAGTCAAGTGCAGTTGGTACTTGACTAGAGTCTTCAGGTACTTTTTTCCGTCAAAGGCTTTTCTCGTTCTTCGGACACCCGTAATGGCCCTATCTGCTGCAGACCTCCAGGTGTGGTCTTTCTTAATTGACACGTACCGTATTTATTCAAGACTTTGTATTCGATAAACAGAAAAGGCACGAACACGAAGGTGCACCAGACCCATTTCCCGCTCTTCCCGACGCTCCTGAGCCTAAAGCTCCCAAACGTCAGGAGGAGCTGGACACGGATTCTCACTCTGCCTTCCCTTCCCTTGCGTCTGCTGCACCTGCCAAGCCAGTGGCTCCCACCTGGGGTGCCTCCAATGGGCCACGCATTAAACCGGTTATTAACAAGCCCGTCTTCACCGATACGCTCGACCTTTCGGTCATCGACTTGACTACCGCTGGTAAGGATGGCAAACCTGCCACCCTCGGAGAAGTCATGAAGCAGGTCATGGCCAAGTACAAGGTCAAGCTCGAGGCTTCAGGAAACCAAAAGACTCGGCAGACAACTTTCTACATCAAGGCGGAGACCCAGAAAGAATTGGACAAGGCTAAAAGAAGTCTTCTTGCACTTCTTAGCCCCGTTGTACGTATCTTATGAATACTTATTCGTTCAACTATTGACTACCTCACAGGTCACTCTTACCATCGATGCTCCTGTTTCGACTATTGCCACCATCATCGGCCCCAAAGGTATGCCACATACACGCGCATCCTTGAGAAATATTGTCTCACTGTGTTCTAGGTGCCACCTTAAAACAAATTCGTGACCAGACCAGCGTTAAAGTAGACATTCCGCGTAAAGAGGAGGTCCCCGCTGTGAATGGTACGAACGGTACGGTCGCTAAAGACGACGAGGAAGAAGAAGCTACGGTTCCTATCACCCTTACTGGTCCCCAACCCCTTGCGTACGAGGCAAAGGATTTGTTAAATCAAATCATCGCTTCCAAGACCTCCAAAACTACTCAGCGAGTTCGCGACATCCCCCCGAACGTACTTCCTTTCGTGATTGCAAAGAAGAGCGTTTTCGAGGAGGCTGCAGCGGGGGGCGAGATCAGTTTGTCTCTGAACAAAGCTGCTCGTGAAATTACGGTCCAAGGTGATCGGGAGGCTGTTGTGCGAGTCGTTGAAACGATCAAGGCAACTGTCGAGGACTTGACGGCCAACTTGAAGTCCATTAAGATGTCTTTGCCCAAACGTCAACACCGTCTGTTGGTGGACAAGGCTGCTCAGGATCTCATGGCCAAGACAAATTGTGCTGTTATCGTTGCTCCCGCTGACGACCCCAGTGACGAAGTCATCGTTTGGGGTGAAGGCAACAACCTGGTTAACGGTCTTTCTGTCGTAATGGAGCAGGCGAACTCTAAGCACATTCATGAGTTCCCTCTCCCCGGTCCTATCGCACTCTCCAAGCAACTTCTCACGTACATGACACGCATTCAATACCCGAAGACCCTGAGTGCCGCTCATCCCGGAGTGGTGGTCTTTACTCCGACCCCGGCTGCCATCGATAAAGCGCACAGTCTCAACCTTGACATCGTTGGTGAGAAGCCAGAGGTTGACGCCGTCGTTAGACAAGTTTCCGAGCTCATTGGCAAACTCTTTGGCGCCACCAAGGAAGTGAACATTGACTGGCTTGTCCACCGGGTCATCACTGGAAAGAATGCGAAGAAGTGTGTCCTTTCGTCGTCACTTTGTCCCTCGCACTGACCGCATAATGACAGGCTGAAACAATTCTACGAGGCCCACAATGTTCAGGTCTACTTCCCTCCTGAAGTAGAGGAACGATCTTCGGTTCTTTTGGTTTACGACCCCTTTAGTGCTTCTGCATCCCCTGCTCCTGATGAGAAGAGCAGACACCTCGACGAGGTTGCCCAGGATCTTCTGAAAATGGCAAAGGATGCTGCCGACGTGAAGAGCGAGACTATCCAAGTTGAGAAACGCTGGCACGAAGCGATTGTCGGACAGGGTGGAACCACATTGAATGCGTCAGTACCAACGAAGGCGTCTTTCCGCCTTGTCTGACTATCTGATTGTTCACAGTATTATTGGCGAAGAGAAGACTATCTCCATCAAGTTCGGTGCTGATGCGGGTGAATCTGCCACAGAGGACACGATTTTGATTAGAGGTGCAAGCTCAGATGTGAACCGTGCTGTCAAGGAAATCCTCAGGATCGTCGATAATGCCAAGAACGACGAGATCGTGAACAGCTATGTAGGAAACAATCCCGTGTTCAGTAATGTACTACATATGTGTGCTCATCTGCCTGCTTTTCACAGTCCACCGAATTTGACATTGACCGCGAGTATGTTGGCCGTGTTGTTGGCGCTCAAGGGGCCGGTATCAACAAACTTCGCGACCAGTTAGGCGTTAAGGTCGACGTTTCTGATGACATTGACGAGAAACCTGAAGGTATGAAGAAGAAGAAGGCGGCACACCAGAAGTCCAAGGTCACGGTAAGGTCTTATGCTGTTCGTCTTTGTTCTTTGCCTTACACCATGAATTTGAGATCACCGGTCGTAAGGAGAACGTCGAGGAAGCTCAACGTCGAATCTTATCCCAGGTTGAGAGACTTGTGAGTCACAACGTAACAAAAGGCCCCAGAGCTAGCTTACACTCATCCCATAGGCTGACGAGACCTCGGAAGTGTTGAAGATTCCCAACCAATACCACTCTTCCCTCATTGGTCAAAGTGGCAAATATGTCATCAGGCTTGAAGAGAAGTACGGTGTCAAGATCACATTCCCAAGGCAAGCCTCTGATAATGGCGAGGGCAAGACCCGAGAACCTTTGAAACTAGATGAAGTCCTTTTGAAAGGTGGCAAAAAAGGCGTTGCACAAGCCAAGTCGGAAATTCTCGAGGTCCGCTTCATCACTTTGATTTATTTGAACTTGGTTGATCATTGTGAATAGGCTGTCGAATTCGAGAAGGAGACCAACAACGTCCTTAAATTCACTGTGCCGACTCGCTCTGTCGCTCGGATTCTCGGTAGAGGCGGCGCCTCAATCAACGAGATTAAGGATTCCACTGACGCCCAAATTGACGTCGACAAGAGCGATGATAGTGCCGTGACCAATGTGACTGTCCGTGGAACGAAGAAAGCAGTCAACGCCGCCAAGGCAGCCATTCTCGCCATTGCAGAGCAAGTGACCGAAGAGGTGACTGTAACCATCCAAGTCGAGAACAGGTTCCACAGGTCATTGATCGGTGCTGGTGGCAAAGGACTCCAGGAATTGGTTCAGAAATGCGGTGGTCCCACCGATGCACGTCAGTTGGCTGGTCTCATCCGATTGTAAGTCATTTACGGCTGAGTTTAATTTTGGAACCATGACCCAGTTCCTCAGCCCACGTCAAGGAGAACCTTCTGATGAAGTTCGGCTTCGTGGCGAGCCGAAACTTGTCAGCAAGCTACAGAGCGAACTGGAGAAGGCTGTTGCTGAGCTGCGCGACCGTGTGGTGCTTGGTGTCGAGATTCCGGCCGTTCATCACCGTGCTCTCATCGGGCGCAATGGGCAACATCTTAATGACCTTCAGCAACGAACTGGCGTACAAGTGCAGTTCCCCGGCTCGCGGTCTTATAGTCAAGCGGGTGAACCTGAGAATACAGTTGATCTTAGCGGGGTGGAGCCTGCGAACCTGGTAAAGATTACTGGTACTCGCGACGCCTGCGAGAAAGCCATCGAGGAACTTAAGGTAGCTTTCCTCTCAAGATTCCACTGCTCACTAATTTATCGGGCGTCCAGGGCTCAATTAAGACGGCTGCACCAGAGGCCGTCACTGACACCATCTCAGTCCCATTGAAGTATCATCATGCCATCTCCCAGCAAGGAAACTTCTTCAGAAACTTGCGGTCCTTTGGTGTTCAGGTCGATCAGTCTGTGCAGCCACAAAAGCCTAGTGTACCGTCCAAACCCGCTTCTGACAACACTGGTGCTCGCATTGACACAGATGAGGAAGAGGGTATCCCTGAGATTGAGTGGCAGGTTACGGAAAACTATAAGGATGCTGAGGAAGGTGACTCTGTCTGGACACTAAAAGCTCGCGACCAGGCCGGGTTGGAGCGTGCTAGGAAGCTCACCGAAGACGCCGTTGAACATGCCAAACGCATGTCGTTTGTGGGCTTCCTCACACTCCCTGACAGGTCGTCTTTCCCACGTATTGTGGGTGCAAAAGGCGCAAATGTTGCTCGTCTGCGCAACGAAACCGGTGCTGATATTACAGTTGGTCGGGATAATAACACCATCGTCATCGTCGGTGAGTATCTCCTGCAAGATATATGTATGATTACACCCACCCTGACATACTTCCATAGGTGCAGAACCTGATATCAATGCCGCAAAGAATGCAATTCTCAAGCTGGCTTCATCTGGGCGTCCTGCGCGTCGGTAACGGGACTGATGTTCGCTGTAATAATACGGAAGAGTACATACCTAACATCTGGATTTTATATATCTTAAAATAATGGCAAATCTTGGGATTGCACGGACGTAGTTGGAGCATGTGAGATGGGCCGTCCGAGAATTGGATATGTACAAGTCTCAACCAGGTTAACTGTGTGACACAGTTAAGAAAGTTCAGCTACACAGAACCTATGTAGTGCTTGAGCTTTAATCGTCATCTCCCATATCCATCGGTTCTCCATCAACGTCATCATCCTCCCTGTCGAATATGCCTTCGTCCAGGGGAGCACCATCTATATCCTCCTCGACTGGTTTACCGTCAATATCGTCCATTGGTACGCCGTCAACATCGTCGAACGGCTCCCCACCTAAGTTGTCCTTAAGGGGTTCACCATCCAAATCGTCAATAGGTTCTTCACCAATGTCTGCCTTACACGAAGATCTCGTCGACTCGGATTCGACGTAATCCTCCGCCTTTTGAAACGAGCTCGACTTAAACCGTGATGCATAGGATGCGGACGTTTTATCGTCCTTTGGTTTGCCCTCTGTCCCAATCTGGCCCTCCACCGACATTCCCTCCAATCTTTCCCTAAGCTCCGTAGTAAAGTCAAGTGGAAATACGATCCAATCTTCCCAAATGTCAACAATAGCAGTTATCTGCTTTTTGAATGTTTCGGCAGTGATCCTGCCAGGGAAGGAGTGATAAATGTTCGCCATGTGGTCGAAGACAATCCCCAGACGAGACTGGAATTCTTGCCGAAATTTCCAGGCGCTCGGTACAGATGCTGCAGAGTTGTGTAGGATATCACAAATGAGGTGGAGCCGGGCGACTTTTCGTGGTACTGGAGTACTATCAACAAGGAGCGAGGAAACGATAATATCGGCGACCTAGACCTTTGGTTTAGTAACGAGCAAGATAATGCGAAGAACTCGTTTACCTCGTGTGCGGCCTCTGCATGCTCGAGACTGAACGCCATACATCTTGCAATCTCTCCTCGTTTCCCTGATAGAGCACGTAACATCGCTTCAAATCTCCTTCTAGCCAATCTTCCTAGTTTCACTTTTCGTGTTCGTTCTCGTTCCGATTCTTCGGCGGAATCCGTAGAATAAACAGAATTGTATCCCTGATCGTCCGTTGTAAACTAATACCCCTGGCTTTAGGTAGTAGGAATGACTCACGTCGTCTTCAAATTCTGGAGACATGTGGCGCTCATCCTCAATAAGTCCCCGGTAAAACGCATGCCTTCGATGCTACAACCATGAGTGAGTTGGTGAAGTCGATTACAGAGTAACCGGTTACCTCTCTCTTCATAAAACTGTACTTGGAGTTGTTTGCCTCTCGTTTCCACAAGCTTTCTTCGTATTTCTTGCCGTGACCTTTGACTTCCGCTGCAACAGCACGGATAAAAGTATCCGTCACAACGTCTTCTTGATCAGTGCTGCGAGACCGACGATGTCGAGGCGAATGACTGTGGTAGCCTCTGGGCGATCGAGATCGGCTGTCCCTGGAACGACTGCGTGCCCGTCGTCGTTCTCGAGATTGTGAGCGGCCCCTTGAATGGTCGCGACTCCGGCTTGCGCTGAGGCTCCGGCTCCGACTTCGGCGTTTGGACCTTGATGCGGAGGAGGCTGTCGTTTTAGATCAGTATTTCTGCGACGGGTCAGGCGTAAGGAATCTACGTACTGAACATTGGTTTAGCGGCTATGGGCACGGCTTTGCTCCATCCTACCCGCAAAATCGAGCCTCCCCAGTCAAATCCATCGAACTCGCGAAGTGCTTCTTCGGCATCTCTTCTGGTCATAAACGACACGAAACCGCTCAGACCAGCGTTTTTAGATCTTCTGGATGCAGTCATGTCCGCCCCAGGACCGCTACTCGAGTCATTCCGTGGCCACATAATTTTGACCTACGTAGTGTATTTGAGCTTCATCAGTCACCCAAAGGTACGGGTACACACCGATCCCACTGGACCAACGCGAGCAAAGAAGTTGCCCAAGGATTGTTCAGTGACGTGAGGAGGTAGGTTTGCCACGAAAACATTTGATGTCTGTGTTGAAGATCAGAAAACATTCGCAAGGGAGACAGAGATAGTCCACCTGTGGGTCACCACGATCCTTACTGCCACTCTGACCATCGTAAGCTTTAGTGAATACTTCAGTCAAATATCTCTTTGTTAGTGTGCTTAGTGACGCACCAGCCATAGCAGTCGCCGAGCGACCATGGCTACTTCGAGAATATTTAGCTTCTCGTTCTGCCTGGTCCCTGTGCACCGTCAGCCATGAATGTATGGAGCTCAATCCAAGCCTCACTTCTTTAGTTCCTCCAGAAACATGTCCATCTCACGTTTTCCTTTAGGTCTGGGTGCACTAGTAACATGTGTAGGAGACTGAAAGTTCATGAGCGAACAAACGATAAACAACGATCCAGAAATTGAACAGCGCACCATACCATCCCTCGATATAACGCTCATACCCCCAGATGTAGGTCTAGACGCAGGACTATACATAGACCCTGACCCTTCTGCACCAGCTTTCACAAACGTCGAGGCCGACTTTCTCCCAACACCCTCCCCCTCAAACGCATCCAAAAACTCCGCATACGCTTTCGCAGCATGTGCTTCCTCTTCACGTTTCTTTGCCTCTGCTAATTCTTGTTCTCTCTCTCTACGAGATTTCCGTTGCGTACCGGAGGCGTATTGCGTGAGTTTCGCGTCGTCCACTGCTGCTTTGTGCTACGCGGGTGAATCGGTTAGTTAGTATGGAGGACGAGGCAGGTCTATCCAAATCGCACTGGAAATGCAGATTCTTCATCATCATTGTCGAAGAAGTTGGAGAGTTTCGAAGCGAGCTTGGCTTTGGTTTTGTCCATTATGATTGAGGTCAAGAAGTGAACAGTGTTGAAAAGAGTCCCGGAACCCTAGACTAGGTTTAGCAAAGAAATTCAATTCACCCCTCCTCCAAGTCTCAAGCTTCAAGTTTGGACATGCTAGATCAAGACAGGACCATAGTCCAGAGGCCAAAGGTTCGACCTCAAAGGGCCTGCGACGCTTGCAGTACGCATCTCACCATTTTCGGCTACAACCTCTGCGCTGACGGACATCGATTGATCGGTAGGGAAGTAAGCTCGTTGAACTATTGAGTATTCCATGCTTTCTGATATTAAGAACTCCGTGCAGGAAAAAGAGTGAGTTTGGTTGGGTGATTGACCAGGAATTTTGATGAAACTTCACTCTTCATAGTCCGTTGTGAGTCAGCTGCCATGAACTCGAATTTAAGAAACGTCGACGAGCATACTCTAGGCAACGGTGCTACTACACCAGGTGATCATTGCTCGAATTGCCTTGCTTTTAATGCGGTATGCACCTACTCCGAACAAACGAAGGTCGTGCCTTTCTACCAGCTAAAACCGACTGTCATTCCTGATCTACAACTATTTCATTCAGAAGCGCCGCGGTGCGAAGAGTCCGTATGTTGAAAGACTAGAGAAGCGCGTTAAAAGCATGGAGGAGATAATACGAAAAGCGAGTAAGCTGATATACTCACACCTTCAATGAGGTTGACATTCTTGTGGTCAGTTTTCCCCCAACTTTAACTTCGGAGAATTGAGCATCCAGAGACATGCGCCAAAACTCTCCGCGATCGGAGTAAATTCTTTTAAGGACACTATCCACCCTTTGAGTTCAAGTGTACTGTCTGCAAGCCAACCACAAGCAACTTCGCTTTCACCAGTCTCTATCAATCATTTAGAGGAAGATGACTTCAGTTACATCGACATCACAGAGAAAATGAAGAAAATCTCCTTGAACTCGGAATTAGCAGACAGTTTTTTTGGTCCAGCAAGTAGCTTCAAACTTCTCCATACCGCGCATGGCACCAAATCACAGTATATTGGAAAGGAATCCTTTGATACCTTGTATTACAAACGCCCCAAAATCTGGGAGCAGAGACCAGTGAGCAACTCAATCTGATTCACCTTTGGAGTGTGCTCTCATCGACTCTAGTGGGAGCTCAGTGCAATATCCTTTGACAAGACGACATACGTATTCCCAGAAGATGATCTCTTGCACACTCTGGTTTCCCTGTACTTCTCGCAGGTTAACTGTTATCTTCCATTAATTCACGCTCCCACATTCAAGCGTCTGGTCTTAAGCGGCGTACACCACACGGATCACAAGTTTGGGGGCCTGCTTCTGGCTATGTGTGCCCTTGCATCTCGATACTCTGATGACCCCCGTGTTTTCGAGAACCCCAAGATACTGACATCAGCGGGCTGGAAATATTTTAAGCAAGTCAAGACGTTGTCTGGAGTAATCATCGATGCGCCTAGTCTTTACGATCTACAGACCTTTTGTGTGAGTCAGTCTTGCAGGCATCTCGTATCTAACAAAACTCTACTTCTCAGCTCGTGACATTGTATCTCTACGGAAGTTCCTTTCCTGAGGCATCTTGGGCTCTCGTAGGGGTAGGTAAGTCGTCGTAATCATTGCTTTCAATTGATACTCATTTATCGCAGCTATTCGTTATGCTGAAGGGCTCGGTTATCACCGTCGGAAGCCAGACAGCGTCAAACTGACTCCTGAAATCGAGCAACAAAAACGAGTTTTCTGGTAAGCTTTGCCGCTGCGTCCTCGCGTAGGTATCCTCTTTTACTCTTGTTGCAGGGTCCTAGTCACCATGGATCGAATGACAAGTAACTTTACGGGCCGACCTTGTGCTATTTGCGAAGAGGAGTATGTCTAATCAGAGTCGCCATGCATGAACTAAGTCTTCTCCAGTTACGATCAACAGCTCCCGGTCGATTGCGACGATGAATTTTGGCCAGGGGAGAATAATGGGGATCCTAATCTTGCATTCGAACAGCCCGCGAACAAGCCATCGTTCATCTCGTGCTTTATTTGTCAAATCAAACTATACAAGATCCTTGGCTTCGCTCTCCGGACGTTATTTCCGACCAAAAGAACAAAGACTATCCTTGGACTTGTCGGAGTCAACTGGGAACAGAAAATCGTATCAGCATTGGACTCGTCCCTGAACGATTGGATTAACAACATTCCAGATCACTGTATGTGTTTTCCCTCAGGATAATATCAACGTGTTAAATCCAGGTGGCGTAGTGCGTTGGGATCCTAACCGGGAAAATGCTCTATTCTTCAATCAATCAGCTTACCTCCATAGCATTTACTACGACGTACAAATTCAAACCCATAGACCATTCATACAAAAGCCATCAACCTTCACCTTCCCCTCGTTGGCAATATGCACGAATGCGGCTAGATCGTGCATCAATATCTTGTATCGTCATTCCCAATCAGAGAGAGGGTCCTTTGATTTCCCTCACATACTCGTATGTCCACTGTTCTCATGCAACTACGTTCGCTCTTGAAGCTAACGGCTGTCAGCATGCAGCATTTGCCGCTTGTGCTGTCCTTCTTACCAATATATGGAGTGGCAAGCGAACTGGAATCAAATTCGACCAACAGAGGGAACTCTCAGATGTTGCAAAGATTATGAGCGTCCTGGGCAAGCTCGAAAAACGGTGCGTGGCAGAGCTCTGTCCATTACGCCTACTAATGAAACTTCAGATGGGTTGGTGCCGGAAAGTTTATGTACGTCCAGGTATTCGATCCAATTGTCTGCTAGCTACTAATAGACCATCTTGCGCAGGGACATTATGTGCGAGCTTGCACGCGGCATCGACGGGACAGATTCTAATCCATGCGACATGAACCACCCAAAATCTCCAATTCTAGACGGCAACCCTCCCCCGGTGGAACAGAGTTCGCGCGACTCCTCGAGCTCCTACTCTCGATCAGCGATTCTGCCCTCTGAATCTGACTCTAGCGCTACTTTTGAACAGCCCGTGTCAACAGATTTTGCGCCCTCGATTCCGTTTAGCAGCGAAGAGCTGGGCACTCGGCCATTTGGACTTGATCTTCCAGGGTCGGGTGGTATGCCCACGGGCAGCGTTTTATCTATCGACGATGTTAATGGTATCTTCCCGGACGGCACAATGTCCAATTCATCTTTGGGTGCTGATAACATCTATCCCGACGCAAACGATTCTGACATGGCGACATGGTGGAACACCCTTGGTGACCAATCTCTGGCGGCTATGTGGACAACCGCTCCCACCGGTTTCAGGTAATGCCTGTCCATCTCAAGTTATTTTCACGACGGAAAGAAAAAGATACTGATTTCGCCATGTCTAGTGTCGACGAGTGGGATCAGTATATCGAGCATATAAACTCGGTCAATCCACCGTAGAGATATACATTACACAACTAGATTTCTACATCATGAGGCTACCTAATCCACCTTGTACATAAGCCATAGGCTTCATCTGAGGATGCGGCGATGCATCAAACTGGAAACATTTCTGTTCACCCTCGGCGTTGATCCGTATCTATCGAGCAGTATTAACGACAAGATGACGACAAAGAGTACCTTTGCAACTCACGAATGCGCCCTTGTTTCCAGCCTGGTCCACATAATTCGGTGCACTAAACACTGTCGTGCAAAGTCCGTCGTGTTCGACTTCGTATCCGTCTAGTCCCGATAATCATCAGCCCTTTTTGCGTTGCAGAGAAAATTGGACATACTCTGCCGAACTTCATGACTCCTAATAACTCCCGTCACACCATTAGCTGTACACCATTTTTTGGTCACATCAGGTCCATAAGCAATCCCTACACCTCTTTTTGACGGGCCTCTCCCCGGCATCGCCTGCGGATCTGTCCAGAGCAATTCGCACATCAAACCACTCTGCCCAGGTTGCCTACCTACACGCTCAATCCTGCGCACATCATCGAGCGTAACGTCGTCTTTACTAAACAGACCGCCATGCACGACAAAGTATCGTTTCATTCCCTGAGGTGACAGAATAGTCTGAGAAGTCTTGGTTTTTGGCTGTTTGGATGCGTGGATGAGGGTTGAGAGTGGGACTGTGAATTGGAATTAGAGGGGGGGGGGCCGATGGCACGGTATATTCCTAGACAACTTACGAGTTGTAAACACATACGCAAATAATTTGTAGGTCTGATCTCCGTGTTTATGCTTCACCTCGCCCTCGAACCCATATGTACTGTTCATATCCTTTGCTTCGTGGTTCCCTCTGTTGATATACATGAGTTTGGGGTATAGCCCTTCAATCCGATTAGAACCAAGCAGACGGAAAAAGGAGAAATCAAAACTTACACTTGTACGCAAACGCCGTCAAGATAACTTCTACAGACCAAGACCCCCGATCAACCAAATCCCCGTTCATCAATAGATAATGCTTCTCCGTTGGCTCGCCTGTAAGTGAGTACAGATGTAGCAAGTCGTAGAATTGCCCTACAAGTCACCCCCGATTTCCGTTAGCCGTCCTCGTACGAATAGGAAACGTTGTAGCACACCATGAACATCACCAATAACATCACAAGTCACTCCTTCCTCGAGCTTTACATCGACCAAACTATCCTCCCTGATAAAATGCTCATAGGCACCCATAACAATCTCCCAAACATATCTCCGCGTGAGCGTTTTGCCATCTTTGAACCACTGAATCATGTCCTTGATAAACTGCAATGTTATCGTATACTTTTCTCCTTCTTGCGGGAGATGCGGGCCTTGGTATTTAGGATCGACAAAACAGCCTCCTACAGATCATCATCATCATCAATCAATCATCATCCATCAACGCAAAAACTCTCGAATGCATACTCACCCTCCAAAATAATCTCCCTACACCTCTCCACAGCCGTCTTTTCCTCCTCCATCTCAATCGCCTTTTCAAACTCGATTCTTCTTACGAGTTTTTGTGTAGACACCATTTGATTCCTCACAGTCTCATTATGGGGTTCTAGGGCAAGGACTTTTTTGAAATCGGATATGGCGGATTGGTGTTGGAGGATTTGGAGGTGGCATGTTGCGCGTCGGTAGTAGGCTTTGGCGTATTTGGGGTCGAGGGTAATTGCTTGGGCTGTGAGAAGAAGAAGGAGAGAGGGAGGGAGAGAGGGAGGGGGGGGAGTTTGTCGCGTACGAATTAGACATGGGGAAACGGATTGCAAGCTATGGCGATACGTACTCGCATCGGCCAATGCATACCCAAATTCTTCCAATTTCATTCTCGAGTAGGCGCGATTGCACCATATTGTTGGTTCGTTGGGATTCTTTTCGATAGCTTGGGTGTATAGCTGGATTGCGGTGGTAAAGTCGTGACCTAGTGAGAAAGTGTGTGTGTGATCAATGTCCACAGCTCGAGATTTGGGATGTATACGACTTGCTCGAAAAGGCCTTGTTTGCCTTTTGCTTGAGTTCCGCGGCAGCTGCTTTATCCTCCTCACTGACTTCCAATTTCAGAGAACTAAGCTGAGGAGAAGGAACAACTGAAGAAGGTGGTGTAGATACGGGAGAAGGACTTTGAGAGCTAGAACCCGTAGAACTCATAATGGCCTGGATCCAGGGATCGATTTTTTTCGGAGTTTGCGCAGATACACCAAGGTTTCAACTTTCTCACGAATAAAGAATATTCCAGCAAAAGTAAAGCAGCGGTTGACACTCAATGTCAACCTAGACAAAAACGTTCTTCATTGTCGTGTGTGTGTGAGGTTAGGGTATGGGACAGAATCAGATGAGGGCTAAGGTAACAGGTAACTAGTACTCGTCATTAGAAGGGAAGGAAAAAAAAAAAAGGTAGCGGACGGGAGGGGGGGGGGGGGGGGGGGGGGGGGGGCACGTCGTTCCGAGTGTTGAGAAAAATGAAGGTTGCAAAGAGAGCGAGCGTCCACGATCTAAAATACCCATAACCTATACTTTAGCAGACATCCAAGTTGAAGAAAGCACCGAGGTGGTTAGAGTAGGCGTCAATGTTTTGCCACCAACCGTTGACGGTTTGGAAGAGGCTGTAAAGAAAAAGCGGTCAGCAGAGATGCGATGCCAGTGAAATAGGGACGACTGACTAGTCAAGGTTTTGTTGGCAACGGCAGCAGCCGCTATGGCGGGCAGCAGTAGCCGCGTCCTGTGAAAGAGATTATCAAAAAAAGTGAAGCATAGAGTGATACGAATCTGCTTTTACCTTGGTCATACCAGGGTACCAACCATTGTAAGCGCCAACACTCTGGAGAACATTTCCACCGTTCGAGTCCAAGAGTTTCTTGAAGAAGCGAGCACCGGTTCCAATGTTAAAGTCCTGAAAGAAGAGTTTTAGTGTAAAAATAAAAGGTATCAAGATGGTATACGTACAGGGTTGAAACAGTCGGAAGCACCTTCACACTTTTCGTGTGTCAACTGCATCAAACCAATCTCACCTCCACCACCGACGGTGTTGGGGTTGCAAGTAGACTAATTACGTGTGAGTACGAGAGGCGAAAATTAAGCGGTGATGGGGTACCTCTTGCATGGCAAAGGAAGCCAAGACGATGGGAGGGATGCCATTCTCGGTACCATGCTTGTAGAACAAGTCTGTAAAGTCCTTGCAAGCATGGAAAGGCGACTTGGGATCATTGAGAGCTTGGCCAAGGTCGGCGAATTTGATATCATCCAAGGTAAAGAAGGGAGGTCTCCAACCGCTATCCTCAAGACCACAGTTCAACCAGTAGAGGTTACCGTTAGGACCGGTGATGGAAGTAATGTCCTCTGTGGGAATGATGGTGATGGTTGAGTGCCAAGAGGGGAGGGTTATGTTAGATGTTAACGTACTAGTTGCGCCAATGTCACCGCAATCAGAGTGGACACTGAGGAGACCGGCGACGGAACCAGCGATGGGGCCTGCGCCGTTGTTGTTGCCGTTGTTGTTATTGTTGTTACCGCTGTTGCCAGAGTTGTCCTGCTGTCCGTTATTATGTTGACCGCTGTTGTTGTTGTTGTTCTGCTGGTCACCACCACTGTTCTGTTGGCCGCTGTTGTTGTTGTTGTTCTGGCCAGAATTGTCACCACCGTAATTTCCACTGGTGTTGTTGTTGTTGTTGTCAGTGGGAGGAGACTGAGCAGGAGGCTGAGCAGGAGGCTGAGCAGGAGGCTGGGAGGGGGTCTATATAGGACATAAATAACTATTGATTAACTGTGAGAACATGGAGACATACTAGGCCCTGAGGACGGTTCTTGCAGCGCCTTGCTAATTTGGGAGTGCTAGACCTGCGAGAGAGACGGCTGTGACGAGCGTTGTGACGGACATCATGGAGGTTTGAAGCGTCTACAACGATAGCGGTGCAAAGAGCGGCAATGGCAAAAGAGTGGACTTTCATCGTGGATGATGTGGAAGAGTGTAGACAGAGGGATAAAATTGCGGGATGGAAGATTTAGCCGAAGATTCTTATAGGGCCGACCAATTGAATCGTTTAAAAAACCGGTCCATGGACGGCCATAAACGACCGATCGAAACGTGTGGTCGCGACGGCCAAGGTGATGTTCTTTATTTTGTCGTGTTTATAGCATGTGCTTGAGTCATGTTGCATCCCGGTCCTCCGGTGCTCTTCCGATGATTACCAAATAAAGCAGTAGTGCCGGCCGGTGAGTCATGTGTAATACTCTGACTCCTTCCTGTTCATCGCCTCTCCATAAAGTACCGACGACCGACGCTCTCCTCCTTGCATACGCACGCTCGAACGCACGCTCGACCCTTTTTCTTAGCTTGTTACACGGTCTAGTCTAGCAGACAGACCCAAATCGGATAGTCCAAGTCTTACTCACAAGGACTTGAGACTCTCCGCCTCGACTCTATCTAGGTCGAAATGTGCAACTCAATTGCTATACGGATGCCCACACCAGACCTCAAAGCCATCAACGCAGTCTTCAAGTTCTCCATTCTCTCCTCCTTCGACTCTACCATCGTTGCTACTACTACTTCTAATGCTTACGCTATTCCCCTTTGATTCATCCATTTTGTAGCGATATACCAACCACCCCATCTCACTTTATTTTTCTGCTCTCAGTCTCCCAACTCTGATCCAAGTTTTATTATATGTACCCGTCCATTCACTCTCTCGCCCATAGGGCTCCACCGGCCACTCGCACTAGAGTTCGTTGGCAGCCTTACAACTCTTTACCAACATCAGCATCTGCCTCTTCGTTCTCATCTCGCTCTCCTGCCTCCTCCTCATCATCATCATCATATCTCAGTACTCCCGCTTCATCCCCCTCCCCAACTCCTACCTTGTCATGCGAATCAGAACGAACCAAACAGCCACAATCTCTCAACCGGGATCCTTCCCAAAAGAGCAAATATGCCCTCAGTCTTGTCGGTACGTCCATTCATCCGCTATTCCGGTTACCTTTTTTTTTTCTTTTTCTTTTTTTTTTTTTTTTTTTTTTTTTTTTTTTTTTTTTTTTTTTTGGAAAAATATATATATTCACACTCTTTTTATACATTATCCAGATCAAGCAGTAAAGTCTCTTAGTGAAATTTGGCTTCCCCAAGATATTCCCGTGGTTTTTCTAACCTCATCACGAGCATCAGTTCCCGGTTCCGCCGACAATTTACAACAACAACATCAACAACATCACCACCACCACCATCATATTCCCATCACTCAACATCAAAGAAATACTCAACTACCTTCGCCCGTATCACCTACCACCAAACAATCACCATCTTCTTCTTCATCATCACCTGCTACTTCACAATGCAACGAGAGTCTAGAAGCCCTCCGCAACAACGTCCCTATCAAAGGTTTCGTACACGAGGTTCTCAGGCGTTCCCGCACTTCGGGCACTGTTTTACAGACCGCCTTGTGTTATCTCGAAGCTATCCGACCCAAAATCCCAGAACTCGTTCGCCAGGAAAAGGCCGGTCAAGGCATAAAAGGCGAGCCGGAATTGGTTAGCAGGATCGCCCCCGCTACGGAAGCCGAACTCGAATACGAGCGCCAAGTCGCTGCTGCCGAGGGAAGCTCCGGCCTGCCTACCATTGTACTAAATGACTCGGAAGATGTCATGGACACTGTCAAGGTTCTTGATGATGCCGATGTCACCGTCACAGAGTCATCTACCAGCTATTCCAGCAACTCGGGCACTCTAGTCACTTGCAGTCAGGTTCCCACTGCAGACGACAAGAAACCCAAAGGTCCGAGTGCGCCTCTCAACCCCTTGCCCCCTCTCCCTTCACCATTGCTTTGTCCACGCAGAGCATTTTTGGCATCTCTCATCCTGGCATCCAAGTTTACACAGGATAAATGTTACTCTAACCGCGCATGGGCAAAATTGTCCGGTCTTCCCCCGCGGGAGATTGGACGTTGTGAACGTGCGCTCGGTGATGCCCTCGAATGGCGTCTTTGGGTCGGCAAGTCGCCATCATCTTCCACTGCCTCGGCTCAGGCTTCGCCTGCGACTAAACCAGTCACGAGGTGCCAGAGCGAGAGTAATCTTCGTTCATCGGCGGCGGCAGCTTCGTCATCGACTTTTCTTGCAGTAGCAAATGCTGCTGTGCCCACGAAACCACTGTTGGCCAGATCAGGTTCAGGATTAAGGAGAGCGTCGACGCTTCCTGCAGAGGCTTTTGCTTCTGCTTCTGCTTCTGCTTCCTCATCTTGCTGCGTCCAACGCTTGCGAAGTAACAATGTCGTCACTCAGTGGATAAACAGTCATCGGAATCACAATATAGAGGATTCTGATTCAGACATGTATTCTCCTCAAGTTGACACCGAGGTGAGATCCCCCTTTCACCCTCTCTTCCCTTCTCACTCTTCTTCCAGCACTCTACGACCATATACTCCTCGAGTCCATGTCCGCCTACACCCGGACTCAGCTACTCCCCGTCCTCGACCGAGTCCTCATCTTCGTCTGGTGGTGATAGAACCATCCAAATGTCCAGTTTCCTCGACGACAACATGTGCTCATTTGGACCTCTTGGTCCGAGTTGCAGCACGCCTTGGTCCATGGATCACATTGTCCACATTGCGCCCGCTCGTGAACAGAGTCAGCACGGCTCTTGTTCATTTGGTGTCTCTGTTGACGGATCCATGGACCCTGTGCCGTTTCTGTCGTCGTCCGAGGTCAAACCCAACGCCGGCTTTTTCACTGGCGCAATGGACTTTGCGAGTTGGGGTGGGATGGGGATGGGGATCAACGCAAATGCACCGCTTGGTATTGCTGGGACGATCGTATGAATCAATCGAGTACATATTTCCTCTCTGTCTCTTCTCTTTTCTATTTCTCTATCCTTCTCTCTCTGTCTCTCCTCTCAATTTCCCCCTTTTCTACTGTATGTGGATAGTGTCACCTCCTTTCTTGCCTTGTCTCTTGACTCGAGGGTTACCCCCTGCCTATTGCCTATATACATATCTCTTCCATGTTATTATGATGAATCTCGAATCTCTGGCTTTGGTCATGGGGATCATGTACACGTCCTCGATGTTTCTTTCTCTGTATGCTGTCTGTGTCGGTTTGATATATATTCTATGCTTTGTGAAGAAAAAAAAAAAAAAGGTGTATGTACGGGGTGTGGTCGCTGCCGACGGTGCTGTCGCGGCGCTTTTCGGATGGGAGAGGGGACCCTATACGTAGAATGTATCGTTATACCACTAATTTTATTCGCCATGCTGTATATAACGTTACATGTTTGCTGTATTGTATCCATTCCATTCCGATTGTAATGATAACACATCCATGCATGTCCGTACGGGCTCATAACCGTACAAGCTGCCTTGCGATCGACGGTGACGGTGACGGCCGTACGTACTCTTCTTCCTCTGGTTGGCTAACAAGTACGCCTTACAAAACAAATCTCGTAAGTTCATCTGCCTCCTTAGGGTCGTCATTACTGTCGGCAAGATCCCAAACCTCTTCCGCGCGCGTTCCTGGTTTTCCTTTCATCAATCTCCCGACACGATGACACTCATGCTTTTCCGCAAACATCCCTTCGGCTATCGGGATTCCATACCTCGACCTAGGCTCGTTTCCCACCCGCTTCGCAATATTTGAAATGATGCGGGCGGGAGCTGGCGGCTGGTACAAACCGGGGGTGATTTGGCAGGCCGCGCCAAATGTGAGTTTGGACTTGGTGAAATCGGCGTCTCCATGTTCAATGCAAAATACAAAATCTCATATTGCCAAAGTACCGTATATGCTACAGCGAATGCTACCGGGGTCAGGAAATGCAATCAGGGAAAAAAAATAGAGCTGCAAGTGACTTGCTGAGACGCAGTTTTGTCAATGCTGAACCAAAAAAAAAAAAAACAGAGACTCAGCGACATAAGGCAGATCGGATACCCAGAAGACAACACTTGTTTGCTGGAAAGAGGTTCTAAGAGTCCAGGGAAAATGATTTCTGGACAGGAAATGCGCAAGTGGCTCGAGAGAACGTCATTCATACCCAAGCATGCAAGTAAGCAGAAACATATAGTCACCCCTACCACAAACAAAACCACAGGAAGAGCCCGGAGCAATGCATAGGCCCACGTTGATGACCTGAGGGCAGCTAATGAATATGCAGAAGTCATGCATGTCTTGAAAGTCCAGTTCGGATGCCTGAGACAGTGTTCATCGCAAGTAGAGGATCCAGGGCCTTTAAGCTTCAAAAAGGTACAACCAAAGTTGCCATAAGAGATATAGAGGCCAATAGCAGATGTAAGAGCCCTAGTTTCTAAGCCAAAAAGACAGATTAGGTGGTCGAGGTCATGGAAAGAAGTCAAGAAACGGCTGATTTCACCAAGTCCGAACTCATCTTTGGCAGGGCCTGCCAAAATGGCCCCGGTTTGTACCAGTCCCTCATTCCCCTTGCCGTCATTCCGATCTTTTTTTCAAATAGTAAACAGACCCCGAGTAGACGGGAATGCTAACCTCGACCGTCTCCCACTTCTCCAGATCACGGTGGAAATTCTTGAAGCGTCCAATGACTATGACCCACATTTCGCGGCCGTCATACACTTCTTTTGCGCAATGTTTTACTTCGCCGCTTTGCTCCAAAAGACGAAATATCCAGAATTGGTCATTTCGCCTCTCGGTGCTCTGTCTGTGCGCCATCTGTTCAGACCTCCTCCGCCAAGAACTTTGAAGGCAAGGACTTTGCCTTTTCTTATATGAACGTACGCTCTCCCGCTCACTCGTCTCCAGCATTTCTGGAAGCGTCGGCAACTCCTTCGAAGGGTCCATTGTTGCCGTGACGTACACCACCAAAGTGGTCAGATGTCGGTTTGACCTCAGAACGAGAGGTTGAGGGACATCGTGCTGGGACCTCGGAGGACCTCGATTTGAGCTCGTCAGAGGTCTGGAACTCTGGGCACGAGAAGTCGCATGGCATGACTGCAAAACCGAGCGCGCCGAAGAATATAAGCGGCGGCCCCAGCCAATAGCCTCCAACGGCACGTAAAGCCTTCCGCTTCAACAGTTTTGTACCCTCCCTTACCGATATTTGCCAGTGTTTGATTTTTTGATGTGGCATAAAAGACGATTGACTTTAAGACACTCTTGCTTCTAACCCCACGTTCTCCCTCTCTAACTTTTGAACTTCAGCAGTTTTTTCCTCTAAGTTCCTGGATTCTGTTCATGGTAAGTCAATACATCCCATCTCATCTCATTGTCACTGACTTACATGAGCAGATCTCTGCCGCAACTTCAAGCTAGAAGTGTTGCAAAGCAAGTAAGTCTTGAACTGTTCACTCACAAAGGGCAACTTACTGACATAGTATTGCTGTAGGTAATTGTCGTTATATATACAGAGTCTCTAAATTCGAGGGGACTTATGGTAGCTTAGGCCCACCATGTTGTACTCTGTAGTCTAGATTCATTAATGATATATGTGTTTGCCGCACTTAGAAATTGGAATGATTCAAAAGCGAAAGGATCGGCGGCACGGAACAGGAACCGTAAAAAGGTGAGCCGTAATGCAAGCCGTGATGGCGTTGCTACCCGCGCGGAATCCTGATCGAACCCGGGGTCTCGTAGGAGGTCAACGAATCGATTTTTCGACATCTTCTGAGGTCAAGCATTGGCGAGCGGGGGAGATCGCACAACATCAGCCCTATGACCTCGTGAGGAGGTCAGGACACATTGGCGGTGTACAACCACGTTCCCCTCGCCAGGAGCTCCTGAATGGAAGCGACCGTCGCTTTCATCTTGCAACGTCCAAGTTCACACCAAAGAGATCCATGACACTAAACACCATGTCGACTGGACGTGACGAGGAGCGCGTGTACACTGCAAGTCCATAGCCGAAATTTGGACGCACGTTTCGGCTGAGCGCAAAGGTGCATCATGCCTCATTGTGATTGTAAGTTGCCAGAGCTCAGATATCAAGCGGTCTAATCGGCAAGTAGCCAATCTCTGAGATTCCAGCACCTTATCAATGAAAAGGCGTTCGATATTAGTACCCTCGTCGTTACTGATGTTACCCTGTACACATAGCTTGGTGTGAAACGCTTCGTTGTACCCTTCAGCGGTAGATATTTGGTGCAAGTAATCACTGTATGACGGTTGCGACAAATTGAACACAATTTTGACGTTCTCTTGACCTGGTGCTAACGCTTCTTGTAGTATCCACGCCCTGTCAATCCACGTTGTCGAATCGTCGAGTCCTGCAAGCCTAATTAGCCCACCAGGAAACACGAGACAAACGGTACATTTGCCAGGTTTTGTCCTGCTTGTGGCTTGGCAGGATGGACAAACGGTCAAGCCAGAGGGTGGTACAGCCATACGCTCTCACAGCAAGACAGCCTGTCTTGAGTACGCCGATTGAAATAGGATCGGCATGTAATGCACCCGCAACGGAGAAAAAGGGAGTAGGGGAACCCTCTGCATGTTGTATGTCCCACCATGGGTATGATATTGCCGCATACGAAGGAAGAGGGTATCAAGAGAGGTCATTCCTTGAGTTCTGGGTCTCTCCGACTGATAGAAATTTAATCATTTCAAGGACATTGGTGTCCAAGAGGGAGATGGCATCGACCAAGCGGAATCGGCAGGGCGTCGCCTTGCTTGGATCTGGGAGGGTATGGACACGATGGTCTTCAGTAACTGGGATAAACTGGATAGAGTTTCACCCTCATAGGTGATGGCACCTGACGACTGAACAGGCTCAGGACGACTTTCCGCCGAACATTGAGCTATAATTTCAAAGGAGGCACCGGAAGACTCACATTTTCCGAGAATATATACTGCTGTACTGTGCAGGAGACCGATGAATGTCGATAAATGTTGGTCCGTAGATGATTGATCTGGAAGAAAAGCGTTGATTGTGGCGCCCTCCTTGCTCACGTTGTCCATCCAAATAAAACCCCATCTCCAACATGGTCATTGGGAAACCAAAAACAGAACTAGCGTTCGTACAGCATCTCTGGGGTTGTAGAGGCGGAGCTCACCAGTCTTGCCTGACATGTTCCAGTCCCTATGTCACTATGCATCGACAGTGCTCTGTTTGAATGTATTAGCAGATCGAAACGGATACAGATTTAGCCCTAGATATGCTAAACGTCACATTACAGCACTCTCGTCTTCCATTGTATCCCAAGCTCCTCTCATTCATGGAAGAAATCCAAAGCCCGGTCCTTTGTCTGGATCGCGCGGTAGATCGATGCCTCGCCATTTTCATTTCGTTCACCTTCATCAGTGAAGATGGAGTGGAACATGACGTCCTCGGTTCCCTAGAAATGACCTTAATCGCTCGTTGAACGTTGAGGTTTCTGCAACATACCCTGTTTGGGGGATCGTGTATCCTAGGTTATGTGATGAGAGTCGTCAGGGCGACCAGGTGGCAGGCAACAAGCCAGAACACACCTGACATGAATATAGCCCTCCCCTTCCGCGTCATTGATAGCTGGGATCCTGATCTTGCCTAGTACAATCGTTCCATACGTCGTTGGTGCGCTGCACACGAGGTAGAGGTCCTCCTAATCAAGCACTGAGCATTGCCCGATCGGATTTGTGCAAACAGACGGGAAATCACCTCGAGTTTGAAGTTGACTAGTTCAGCGTCGGAGAGATCTTGGGCTCTGCTCCACATCCTGGGTTCATGCTTTTCCCAGTGTCGTCGGGATTCAACGATGGCCTTTTTAATGTCGTCCAGGACCTTTCCAAAGGCTTCAATAGCATTCTCTTTAGGAGGGTGGGGTTCGTTGAGTTCGATTGTGTCGATAGTAGCTGGATGACATTGTGCCAGGGACAAGGAAACGACGCCAGATCATCAATCAATGTTGGAGTCGATGAACTTTAGTATGAACATCTGATATAAATTTGTTATTGAACTCTTACCCATAATGTATGAAGCTTTGACGAAGTAAGGAGAATGGAGGTGTAGTGTCAAGATAGGAGTGATGCAATGATGCATGGTGGCGTGACGCCGCGCTGAATGATCCAAACGATCCCCACTTCATCTAGTGTAATCAACACAATACAACTACGCCGGAACTGTCGAGTCCATCCCATTCATTGACTCTACGCGAAGAAAGGTCAACGTACGTGGAGAAGCCAATCTTGTCCAGCACCATAATCCTATCTTCAACCCGGATGCTCCGCGACGATTCGCATGCACTGTTGCACGTACTAGATTTACATAAGAGCTTTCATCGCATTTATAGCGCGTTAATGAGTAAAAACGATCTATTCGTATTCATACATCAATCATACTAGCACTAATGATACACACGATTTGAGTGGTGGTCAATAAAATTTAAAAAATCCGAATGAGACGCAGCCCGATCAACGCGATTACGGCGGATTCGCCGAGTTCATATGCTCGACATAAGGAGCCCACTCATCGACACTATGCAGAACAAAATCAGTACTTTTCGGAGAACAGGATGGACCAACACTACCTAAAACCTGTGGGGGCGGTTGTCCACATGGTTGCCACATTTTGGCCACCAAGAGTGTTCCACCACGTCGCCATATCAGAATCGTTTGATTGGGGCTGAAGATAGGCGGCGGAGTATATGTCGCCAGCATTCAACACTGAATTAGACATCGTGTTATCTGGGAAGATTCCGTTGCCATTGATAGATGGAAAGCTGTCTGTGGGCATGCCGCCGAAGCCTGGCAGATCAAGTCCAAAGGGTCGAGTGCCCAACTCTTCGCTGCTGAACGGAATCGAGGGCGGGGAATCTGTTGACACCCGCCGTTCAGAATTGGAATCAGAGTCGGGGGTAACTGGCTGAGTCACTGGTTGAGCGACATAACTTGACGAATCGCGCGAACCCTTAGCAGCGCAAGGAGTAGTGCCGTTCATGGTGGGAGTTTGGGAGTTTTGCACCTCGCATGGATCCGTCCCGTCGAGGCCGCGCGCAAGCTCACATATAATGTCCCTATATGATGTGTGGACTGTTAATAGCTGACAGGCAATCAAACTTAATACTGGACGAACGTAAACTTTCCGGCACCAACCCATCTGAAGTTTTGTTAGTAGACGCAATGGACTGAACACCGGTACAAACCGTGTTTCAAGTCTGGTCATAACACCCATAGCCTTTGCAACATCCGCGAGCTCCCTTTTTTGGTCGAATTTGATTCCAGTTCGCTTGCTGCTCCAAATATTTGTCAAAAGAATAACACCAGCAGCGAAGCCGGCAAACTGATGCCCGTCAATACCGTGGGCGATGCAGAGTTCATGACAAGACGCACGAAGATGTGAGGTAAAGCGAGAACGCCTCTCTTGGATTCGGAATGACGGTGCAAGACGTTGATACATGACCTTGCCGCATTGGTGCATATTGCTAGCGAAGGAAACATTAACGCCGATGGCTTCTGGATGAACGGCCGGTGAACTTGAATCTGCACGTTGTAGTAGGTAGCATGCAGGAATGCAGACTGATTAAAGAAGAGCGTGTTTTCCTGCTTAGTATTCCAACGTACTAAGAACGTCAAGGTTGTATAAGCATTTAATGCATAAAAGAAAGAGGACGGACTTACGATGATCTGGAATGTTGTTGATCCAGTTGTTCAAGGATGAATCCAACTCCGATATGACCTTCTGCTCCCAATCATTGCCAACAAGTCCAAGGATGGTCTTCGACTTCTTTGTGGGGAACAAGGTCCGTAAGGCAAAGCCAAGTATCTCACATAGCTTGATTTGGCAAATGAAACACGACACAGATGAGGGTTTATTCGGTGGTTGTTTGAATTCCAGACTAGGGTCAGTATTTTCCCAATATTCGTCATCACAATCGACTGGCATGTCTTGATCGTAACTGTAGAGAGATTCAGTGTATCTGCAGATAAATAGGGTTATACGTACTCTTCTTCACGAATTGCAGAAGGTCGACCGGTGAAATTGCTTATCATTCGATCCATACTAACCAGAACCCTAGACCAGAAGTCAGCGGGGATTCCACAAAATACCTATGTTGAAAGACTCACCAGAAAACGCGTTTCTGTTGCTCGATTTCAGGTGTGAGTTTGACACCGTCTGGCTTCCGCCGGTGATAACCGAGCTCTTCAGCAAAGCGAATGGCTATACAGTATAAGCATTGATTCAACAAAACAACCACTCAAAATCACCTATGCCTATGAGGGCCCACGATGCCTGAGGGAAAGAACTTCCGCTAAGGTAGAAGGTCGCAAGCTGGACAAGCTTTCGTTAGATTTTACATACGACGCCTGCTTGACTAACGCACGCAAAAAGTCTGTAGGTCGTAAAGTGTGGGCATATCGATGGTCATTCCTGACAAGGTCTTGACTTGCTTAAAATATTTCCAACCCGCCGATGTCAATATCTGAGGATCTTCGAAAACTCGAGGATCGTCAGAATATCGAGATGCTAAGGCGCACATGGCTAGTACCATGCCTCCGAACTTATGATCCCTGTAGTGCAGGCCTTCACAGATGTTCCGCTTGAATGTCGGCGCGTGCACCAGGGGGAGATAAGAGTTAACTTGAGAGAAGTACAAGGAAATCAGAGAAACCAAGAGATCGTTTTCTGGGAAAACGTATGCTGCCTTGTCGCTAGACAGAGCCAAAAGCTCCCACTAGAGATAGACATAAGGCTGGTACCTCAAAGGAATGGCTTCGAGCAGCTCACCGGTTGCGGTTCCCAAAATACGGGGCGCTTGAACTGCAGCGCATCAAACGGCCTCCCGGTGAAGTCCAATTTTTGGTTATGAGCGTTGTGTACAAGTCTAAAGCTACTCGATGGACCGAAGAAGTTGTCTTCTTCCACTTTGAGAGACAATTTCTTCATGTGCCGCGCGACCTCGATATGAGAGAAATCGTCCTCTTCTTCCTCCTCCTCACCTTGATCAAGAGAAGGAAGTGAAGCAGCCTGACGCTGACCCGAAGAGGGGACATTTGTCGGACGAATTGTGCTCGTTAGTGGACTCAGCTCTTTCACAAGAGATTCTGATTGTTGATTCCCAAATTCTTCCAGGTTGAAGTCGGGGGAAAACTGGATGTAAACTCTTGAACATCGTTTAGATTAGAGTTCATGGCGTTACACACCTTCTGTATTAACTCCTCCATGCTTTTGAGACGCTTCTCCAAATTTTCAACGTATGGACTTTTCGGGCCACGCTTCTGCAAAAACACGAGTCTAGATCAGAACCAGATGCAATTACAAGCAGGAGAAAGATGCGACCTTCGTTGGCTCTGAATGTTTGCACGGTACATTGAAAGCAAGACAGTTCGAGCACTGGTTATCGGGCATGGTAGCGCTATCACCTAAATTATGGGGCTTGTCAATACCACTGACTACTCCAAAGTTGGTCCGGAAGACTCACAACGAACTAAAGATCTCGTGTCAACGAGATTCACTTGGCAAAACTCTTATACTCACTCTTTTTCCTGCACAAATATTTCAATGATGAAAAGCTTGAGAAATTTAGACAACTCGCCTCCCTGAAGGTTAATTGCCGAGATAATAACAATGAGTTGGATTAGAACCAATCTGTGAAGGAAAGTCGAATACATACTACAAGTATCGCAGGCTCCCTGAATACTGAGTCAGTCGCTGGAGCGTCAAAAGGTGTTATTTCAACACTACCTGCAGACGCCTTTTCTTCCATCCTTTCTGCATGGTTGGTGTTTCCTCGCCATCTGAGATATCCATGAACGTTCAAGGAGTTGATGTTCGTGGTTTAAGAATTGGAATGGAATATTGGTCAATCCGCCGGACGCTTGCGAATCATTGCGGCACCGCCGAGCTCCAGTGCTATTGATCCTGTCGAGCGGAAATGAATTTGAACCTTGACACCTGTATGCAAGTTCCGCTTTTCCGAGTAACAGATTTCAAAAAACTTTGCTTGGGCTCTTTGGATTTGAACTGAAGGCGGAAGGATTCGGTGGAGGTCGGCCGGGCAACTGTGAAGCCGGTGATATGGTTAGGGAGACGGGGTAAAAATCCAAAGCCTTTTCTTTTTTGTCTTTGTGTGTCTTCCAAAATGTTGGGCAGAGTCTCTCGTGCTGCACTCTCCTTTGGCCATTTGCCTCGTGCCGGTCATCGGAAATTCTCTTATCTTCAAAAACCCTTATCAATTTCATCTCGAACCGTCATCCCCGCGTTTTATACACGAAGCATGTCCCTCTACCACGGAGAGTCTGCAGTTCGCCCCGAAGCAGACAAGGTTCTTCAGGATATCGCAGATTACATCCACAACTACAAGATTGACTCCAATCTTGCTTTCGAAACAGCCAGACTCTGCTTGATTGACACCATCGGTTGTGGTTTGGAGGGCTTGAGGTTCCCGGAGTGCACCAAACTTCTCGGGCCTGTCGTGGAGGGAACTATTGTACCCAATGGTGAGCAGAAAGCCTTTCAAGTAACTGGAAAGACCTAATTTCGAATTAGGTACCAAGGTGCCTGGGACGAATTATCAGCTCGATCCCATCCGTGGAGCGTTCAATATTGGAACCATCATCCGTTGGCTCGATTTCAATGACTGCTTCCTGGCCGCAGAATGTAACGTACTTGTATGTTATTCACGTCTGATACTTACTTGAAATTGCAGGGGGCCATCCTTCTGACAACTTGGGTGCCATCCTGGCTGTCGCCGACCACTTGGCCCGCCAAGGTCAACCTTTGACGGTGCGCGATATCCTAGAGTCGATGATCAAGGCGCACGAGATCCAAGGTTGCCTTGCCCTGCTCAACTCCTTCAACCGCGTTGGTCTGGATCACGTCGTGTTGGTCAAGGTCGCTTCCACTGCCGTCGTCTCCAAACTGCTTGGCCTTAACCGAGATCAAACCATTGATGCTATTTCCCAAGCTTGGGTCGATGGCCAATCCCTTCGTACCTACCGTCACGCTCCGAACACCGTTCCGAAAAAGTCCTGGGCTGCTGGTGATGCTTGTTCGCGTGCCGTAAACCTTGCCTTACTCGTCAAGAAAGGAGAGAAGGGTATGCCTTCCGTGTTGACCGCTAAGACCTGGGGCTTCTACGATGTTCTTTTCAAGGCGAGTGTTCGTCCGTTAATCATTTAAAAGCTTCACGCTGAGTTTTCCTACTTTAGGGCAAGCAATTTGAGTTCCAAGTCCCTTACGGATCATACATTATGGAGAATGTCCTCTTCAAGATCTCCTATCCCGCCGAGTTCCATGCACAGACCGCCGTGGAGGCTGCTCACATCGTCCATGCCAAATTGAAAGAGATGGGCAAGACTTCCGACGACATCAAGAGCGTCAGAATCAGGACGCAGGAGGCCGCTATTCGCATCATCGACAAGCAGGGACCCTTGGACAACTTTGCAGACAGAGAGTGAGTGCCGGGTCATCATATTGTGATTTCTCTCATTAATTCTCTCCGCAGCCACGCTATCAATTACATGGTTGCTTACCCTCTCATTTTCGGTGAATTGACCTCAGAAAGCTAGTGTGTTGGCATTCTATGTCTCAAAGTCCCTAGAACCTCACGCGCTTTTGTAGCACTGATGCTTCTGCTGCTGACCCCAGGATCGATGCTTTGCGCGCCAAGATATTCTGCGTTGAAGACAAGCGCTTCAGCACAGACTATCACGAACCTAGCAAGCGCTCTATTGGAAATGCCCTCCTCGTTGAGTTGAATGACGGCACCGTTCTTGATGAGGTTGAAGTCGAATACCCTGTCGGCCACAAGAGGAGAAGGGCTGAGGGCACTCCTCTCTTGATGAACAAGTTCAAACGGTGCGCTTCCTTTGCTGCTTTCCTCGCATTCTTCTCATTCAGTCTGCCTACCTTAGACACATCTCATACCATTTTGACGCCGACCACCAAAAGAAGTACGTGGCGCCTTCTGATAAATTGATGTCATATATCTGATATGCACCCGCCTTTTAGGATCCTTGACATTGTTACTGACGCGCCATCACTCTCCAAGATGCCCGTCGACAAGTTTACTGACCTTTTTGTCAAGGCTTAGATGTACCGCTGTAATTCTAATGGAATCAATTGACTTCAACGGCGTGTCGTGTATATATGGATGGCATATGATACAGTTATTCAAGTAATAATACACTGAGAATACACTGTGAAAGTGAAAGAGACTACTAGCTCGTCGTCATGATATGTAAATGATTTCCGACGAAGTCATCCCACGCGTCGACACTTGGTCAGGTACATGAACATACGGCGTAGGAAGATTTTATTGAGACCGACTTACTTTAGCGCAGACGGCGCAGTTGTCCACATTGTAGATTCGGGCAAGTCCCGCAATGCCGTGTCATATTCCTCGTCATCCTGCTTGTTGAATGACTGTTTATTGTAGTAAGCTGCAGCTAGAGAAGGATCGGTCATTGGACTGAGTGCAACGAAGGCTATGGCCCTCGCTGACTCGGATGGCGCTTGGTTTGTTCTTCGCGGAGTATTGCCGTTCGACTTGGGGATCTCTAATCCAATTGGCTGACTTCCCAATTCTGCACTAGAAAGTGGTAAAGGAGGTATGTTATCTGCGGGCATTCTTTGCCATGAATAAGGATACCATGGATCGGAAAAGGCAGTAGAGTCGGATGCGGTCTCCCGCTCCTCGGCAACACTATTCAAGAATGGATGCGGTTGGGTGGCGGTCGTTGGTGTCTCGTAGGGTGTGTAGTCGTTAAGATTCTCCCGGAAGTAAGGGAGACCTCTTGCAAGTTCATATAAAATATCCCTGGATAGGTTGAGCTTGCAAGGTAGACAAATATAAGTAAATAGCACTTACTTGAGTTTTGCGGCAAAAACCCAGCTACACTAGAGGCTAAACCAAAAGCCACGAATAAAAAACAATACAAAGCACTTACCGGCTGTCATATTTGCTCATAATTGTGAGTATCTTCATGACATCCGTGACCTCCCTCTGAGTATCAATTCTGAACCCAGCGCGCTTGCTGCTCCATATGTTCATCAATAGGATTGTGCCTGCCGAAAACAATACATGCTGGTCACCAAGGCCGTGAGCTTGACATCGCTCAGAATATATTAAAGGAGCTCACACTGGAGTGAGGAAGAGCGTTCATCTGTCCTCGCTCAAATTGACGATGCAGCAGGTTAATGCACGAGCGTGCAGCGTTTGTACAGATTGCGAGTGAAGGAAGCATTAAAGGCGACGGTTTCTGCATGAAGGCCCGATGTATTTGAATCTGTACGTTGTAGTAATTGGCATGGAGGAAGGCCGATTGATCGAAGAAAAGGGTGTCCTCGCGATCGGGGTCCCAACGCACTGCAGAAAACCATCTATTAGACATCATGGCGAATGTAAACTTCCACCTGAAACCCACAGTGATCTGGTATGGTGCTGATCCAATTATTCAAAGACGAGTCCAGCTCCTCCGTGATTCTTTCCTGCCACCCATTCCCACTAAGCCCGAACATGAGTCTTGACTTCTTGGTTGGGAATAAAGTTACAAGCGCGAAGGCCAAGATTTCGGTTAGCTTGATATAGGAAATGAAGCATGAAATGGATGAAGGTTTGTCAGGCGGCTGTTGGAAGCCTTCATCCCAAAATTCGTCCTCGACATCAACTGGTAACTCCTGGTCGAACCTGTAAACTCAAAATTCAAAAGAGTTCGTCATTCTGTCTGGCCACCTACTCGTCTTCTCGGATAGCATTTGGGCGACCAGAGAAATTACTGACCATTCGGTCCATAACGACCAAGACCCTGCAGATTGTAAGCAGAAGGTTGTGTAATTAGACGGCGGAACTCACCAGAACGCGCGTTTGAGCTGCTCGTATTCTGGGGTCAACTTCACTCCTTCAGGCATGCGACGATGTAGACCAAGCTCTTCTGCAGCACGAATCCCTGTGGAATAAGAGTCAGCGCACTGAGTGATTGATATGCCATTGAAGGACCTGCCTATTCCCACCATAATCCATACAGTTTTAGCAAGCGAGGTGCTGCATAAGAATAGTACTGCCAACTGAATAAAATCATTAACAATTCAGTTTCTGCAAGTCTAACATACGCACACAGCAATACTGCAAATCGTGTAGCGTTGGAGACTCGGCGAGCATCCTGGTTCCATTAATGATCTTCACTTGCAAGAAGTATTGCCACCCAGCGGATGTCTCCTTTTCCAAATCTACGAGAACGCGAGGATCGCTGGAAAATCTTGCTCCAAGCGCGCAGACAGCCAAGACCACACCTCCAAATTTAGAATTCCGGAGGTGAAGACCGTCGGCCACTTGCTTCTTGAATGTAGGAGCGTGTATAACAGGAAAGTAGCAATTAACTTGTAAGAAATACAGAGAGACTAGCGTCATCAAAAGATCGTCCTCAGGGAAAACGTAGTGAGGTTCATTATGACGGAGAAAATCAATATCCCACTGTATGGACTTATCAGCCGTGCAATAATTTGAGATGGAAAGGACCTACGGGATGGGGCTCCCAGTATATCCGACGCTTAAAATGTCGTTCATTGAAAGATTCTGTTCCCGTATATTCGGTCTTTACGCCATGTGCACCTGCCAATAGCTTGAACCCGCTCGCTGGTCCCCAGAAATTGCACATGGCGCTAGCAGAGCCACAGGATAGATTAGACATTTGACGCGAAAGTTCAAGGTGACTGAAGTCATCTTCGTCATCGTCACGTATACTCGGTGGATTTGAGTTGAATGAACAGGGCACCTGTCTAGGGCCTGTGAGGAGATTGCTTAGGATAGGAGTGGGACTCTTAAGGCCGTTTTTGTCCTGCTTCCCTATATCCTCGAAAGTGAACTGAGGAGAGAACCGAGGAGACGTGAAATGTGAACGAAACGCATGAGCAATAGTATGGTGCTACATACCTTCCGAATAACTGTTTCCAGACCCTCGATGCGTTTCTCTAATTTTTCCACATACGGACTCTTTGGCCCGCGTCGCTGCGAGATAGGTGCAGGTAAGAATGAATGCTCAAGTGAATGTACAGCGGGGATTACCTTGGTTGGCTCATTGTGAGTACATGGAAGATTGAATGCCAAGCAATTCGTGCACTGATTATTCGGCATGTTTGCACTGTCGCCTACTGGGTGTGTGAATTCTGAAAGGTTCAAGTCCAGAACTGGAGATACCCACATCTAACTACGCGGCTTTAGCTCTTCATAGCAGACAACATTGGGGGATGTCACTCACCTTTTTTCCTAAACATCAAGAACCCAAAATCCTTAGACGATGCAAATGAAAACCTGTAAATGATGAACATACCTCCCTATTCAAGAAAATGAGATACGTAGCAGTACGTCAACGAACACAGTTATGCTCACTACAAGCGTCGCATGATCCAGGTAATCGCCTTTTCTTCCAGCCTCCCCTCATTGGACGATGGCTATCGGTGTCGGACATGAGGGAAGAGAATCGGGGGGTTTGAAGCAGCCGGGCCCAGGTCGGGAAGACAGAATTTTATATCCCCTGGACTCAGCACTGCATCGTCTTGAGTTGGCTTGAGTTGGAAATTTGGGATGGGGCGGATCTCGACTCTTGAAGCTTGGAGTCACTGAAACCCGAAATTCAATGTGTCGCATAGCCGTCGTCTGACGAAGCTTTTATCGATGACTAAACGAGCGTTTTGCAACACCTTTCACGGGTCGTTGGCTAGGAGCCTTTCTTCCCGAATTCAAGTGTCGAAACATTTTGAGCCTTTTTGCTGCCATATCAGGTAAATGTGAGGTACAAGAGTCGGTGACTAAGGAGATAACGAAGATATCGCTTTGCCGTCTTTGAATCGTGGACCAGCGGATGGACCATTCAACATTACTAATACATTGTCCCTCTAATGGTAGATTCTATGGAGAGCTGGTGAACAAGCTTGAAGCCTAAGTAGTGGTCTCGCCTTTTGACGTCACTTTCTTTGGACGGTTCCTTCCTCGCCTCCTGACAGCAGCATTCGTCTTATCTCCAACCTTGGATGAAGAGGTGTTCTCCTTGCTGCCGCATTTATCGATTGAGACGTCGTCAACCTGCTGGTGCAGAGGAATACTCAGGGTCGTATCAATATTCAAACGTTTCGGAGGGTTAAACGTAGGCATTTCCGAAACAGAACGAGGAATGCGGTGTTCAAGCGATCCTGGATTTGAAATGGAAGGGGCCGGATTGGAAGCTGGCTTGTTGGTAGCGTCAGGGTGGTTATGAATCGCTTGCGCAAAGTAAGGCTTGTTAGGTGCCTGCGCGCCATTCTGAAACCCAGTGCGCCTGCTCTGAGTAGCACGTGCAGCAAGATTGGTAGAAACCGGCTCCGCTTCCTCAGGGACGGCAGAAAGACGACGCTGCAGCAAACGCGCGAATGGAACGGAACGAGGGTGCTGGGCGCCCAAACGAGTAGTGGTACCCTTCACTTCAGGAGATTCGGGCGAAGGAGGGGCCTTATTTGCCGGTACTTGATCGATAGAAATATTCGACGGGTTCACAGAATGCAAGGGGCGGCGAAGTGACGAGCTATTGGTGAACCTTGGTGGTAGGTGTGGAGACTCCAAAGGGCGTTGAAGCTGATGATTTGAAATGATGTCCTTGTCAACGTATACGGATCCACAAAGTTCTTCAAATGAAAACGGTTCTTCAGGAACATATAGGAATTTTGGATGTGCCATGTCGGCAAAGCATGGAGACCACGTTGTGGAACTAGAATTGGGAGGGGTGAGCAGTGAATTTCTGGCCTTCTGCTGCATCATGTATTCGGTAGCAAGTTCGATCGCAGCGGCCGGTTTGTCACGACTAATGCTAGCGTGATTGGATTCTGGATTCGTTCGTTGAGATTCTGGGTGCTGAAGCGATCTAGTAGGAATGAAGGCAGGCGTAGAGGCTTGCAGGGGTGACGAGTCACTGACTTGAGGCGAGCTGAGCCTCGCGTGACTAAGCTGCCAAACCAAACCAAGCCCTGTATTCGGCACCACGCGTTTAGAGCCTACGGGCTCCAATACGCGATGAATCTCCAGGAAGTTCTCCAGCTGCTGGGTAGTTGGCGGTATGATAATTGGGCTATCATCTCGACGGTTTTCGTATGTGGTTCTTGGAACAGGAAGCTCCGGCGGTGTATGCAGAGTAGAGAAATGGCGATGCGAAGGCATAGAGGGAGAACTAGAAACCAGACTGGAGGTGGTAAACTGTTGCTGATGGCGCGAAAGAACTAGTTGGTCTGACAAGAACCGTTCTTGTGAGTCATTTTCAGGAGGCGAGTCGTTTCGGGGTACACAGGTAACTGCTTCGTCTTCACGTAGTCCCCAAATCATGCGAGACAGGTCTTCACCCTCAACCAGCGTTCCTTCCGCGCCGCTAAATCTCCGTAAGTAACCCAATACACAGTACAACAGAGAACTACTCACGAGGGGCAACGGGCATAAGGCAAAGAAAGCGGTCCGTGTAAAGCTGGAATAGGCCTAGGTGGTGAACTCGCCCATGTATTCCAACCTTAAAAGTTCGATTTTCAGTTAAATGAAAGAAGCAACGAGCAAAAGCACGAACAATGTTCTTCTTCAAAATCGTATTGAGGCTGAGGACGCAAAAATGAATGCGAGACTTCGACGTTATTACCGATAATCATAATAGAGGATTCTGGAGACGAAGGAGGGGACGGAGTTCGAGGGAATGATGAGTTGTGGAGAGAGCTGTGAGGTTGAGAGACAATTTTTCTGAGCGATGAGTGCGAGGAATCGACAGAGAGCGAGCTTTCAAGACAGTCGGAGGACAGTGAATCGTCGGCGGCTAGAGAGACCTTGACGGCTTCAGACATGGAGGCGACACGGTAGCGATCACCTGTGGGTTTGAGCCTGAAAGGCGGGGAAGATTCTGGAAGAGAGACGACACGTTTGGTAGCAGTATTGAGTTGGGATGGTTTAGTGTATTGCAT
This sequence comes from Moniliophthora roreri, assembly GCA_001466705.2. Classification (NCBI taxonomy): domain Eukaryota; kingdom Fungi; phylum Basidiomycota; class Agaricomycetes; order Agaricales; family Marasmiaceae; genus Moniliophthora; species Moniliophthora roreri. The sequence continues at coordinate 296,075 of LATX02000068.1, read as the reverse complement.
CTGGGAAGGTTTTTGGGAACGAGTCGGGCCATTGTATGCGACTGGGTTGGGGTCGTGATGAATATTGAGACTTTTATTAGAGCGAGAAAATTGGCGAGGAGGCTCTGTCTGTACTGCTTGGTCGACATATGTCTTGTTCATGTCGATAAATATGGATCAGGGACGAAGGTGGTGATGGTGGTGATGGAGGACAAGAGTATTAAAACGTGCGTGATAGGTTTGGCAATAAATATTTTCCGGCAAACTCGTTATAAACAAAACTACTCTAGTGCTTGTACAGATTCCTAAGGCTTCTTGGTGAAGAAAGTGGTTAACTTAGCCATGCCATTTATATTCGCTTTTTTCAGCTTCTCTACTCCTTGAGAACCTTTGGCAGCCTTTCGTTTGCCATTCGCAGGATTCTCGCTGGGCAATGGACCCTTCGTTTTCTTTCCCCCTGAACTAGGCATTTCAACGCACATCTTTTCATCCTCAAGGTTCTTTAAATGCTGGTCGAGTTGTACAAAATCGTATGATGCCAGCAATTCTGACCTGATGTCAGGGCTCAGATACTGTGACACTAGATCGTACGCCAGTTTGGAATGTGCCACTGCAGAGAAAGCGTCAAGAACTAAAAGCATATTAAACGAGCAAACCACACACGTTCCAGTAGGCTTTCATTTCCGTCTTCCATAAGCCCATCTTTTGCGAGACTCCTGGCAAGAGTACGGGATGCATCGACGATATCGGATGACGAAAGGCGAGCAACCTTCTTGCGAAGATATTCAATCGCCTTGCTCATAGAGAAGCGATAAACGATGAGCTCGGGTGATATCTCTGTAGCAGGCTTCCGTCAGCGCGTGAAAGTAGTGCTTGAAGTTGCGGGCATACCTTTCGTCTCACATATCCGCCCCAAAGCCAGTCTCGAGCATTCCAGCGATGTGAAACATGTTAGGTCGCTGGCTGATATGTGGGTAGACGGATCCTTTGATCTGGACTTGGTTAAATTTTCCAACGCGGTTACAGATTCTTCAAGGATGTCATCTGCAGGCCTAAACGGTGTGTCATTCTGCGACAATAGGTAAGCATTCGTCCATGCCTGTGTCGCAAGTCGCGTACCGGCAGTGTGGATTTTAAGATATGAATGAGCAGAAAAGCAGGATCCACTGGAACGAAGAATAATAGCTTTCCATCTGCACCAGGAAAGTAAGCACTAGAACCAGAGAACAAATTTTTATACGCACCTGCGACTACTTCATCACCAACGAACCAAGACCGAGCGTTTGGAGGAGTCACTTGTTGAAGTTCTGAAATGCTGCTGGCGTGAGCAGCTGAGTTGAATGGCAAAAAGAGAGCAGGAAGGCCTGGTTCGTTTTCGCTGTCAGATTTTCTATCTTCAAGATGAGAATACATGAAACCTGTTCTAGGGTGCGGAAGCCGAATGAGTGAGCCTGATGTATAGCTGTGCTGCTGAGCTGGTGAAAGTGATAACGTTTGGAGTAAGTCTAAAAGATTCAGAGTCAGTCAGAACGCAAATAGGATTGAGTCCTTGAATTACTTGCGGGAAGAAGACCTAGGTGAGCTGGCATAATGAGGACAGACGCGTTGAGGTGGTGGAAAGCAAGCAAGCGTGGTCGTGTTATTGACCTTTGTTTGATTCACACTTGCTCTCTGCCATGAACGCTCGAATAGCCTACTCTCTAAATTCGCAATTTGGCCCTACTTCAGAATGCATCGATATCGCAAGTTTCATCTCTAATGCCGCAAAACTACGGCAGAAACCCATTTCTGACTCCCATGACTCCTTAGCTGAAGAATGCAGGTGAGTTTCTCGATTTGCGGTGACCACTGCCGTTCATAAACTATGCAGTGTTGACGACATACGATCCTCGCTTTCAGACGTATGGAATGATACAAGGCTTTCATCTCATCTCTTAAAAGACCATGATTCGATGGTCAACTTTCTGTACGGTACCTCGAAATCAGCCCGGCCTCGCAAGAAGATTGTGCAAGAGGCCCCTCTAACGTCTTCTACTTCTGTGGAAGAACTGGAGCAAAAACTCAGTATGGTAAAGCTCGCCAGTTGGAAGTGGGTCATAATCTGCCCTACATCCGATTCCGAATTGATGATCCTGTTTGGTAGATTGACCCCAGAGGCATCTTTGTTTATCAGAGCCCCCAAGGACTCTGAATTAAATATCTACTCTGAACCAGTGAGGAGTGCAGCTAATACACCCTAAAGATATGCTGAAAATTACGCAGATAAAGGCGGTAGGCCATGATCAGCCCGGAGAAGGGGAGGCTATTGTCATCTTTAGTGTCTACAATAAGGTCCTATGGCGGCCAAGCATGGTTTCTCGTGCTTCTCAGCACTGTATCCTTACTTCCCAAACGCTCGGAGATTTGTTCGAATCCATTCCCTGCCTTTCAAACGAACTTCCTGCCGAAGAACTTGAAGGCTCTCGGGTGGCAGGATACGGCAGTAGCACACAAATGAAAGCCAGCAACGGTTGCGCGATATGTATCGAGGGAATGGTTTACGGGGACGGGCTCGAGGAGAAAGACTATGCAGAGTACGTTTCAGTCGTCTACGTGTCGATTAGCTCAGAGTTTTGTTTCCTTTTTGCAGTAAGTTACTACAACATGTCAGATCATTCAAGTCCTCAATAGAACTGTCTAAAGCAACTACAGCGATCCACGATACTCCCCTTAAGTCGCTATCTTTAAGAATAAACCACCCGTATTGGATGCTGCACGAAGGGAATTGCGAACACTTTATTGTCATTGATGCAATTCGGTTTGTGCTGTACTTACCAACATCATTTGCCGGTCTCTGACGTTTTATTACAGATTGAAGCATAGCTCGGATCCTTCCATTGGTTATCCACTCACATTACATCGAGAACCTGCTGCATTGACTCCATGTGCTTGCTGTTCAAAGACAGTTGCTGTCTGGTCTATAATTGGAGATGAAAGACTTGGTGAGAGTCCATGTCTATTATGCGCGTGGTGCTGGAAAAATATGGGCCCAGCTGGCAATGACTCTGTCGTTGTCGCCCCTCTACCCAAGTACCAGCTAGGGTGGTAATCATCTGTATCTCGTATTTACCGTAGCAATACATGAGAATGAAAGACCAATGAGGCTTTATGTGCTGGTGTCAAACACGCGCTGCAAACAAATCTCGTCTGATGCTTCCTCCCTCCACCAGCGACAACCTCGATACTCTAGAAGATTACGACGATCTCGCTACGTGGATCAATGATACCCTCTCATTTCCTGGCAAGGATAATGGACAGGATGCCGTCGAAAGCCTGACTCAGCTTGACCAGCAAATCACTCATCTCATAGCGTCATTGGACATTGCTTGTGAAGACACATCCTCCCAACTAGAACGTATTATCGACGACGTGTCCCGCGGAGTTCCTCGTCTCACTTACGATTTACACTTTATAAAGGATGGCGCCGTCTCATTGCAGGGCGTGCTGTCTGCAGTTCACGCTCGGTCGCGAGATGCTATCCCGGACGACATGAATATCACTCTGGAACAACTGAAGCGTTTGGACACAATTAAAGGCCACATGGAGGCTGCGAGGGAGGTCTTGAGAGAAGCAGAGAGTTGGAGTACTTTGGAACTGGAGGTTACATCGTTCTTGACAGAACAGAATTACGCCAAGGCCGCTTCGAGGTTGTCTGAAGCCAATAAAAGCATGGTTGTCTTCCAAAACACCCCGGAATACGACCCAAGAAGGACATTGCTTATCAATCTACAGAACCAGCTCGAAGCGTCTCTTAGTTCAGCATTGGTAGCTGCCATTAACGAACAGGATCTCGATATATGTCGCAACTACTTCTCCATCTTTTCCCAGATCCAGCGAGAGCAGGAATTCCGAAACTACTATAATGCTTCTCGGAGAGGGTCTCTTGTTACTATGTGGCAAGATGCTCAACTCATCGATTGTCAGCCGCCAGGCTCTGCAGTTCCGGAGCAGGGGCAGATATTCAGCGAGTTTCTCACGAGATTCTGCTCCCAAATGCTCACCCTCCTCAATCAGGAGAGAAATTCTATACCTGCCATATTCCCCGATCCTGCATTCTCACTCTCTTCCCTCATATCTTCCGTGTTTTCCGCGCTACATCCTACATTCCCTCAGAGACTCGATGCTCTGTTCACACATTACGGGGATTCTGCACTTAAAGAGCTCATCAAAGTGTTTCGTGTTATAGAGGAATTTGCCAACGGAGTCGGCAAGATCATGCAGAAGATCCAGTTCTCTGCCGTACCAACATCGCCATCCGAGCCGCCTCCTGGAACAGAACCACCTCCCTCGCCAGCGGCACCAACACATAGCAGGCGGCGGTCTATGCGCATGTCCATTTCTTTCCGTTCTGCACCCACCAGATCGACATCGGGTCGGACAGGTGTACCAAAAGTATCGAGTGCCATGGATGGATTAGACTGGGATCAGGAACTCTTTAAGCCGTTCCTTGAATACCAGGTGGATTATGGCGCCCTCGAACGTCGCCTACTGGATGACAACCTCCGCGAAATTGTTTCAAAGGAGGCACCGTCTGGCACTGACCATAGTCGCTTGATCAGGGAACGCACTATTGACATCTTCAGTGCAGCAGAGGAAAGTCTGTCCCGTTACACAGCCTTCACTCATGGGTACGGGTCTGTCGGCTTGGTTCAGGCCCTCGATGGGTTCCTCAAGTCGTTCGTTGATATGTGGACTGCCGATGTGAGCTTTGCTTCGTCGTCGGCGTCTGTCGTGCAGAATGCGGGTTCAGGGGACCTATCTGGTCTTGACTATTCGAACGAGGACTGGACCAAGTTCCAAGCGACGCTGCATATGCTGGGATCAGCTCGCAATATACACGAGCGAATGTCGACGTTTGAGCTCAAACTACGAGCCAGTTTAACCCAAACGTCAATGAAATTCAAGGATCCAGTCAATTTTGCACTGAACCCCTCCAAAGGTGCCGATCAGTTATTGGAACAGTCGACACTCAATTCAGCTGAACTACATGCACTACTGGAGAAGGTAGACGGTGAGCTATCTCACGGTCGTGACATGTACCCTCATTCGACATTGAGTGCCCGTAGTGGCGGCACTGGAGATTCACTCCTGGTGGACGCACGTAACGCAGTGTTCGGGTTTGCACGAGCCTGTCAAATCTCACTCGAAACCACCATCGCCTCTCCCCTCCGAAAACTGCTTGAGTCATATGCCTCGTCGTCTTGGATGGTCCAGTCTGATGTTAAACCCAAAGCGAATGCCAACGACCTTCAGGTACCCAGCTTCTCGTTGTCCCCAAGTGATGTGATTTTGCGGGTGACAGAAGGATTACTCAACCTTCCTCAAGTGTTTGAGCTGCACGGTGATGATGATGCACTGGCGTTTTCTCTACACACTTTACCGAACGTGGACCCCGAGTTACTCAAAAGCTTACCAGAGATGCAAAATGCTGGTGATACCGCTGCGGCTGTCGGAGGACATCATCGACGACAATCACTAGTGGTCCCAAAGCAGATACCTCCTGACCCAGAGACAGTCTCCTCAGCATGGTTGTCTTCCATCGGGCAATCACTTCTCACACATCTCACGTCCGATGTGCTCCCTCAGATCAAGAGGCTCACGTCGGCGGGTACGGCGCAGCTTACGTCAGATCTGAGCTATCTTTCAAACGTTGCGAGGTCGCTCAACTTGGAGCACGAGGCATTAGAAAAGTGGAAGGATTGCGTGGATTTGGACGAAGCAACCGGGAAGGAAAAGTTGGATAAAGGAGACGGTGATTATATTTTGGAACAGGTTGCACGTATGCGTGGATGGTGGTAAAATATATATTTTAGTAGCTTCACAAAAAAACTGTAATACACACAATCGTGAACATGGATATCGATGCAATCTGACCTATTGCGGTACATTGAAAGGATTACTCGATATAGGATAGTGTGAGGCTCTGCCCACTCGGACGCAGTGAAGAACGGCACGGACGTTACTCAAACGTTATCTGGACCCATGACCATTGACAGCTGGTGTGGAGCGAGGTAGGGTCGCCGGTGTCGACGGCCGCGTGGAGGTTGGTGGCCGCGAGCTATTCAGTCGTTGCAGCGTTTTGATGGGGAATTTTGTTCTGTGATGGTCCCAACGCAACGGTGACGGTGACAGTGAGCTGAATATCATGAAGACAAAGAGAGTATACGTACCGGCAGGTCGAGCATACTGGAACGGGCTGGCAGAATATGGACAGGCAGACTGAACAGACGAATCCAATGTCAACAATGTTCTTGTGACAAAAACACGTTGCACGAAAATCTATTTTGTCCTGTGTGGGAACGGCTATGGTTTTTCGTACGGAGGGAGGCGGTAAAAGGGCCATTGTAAGGTATTGCAACAAGGCATCTCGACGCTCGGCGTAAATGTAGGAGCCTCCCGTTAAATGAGATGCTTGTTGGAGGAAGACATTCTCAGGACCGGCGATCTGACATGCGTCTATGGTAACCTTTAGCTTCTGGGCTGAAAATATGGAATTCATAATGGGAATGTAGGATGATGTGAGGTCAGGGGAAACTGAAAGGATGAGAATACGCGGGTCGGGGAGAGCGATTGGCTCGAGGGCTTCTGAAGAATTGATTGTGGTCGCATTGGCCTCTACGGTCAGCCTATTGATGTCTAATGACCCTTAGCAGTAAAACAATGTATTACATGTGGCCTAGCTTACAGCACAGAGCTTTTGTAAGAGCGCCTACCAAGGCGGCTGGTTCCTCCATGTCTGACCCACCTTGGTCCAACACCTCCATAATACGTTGAGTGACGGCAGCATCGACGACTTTGAAGGGGGGGAAGACGTTGGCGTCGCTCGGAGGTACGTCGGTGACGGGATCGGATGACGAGTACAGCATCAGACTAGGAAACGTGTGAGTGACGAAAAGATGGGAAAAGACAGGCGAAACTTTGGCAGGACCTCTTGGCGGGGAAAGCCCCAAAGACGGCTAAAGAATTCTCATGCTTAGCGGTGATATGGGCATTGAGAAAGGCTAGAAGATGAGACATGAATTGAGGCAGGGAGAAGGGCTGAGCCTGGAGCCATCTGCGAGGAGAAAAGTCGATAATAATGGAGAGATGGGAAGGGCGGTCCATGTGGAAAACCGCCGGTGAAAGGCCAGGGTATCTCTCTTGGGGTGCTTGCTGGTGGTGGGGGTGATGTGATTTTCAATGTCACGCAGTTCGTACACTGAGCTGAGTCCACCGTGGGAGTCGACGCCAGTAGCCACGAGTCCATTGTCGGCGCTGATGCCGGGCCACGCCGTCCGTTACTGGCGATGTTGCTTTGAGTCTCTTTGAACACAACGCCATCATTCCCCCCGTCCCTCCCCCGTTTCCCGTTTCCCGTTCCCCGCAGCCGTCCCCTTCCCTTCCATGGCCTCACATGCCTTGAACATCGACTACGCCTCTGACGACGATGAGCGCATGCTTGTCGACGATGATAACCGCCATACCTCCCAAGACCGTGACGCTGATGGGTCGGACGACGACGAGATGCATGTCCCCATAATCAATAGTTCTCACCAAACATCTTATCGTCGACATTCGAGAGATTCAGTATGTGTTTTTTGCTCACGTCCGTCGCGATGACTGTCTGACGACGAGCTCGTGATAGGATGGGGAAGACTCTGTATGTTGATTGAGTTTGAATAAATATTCATCTGGAGTATATGTTTATTTTTAATGATTCATTCTTTTAGGGTTATGAAGATCACGCAGACGAGGAAGACGACGACGACGAGGAAGAGGATGGGACGTACGCTGGCGAGTCACGTCCCAGGAAGAAGGTCTTGAAGAAGAAGAAGAAATCACCCGCATTTTCCGCTCCGCGACCGAGGGGTATTTTTTCCGTTATTCTGCAGTTCTGAACGACCTTGCTCAACGCCTGTGACAGCGTCGACACGCCATGTCTCAGCTTCGGACTCCGATTCTGATTATGGTGCCCGCTCCAAAAAGAAGAAAAAGTCTAGACCTCAGTCCGATGAGATCCGTGTCTCTAGCAGGGGTGGCAAGGTTCCCAACTACTATGATGATGTCCAGGATTTTGAAACATTCGAGGAAGAAGTTGGAACTGACAACGTTTACTATCCTGCTGCGCCTGCTCAATATCAGGAGGAAGACGAGATCGAAGCCGTCCTCAGTCACAGCCGTGACGAAGGTCGCGAGAGTGAACCAGAAGATATTTGGTTTGACAACATTGTATGTCATCTCCACTCGCAACACGATTATTTTAACGTTTATTAAACTTGACAGCGCTTCCACATCAAATGGAAAAACTTCTCTCATCTCCACAACACAGACGAAACCTACGAATTCTTGAAACGTTTTAGAGGTTTGAAGCGCGTGGACAACTACATCAAAACTTACAAGCAATGGCAGTCAAAGCTGTCGGCGCCCGGGTTATCTCGGGAAGATCAGGAAGCCTTGCTTCTTGATAAAGAACGCGAAAAAGAGGAATTGGAGACTTTCAAAACCGTTGAACGGATTGTCGCACATCGTGAAGCGGAAGACCAGGATGGTTCGCCCGTCATGGAGTATTTCTGCAAGTGGACAGGCCTCAATTATGAGCATTGCACTTGGGAGACGCAGAAGGATGTCAACCCAATAGCAATGCCACAGATTGAAGCCTATCGTGCTCGTGAAGCGGACGCCAAGTTTCCCTATAAGAGCGTCCATTATTCGAGGAACAATAGACCCACTTTCCAAAAGATCAAGGAGGACCCTGATTACCTCGCTGCGACAGGTTGCCAACTCAAGGACTTCCAATTGACGGGTCTCAATTGGCTCGCCTACCTTTGGTCCAAGGGAGAAAATGGCATTCTTGCCGATGAGATGGGTCTCGGAAAGGTAACAAAGTTCCTTCTTTTTATTTCCCCGGCTGACATCCCTTGCGTTTCAGACGGTACAGACGGTCGCCTTCCTATCTTACCTCTTCCACAAGATGCAGCAGTACGGCCCATTCCTCGTCATTGTCCCATTATCCACTATCACGGCCTGGCAGTCACAATTCGCACTCTGGGCTCCTGATATAAATGTCATCACCTACATCGGGACCGCCGGCGCCCGCGAGGTCATCCGGCGGTATGAATTCGGCGAGTCGAACAAGAGACTCAAGATGAATGTCTTATTAACCACATACGAGTTGGTGCTCCGCGATGCCAAAGAACTCTGCGACATCAAGTGGCAAGCGCTTGCTGTTGACGAGGTAGGCGTTGCATACGCATGTTTTCTGTTTTTGAATTGACGCCACCGATCCATCTAGGCTCATCGTTTGAAGAACTCCGAAAGCCAGTTGTATGAGGCACTGCGAACGTTCACCGCTGCGTCCAAGTTACTGATCACTGGCACTCCGCTTCAAAACAATGTCAAGGGTAAGTTCCTCTACCCTTCGCCCTGATCATCGCCCTCAATAGCTGTCTTCTAGAGCTTTTGTCGTTAATGCACTTCTTAATGCCTGAAAAGTGTACGTCCATGTCCCGTTCCGCTTCCCGCGCGGTACAGCTTACCGCTCCCTGCTATCTGCAGTTGCCCTGACAAACGAGTTCGATCTGAACGACGCCGACCATGAGGCCAAGATTAAAGAGTTGCACCAGCAGCTAGAGTCCCTAATGCTTCGGCGACTCAAGAGGGACGTGCTGAAGTCACTTCCTACGAAGAGTGAACGTATCCTGCGCGTGGAAATGAGTGCTCTACAGACCCATTTCTACAAGAACATTCTTACCAAGGTGCGATCAACGACCCCTCGAAAAGGTCTTGAAATGACACTATCCCCAGAATTTCCAAGCATTAGTCAAGAGTGCGAACGGGAACAACAATATTAGTCTGCTCAACATCGGTACGCGTTTCACCCCCCGTCTCAACATGCCACCTATGCTTACACCCCCCTAGCTATGGAGTTGAAGAAAGCAGCAAACCATCCGTACCTTTTTGACGGAGCTGAACCCCATGCCGATAGTGACGAGGAGACGCTAAAGGGACTCGTCATGAACAGCGGAAAGATGGTGCTCCTTGACAAGCTACTTGCTCGCCTACGCCAAGACGGTCACCGAGTCCTCATTTTCAGCCAAATGGTTCGCATGCTTGATATTCTAAGCGACTACATGTCCCTTCGTGGGTATCTCCACCAACGATTGGACGGCATGGTCACGTCCGATGCGCGCAAGAAGTCCATTGCTCATTTCAATGCTCCCAATTCTCCCGACTTTGCTTTCCTGCTGTCGACGAGAGCAGGAGGTCTTGGCATCAACCTTGAGACCGCTGACACTGTGATCATCTTCGATGTAAGTGCGACTTAAATATCGACAGGATTACTTTCTAAGCGAGCTTCATTGTTTAGAGCGACTGGAATCCTCAAAACGACTTGCAGGCGATGGCACGTGCACATCGTATAGGCCAAAAGTCTCATGTCAGCGTTTACCGTTTCGTCAGTAAAGACACCATGGAAGAAGATGTGCTCGAACGTGCTAAGAAAAAGATGGTCCTGGAGTATGCTAGTGAGCCAATCTTTTATTCGACCTCATGTCTTTGAATGCTAAGCAATACAAATTTCAGTCATCAATCAGATGGACACTTCACAGGCCCACCTCAGTTCCAAGGCAAACCAATTGAAAGAGCAAGTTAAACCCGACAATTTGAGCAAGGATGAGCTTACTGCAGTTCTGAAGTATGGCGCGCAAAAGATGTAAGCAGCACCCGTTGGTCCCGGTTTCTGTACTGGTTGCTAATGACTCGATAGGTTTGACAAAGACGACTCGCAGCAAAGTCAGAAGCTCGACGAGATGGACCTTGACGATATCTTGAATCGCGCTGAAGATCACGAAACGATGGAAGGCGGTGATGGTGGTACTTCCCTTGGTGGCGAAGGTTTCTTGGCCCAATTTGCCGCCGTGAGCGACGTCAAAAATGATATGAATTGGGAAGACATCATCCCACTAGAGGAAAGACAGAGGTTCGAGAAGGAGGAGGATCATCGAAAGGCCGAGGAACTGGCTGCAGAAGAGTCTCGAGACCGTAAACGCAACGTTGCCTCTATATCCTACGAGGGAATGGATGTAGACCATCAACCAGCCCCGTCGGCCCCCAAGAAACCAAAACCTGCTGCTCAGAGGAAGACTGCAAGTCAAAAGGCGATGGAGCTGAAAGAACGTGATGTTCGTGTGCTCATCCGAAGCATGCAACGTTGGGGAGATATCCGACAAAGATATGATATTATTGTGCGTAGGGGGAGCATGCATTTTTTCATGTTAGGTACTGACCGGCCCGTTTTAGGTGACTGAATCTAAGCTTCAGGATAAGAATCGTGCGATGATACTTGATGTTTCTGATGAGATCATCGACATATGCGAACGAGCTGTGAAGGAGCATGAAGATCAGAAGCGTTCGAAACAGGCGCAAGGGGAATCGCTCACCAACGCTCAGAAGAGCAAGGCCATTTTGGTGACATGTCGAGGCGTAAACAACGTCAACGCTGAGACAGTCCTTTCACGTCATACGGATCTTCGCGTTCTTTACAACACCCTTTCTGCACTGGAGGATCCTTACAAGTGGTCAATACCTGTCGACAACATTCGTCCTACGCTCAACTGGTCAGGCAGATGGGGCCCTCAGGACGACGCGATGCTTCTCGTTGGAGCATATCTCTATGGCTTTGGAAACTGGGAGCAGATGGCCAAGGATCCCAAACTCAATCTCGAGGGAAAATTCTTTTTGGAAGAAGGAAAAAAGGGCGAAGATGCGGCTAGTCGTCCCATTCCGAATGCAATACACCTTGTTCGACGAGGTGATTACTTGCTAGGTCTTCTTCGCGAATATGACGAGAAGATTCGCTCGTATGAGTCAACTTTACGACACAAGAGCCATATCAAGGTCTCGCAATCACCGCCTCCACCCGCGTCGTCGTCTTCATCGCATATCAGCAGCATCAGACGGCGAGCTGAAATGGAAGCCGTGGCCTCAGTGGATGATCCGAGCACACGCAAACGCAAGCGTCGACCGACACCTACCTTCACTGACTCGGAATCCTCAGACGAATGGTGGGTATTGGAATGCACTGTTTCGATTCATGTTCAAGTTGACATGATTGTTCTTAGCCCTTCCATGGACGAAGCAGCAACGAAGGAAGAGCTGAGACCTGTCAAGAAGCAACTGGTATGCAATCTACATCATATATTAGCTCACTCTACTAACTAACCTTTTGATTCAGAAACAACTCAAACTCTCTGGTGAAGACATGCCTCGAGACGACAAAGTCGCGATCTTGAAAGACTCTTTAGCTGCCATTGGCCGTCGCATCGAGTTCGTATTGAGTCAAAAGCAACAAGCGGGAGAGGACAGGGAAAGATGGAGACGCCATCTCTGGACGTAAGTAACAATATCATTTGTGCCAACATTCCATACCGACTCAACATCTATACAGATTCGTCACACTCTTTTGGCCTAAGAAGGTCAAGGCGTCCAAACTAGAAGAAATACACGCAAAGATGGTGATGAAGGAAGCTGCACCTCGGACGAATTCTGACCCAGCCACTCTGAAGAAGCCACGTCTAAGTGGCCCAGGTTCTGGTGCAAAAACAAATGGTTCTACACCTAGCTCGTCGAGGACGAACGGTAAATCGTATCGATAGTAACGCACCAGGGTGCCTAATCAAAGTGGCTAGATTCTGTATTCACCTCCTTACTGTATTCATTGTTGTTCAAGCTATTCTACCTATCAGCCTTCTTCTGTCGATACCTTGTTTATTATTACACTCTCGTCTTGTTGGTTCTTCGCTTCAACTGTATTAACGTATAAATTGTACTTGCTTGGAATAGTAAAAGGCCATCATGATCACCGTGAGTACTGGCTTATACACCCGCCTCAATTATCCGATTGGCGCTCCCCATGACTTCACTTCGAGTTCCCATATATGCGCCACCACAGGGATAGGCACAAGTTGCCCATAAAAATCAAACTCGATTCGAAAATCACAGGTCACGACATCATCCGTATCTAATCCATCGATAACCTTCGCCCTTTACCATGAGTGCGACAGAACTTGTCCCAATTTACACTTCCCTCAACGACGTCTTCCAGAATCTGGGTACAACGTTGAACCACGCGCAAAGATGGAATGATCTAGCGGAAAACTTCGCCAAGAAATTTGGTCGAAAGCCAGAGTGGATTGTTAGAGCTCCGGGACGGGTTAAGTGCGTCTCTGATCGCTTTCTCTTGGATCTTCGCACTAAGGATATCGAATTAGTCTCATAGGTATGCGTATTAACTCTAAACTAGAGTAGGATCTAAAAACGAGTACTGGTCAGGCGAACACATCGACTACTGCCTCTTCTGTGTTCTTCCTGCAGCCATCGAGCAGGATATTCTGATCGCTTGCGCACCGCGCAAGCTTGAAATGCACGAACCAGGACACGTTGTGGCGGAGAACGCTCATGCTAAATATACGCGCCAGACTTTTGCACCCTCCCAACAACGGCGCGGTAGTGTGACAGAAGGGCAAGTACATATCGAGGAATGGCATCTGGATATCAATAAGAAGGAATTGCGATGGGAGAGCTATGTAAAGGCTGGGTACTATGTGCGCTTCTGCCTTGCCCTTTCGTTTCCCCTGTGCTAATTAATGGGCGATAGGGCGTGCTCAACGCCTATTTCTCAGGAGGCGCAGGAGAGAACTTACCTATTCCTGTCGACTTGCTCGTTACTGGAACTGTACCTGCGGGGTCTGGGTTAAGTAGCAGCGCAGCCATGGTTGTCGCAAGTACTTTAACGTTTTTGGCTGTCAATGGCAAGGTGCGAATCCAAGTTTAGAGGCGTTCAACCAAAGCCTTACCCCGATGCAAAACATAGCTTTCACCAGATCAAAAGGTCACCAAAGGTCAGCTGGTGTCTCTCGCTGTAGCCAACGAATATCGTGTTGGTGTAAACTCTGGAGGAATGGATCAAGCAGCCTCCGTCATCTCTATACCCTCATCAGCACTATATATCTCGTTCTTCCCTTCACTCGCTGCATCCCCTGTACCCATCCCACCAGGAGCTGTATTCGTATGTGCTAACTCGTTGGTGGTCTCTGATAAGGCGGTTACTGCCAAGAGGAACTACAATCTCCGCGTTATAGAAACATTGGCAGCTGCTAGAGTATTGGCTAAGCACTTGGGTGTCATGGTGGACGAAAAGGAGAAAATCCAGCTTCGTGAAGTTTTGGGTCGCTGGGTAGGAGAAGATAAAGCTGTAGGCGCACTAGGAGAGGACAAGTTGCTAGGGTCACTCGAAAAGATTTCCGGTAAGCTGGACGTCCTCAAGCCAGCCAAGCAGGAGCAAGGACAACTGGGCGTGACTTTGGAAGAGATGATCGAAAAGACAGGATTATCGAAAGAGGCATTTGAAGAGATCTACTTATCTTGGGTTGAAGGTAAGTTTTCCTGTTCCTGTTTCCGAAAACTATAGTCTGAAATCCACTCAGTGGAAGCAACTCATTTCCAGTTATACAAGCGCGCTAAACATGTGTTCAGTGAGGCACTGAGGGTTCTGCAATTCCGTCAAGCATGTCTATCCTCCTCTACTGGGGACGTGATCAGGCAACTTGGAAAGTTAATGAATGAATCCCAAGCGTCGTGCAATGACTTGTACGAGTGCTCTTGCCCAGAACTTAACCAGCTCACGCACCTCGCAAGAGATGCAGGTGCCTTCGGCAGTCGACTCACCGGTAAAATCTACGTCTTCTCGGTTGATTTCTCAACCGCTGATAAGCACAACTCCAAACAGGCGCTGGATGGGGCGGATGTACGGTTTCACTGGTTGCAGAAGACGACGTAGATGCGTTTATCAAGAGAGTCGCTGAAGCGTATCCGCCGTACAAGGGGTTGAGCGGAGACGCATTGAAGGAAGTTATCTTTGCGACAAAGCCGAGTAGTGGAGCGTGTGGTGAGTTGAAAGCGTAGGTGCATAAATATTGACTGTCTGACATGCTTCTCTGCAGTGTTCAGATTCGAGCCTTAGAATGTGTGGAGTGTGTATCATTATCGAATCAAATATATATGTAAGGCTGTACCGAGCTTTCAATGGGCCTACGTACATCCGATTCTTAAGATTTCTCATGGCAATAAACGATATGTGTAACCTACCACTACGTCCATCTGGGTATCCAGTCCATCTACTAATGAAATAATACCCGTCCCGAAACTGTCGGGAGAATGGTATAAGAATTCGTGATTCATAGCAAATCGTAACCTCGTAGACCCATCCGTCGCTTCAAACCTCTTGTTGAGTCCTATCATGACACGGAAGATCCTCTATGATCTTTCAAAAACTAAGGTGTGTCGGCGGTATCGCTACAGTATGAAGGCTTCGCTTTGCCAAGGGTTACTAATATAGGAATGAGATCGACATGTAAAACGATATATTCCTCATACCTTGTTTCCTTTCCACAAGTGCTATCGAACGTTGACTCTAATGGCTGATTTGAGTTGAGATGGCGAGATATCGACACTGACGGTAGGATGATCGTTCCTGCTGCTCCTGTGGTGTCCGTTTGAGGTTCCTGGTACGGTATCGTTCTTCTCCTCTATGGTGGGCAGTCTTGTTCGAGACCCTGATCCCGATGCTGCGCAGACATTGAGTACGAGTACAATGGAAATGGCAAAAGTAAGCACACCTTCCAACAGCTTATTGTCCGCCTCCCGGTGAAAACTTTTCATAAGAGCGGAATATCTCTTCACTTGCCACTTCAACTCCTTCGCCCGTTCCATGTTTCCTTCTGCTAAAGCCCATTTTTTCTCCTCCTTGAACCGACGTCGTTCACTGTCTGCCAGCGAAGCACGGGCTCGCAAAGCGGCTACCTCGCGCTCAATGGGCGACATGGTTGCCTTGGGACCAATTAATTCTGATTCAGAGTCAACGGAAGTGATGTCTGAAGTCGTTCGACGAGGTGGACGATATCGCATGTCACCGTTCCCATGAAAAGCGGAACGGGAATGTCGAGAACTCCTTCGCTCTCGTTCCCGTTCATGACTGCGTGTATTTCCCGAGGACGAATGGTGATGGGACTTGGAGGGGGAGCGTTTGTTGCTGTCTGTGGGCTGGTCGATAATTCCCGACAGAAGGTCGGTGCCTATGGCACCTATGACGATTCCGAGGAGGGATATAATGGACCGGAAAGAGTTGTGGGTAAAGTTGAATTCGATAAACTCCTTGGCTGCGATACCAATGGCTGCGGGAATAGCCAAATCGTGACTCTTCACTGTACACCAGAGTACGCCCTCCCAGAGGCCAACCATGAAGAAATCGCGAAAATTTTGCTCTGCCCCCGATCGGGAGACATAGTCCAAGAGTAAACGTGCACTGAGACCCAAAAGTAGAGCAGGCGCAGTGAACATAGTCAAGCCAAGAGATACATGAGGGTTGTGTTCAAGTTTGACTTCAATATCGGTTCGCCTCGAGGACGCGAGTCAACGACACGTGTTTCTATTGTTACAAGTTCACAACTCGACAGAGCAAAAAATGGGATTCCTTATGCAAAGTACAATTAACAGGAGAATAACGCGGCTAAGATATACAAAGTATGCAGGGAAAATGATCAATAGTCTCCTTGATCTACATAGTTTGCCATAGGATCCTCTGTCATTCTGCGTGACATACGGTACGCCTCTATAGAAAAAGTTGAGCTTATTGTACAGCAGTCCAGAGAAAATGAGGGACGAACCAAGCTCTTCTTCCGTAACATCATGAGAGCCTGTGGTACCCCCGTCAACCTTCCTCTTTTTGCCTGACGTTTCACGGCCGTCGTCATTCCCTCTACTCCTTTTTTCAGCTTCAACGGCACGAACCAACCTTTCAGGATCTAGCTTGACGTCTCCTTCACCAACCCGTTTCTTGGAGTAGTTCTGCTCTACTTTGTTGCTTGATTTCTCCGTAACCGACGTTGGGGCCGGCATTGCTGTAGCGGTATTGGATTCCGAGGTACTGGCTAGCAAGTTCTGAGCGCTCGAGGCTCTGGCTGCTTCAATACCCTCCTGGCCGGAGCAATATGACACATGGATCGTCGACTGGCAACAAGCGTAACCCCATAACCCAGAAGAAGGGTCGTACCAAGAGCCCCATATACATGTATGGTTGTTGATCAGTACTAGTGAAACGAGTTAGAACACATTCTGGCAATAAAGAACTGTTAAACGTACCGTCTTCGGGGTACTTTGAGCGTGCTTTCGCCCGTTCTCGCCCTTTGATAACCTGACCCGTTCGAGAATACTCAACATAGTTCTCAGTTTGACCCTGAAGGAGTTCCTTCGGTGCCGTTTGCAGATACTGCTCACCACCGTACTTGGCAAGGATGCTTTCCTTCGAGGTCTCCTTCAATTCTTCCCGTTTTTGCTTGAACTCTTGGTGAAGCAGTTCACCTTGGGTGGGATTCGCATTCAGATGAACATCATTCCCCCTGGCGGCAGCTTGCCATGCGAAAAGCTGCAATTGTTGAACAGCGGGCGCTTCACCGGTAGACCGGAAGAAGTTCTCCCCAGCAAATTTAGCCTGTGGATCAATGAGTTGTCGAGACAATGATAAAAGGGGGGTAGTTACACACGTCTTCGGGAGGTATATCCTTGATTGGAGCATCACGCATGGAACGAGTTTTCGGGTCATAGTAAGCACTTGAGGGGTCGAGATTGAGAAGATACTTTGCAGTGTCTTCACGAATACGGAGATTTCGAACGGTGATTCGTGTTTTGGCGTCCAGCTTTTGTCCGACAGCGTCTGCTGCATCAGCATATTTATCTTCGTCTGCGTCTTCTTCGTCGCTAGAGCCAAAATCTGGATCATCCTTTTTCTCAGACTTTCCGGCTTTTGCCAATTTGCGAACAGCAGCCAAGTCCGTCGTTGTCTGATTATCAATCTCCTCCTCTCTCAATTTCTTCCTCGCAGCTTCCACGGCAGCATACTCTTCGTATATCTTACTATGCTCCGAGACATCATATCCATTCCACCTATCTCGCTTGGCATCATATCCCAGCTCCATATCCTGGATAATTTCATCGGGTCTAATGTCCTTGTTGGTGTATTTCGCGCCCTTCTTTCGAGGCCGTTCGAGGCAGTCCTGCTTCTTGTGCGTCATGGCACCGCAATTTTCGCAAGCACCTTTTCGATACTTTCTCGCTACTGGTCCCTGAGCTGCACCTCTGTCGTACCAGTTGTTGAGCTTGTCCTTTTCCTTCTCATTGTCTCGACGACGTTGATGGCTGAGAGAAGGTGCACCAGTATCCAAGTACCACGGGGCTTGTGAGATATACTCTGAAGAGTGCAAGGATTTAGTACAGTAGATTTACTATCAAGATTGTTGAAGGAAACGCACGGGGGATATGAGGATTTATAGGTTTTCCTTCCTCGTCCAAGGCGGCTGGAGCAGTTCCTGCTTTACGTGCAGCATCGAGATCCTTTTGACGACGAAACTCCTCTCTGGAGAGCTTTCCGACAGCTATATAATGAGTATCAGACAGTATTGAGCTATGAAGATCCAGTGAAACATACCTGAGGAAGAAGCCATTGTTGGTAGAAACCAAGCAGTGCTCTGTGAAATCACGTTTTGGTGAATCACGAGTCTGGATGACAAATTACGGCTACAGCCGTGGTAACTATTTAGCGCTCGGCTACAACCGTTGCAGTGCTCAGCGCTTAGCTGCGCTCCGCTCTGAATCTGAACCAAAATGCATAAAAAGCTCATGTTCTCAAAGGACACCTCCCAACACATACAACTCCCACATCTACAACTCCTTACACAATGAACGTTCTCTCGATTGGTGGATCTCGAAACATTGGATACTTCTCTGCTATCCGCCTTCTAGGTCTGTGCACATAGTTGGTTACGATAACACTACTGCAATCACCACTGACCGTTGTTTATTACTATTAGATGCCGGATGTACCGTCACTTTCCTTCTTCGAAACACCTCTGTTTTCGATCAAGACCAGACCATCAGCAAATATGTGGCCTCAGGCAAAGCTCATCTTATCAAGGGAGACGCTTTAGTGCAGTCTGACGTTAACAGAGGATGGCAGAATGCCGCAAAACACGGAAGTGTTGACCTACTGTTATTCACAGTTGGTGAGTATCAGTTAGTAGTCTGGCTTGCAGATAGCTAACAAGCCCTCAGGAGGTACTCCGAAATGCACCATCTCCAAAGGCTTCGTTATCACCCCACACAATTTGGTCACCCAGTCTCTCCTCAACACCTTTACTACCATGCCCTCTTCTCCACGTTTAAAGGTCATTGTGATATCTTCTACTGGTCTCACCCGCACTTCACATGCATCCCTTCCCCTTCTCTTGAAACCTTTTTACGCACACTTTCTCGCCATGCCCCATAAAGACAAAGTCGGCGTCGAACGCATTGTGCATCGTTGTACCGGGTGGCCTTGGAATGCAGAAGACGGCGAGCCTGATGAAGACATCCTAGGTCCAAGTTGGACCGAAATTCCAGGTCTACCTCAACCCGGCAGTTTGAAGAATGTTTTGGTGATTCGGCCTGCTTTTTTGACCGACGGAGAGTGTAAGGCCGAGATGGAAGGCAAAGACGGATACAGAGTGAGCGAAGGTGAAATCGGGGCATGGACAGTGTCGAGAAAGGATGTTGCCCATTTCGTTGCAAATGCAGCTTTGCACAAATGGGATCAGTATGCAAACAAGTGCATCAGCATTGCCTATTAACTTACTGGGTACTAGCCGACTTCATCTTACTGTATTATACATCGCGTAACTCATTATCCTTGCGTTGTAAAGCCAGTCCATCTGATTTTGTCTAGGGCACGTTGAAATACAACCTATGTCACAGTTCGCTTCGACAATGTTCACAGTATCCATTGTAACCCGAGTACATTATAAGGTAGGTATCATAACGAGAACGCCGTGATGAATAGTGGTGGTTCGTCGAGTGCGCTACTAGGTTTCGATTGACGGAGAATGAAAGTTTTGGGTTTTGGATTACTTGCTGAGGCAAAGGCGATAGCCATGCTCGGCGTCGTGAAAGCGCACCACAAACGTGCTGAGGACGCTTTGAGAAACTGTGCATGTCGAGTACTATAATTCTTACCTGTATCGCCTTGCCTGAGAAGCAGCAAGATACCAGCATTCGGGTGATCCTCGCCAAGACGCTTAATGGGTATCCAGAACTCTTCCTTGAAGACTCGATGTATTATATCGTGTGGGTCCGCATCCGGAGTTTCCGAAACGATGGCCTTTGAAAGTGTACGTGCTAAGGATGCGCGCATTATGTGTTCACCGGCACCTGAAACGCTGACTGCAACTGAACATTCTTCCGTATCTTCTGCCCAACATCCTGACCCAAAGATACAAGCCTAGTAGGATCGTTCAGACAGCAAAAAGTAACAGTGAGATTGAACTCACTTCACCAACACGCCCAGGAAGTTTGAGCAATAAACCTCCACTAGACACTCCAGCAGCAGAACTTATACCCACGAGAGAAACCGATCCTACAGTATCTTGAATATCACTGAGTTCACCCGGGGTCAGATCTCCTCGATCATAACGCTCCCTCCAGCGGGACCAATTTTCTTTGGACTTAGGAGACACTAATGATTCGGAAGGAACTAGCATGGACTTTTTCGGGTCATAGTGGCGCGATGCAAAGGATTTAGCACCTTCAGAGACAAGGAATAAGGGTGGAATACGGTCAAGCGGGTCCACAGTCCGCGAGTACTCTAGGACGCGTCTCGCGAGACAAACAGGGTTTTTGATCCCTATGAAGCTGGACAATGTCAAGGCACACGCTCTCTCAAATTTATCGTAGGGACGTCCGCACCAGATACAGATCCAACGCCGCCAAATCCTTGACTGCCGTCCATCACACTCGCATCGCACTCCGTTGTCCCATCGAATGTCAAGTTCGAGCCATAGCCTGTAGCATTTAGAGATAAATGTTCAGAGCTACCGCTGGATATATACCTGCATTGAAGAGCTCGTCATCCTCTAAATCAGCAATCGCGTGTTCCACCATGTCCAATGCGAAGCGTGCCTCCAGAGCTTTCCGACACGCACTGTATGAGAATACGATTAGCTCATTACCGACACGAAAAGTTGACAGTTACCGTCGCATGGACCGTTTAAGCAGAGATTCATTAGCAACGCTGTGGTTTCCAGCACCACCATGAACTGCGATAAACGACATATTGTCTGTTCCACTTTGACGCAATTCCGTTGAGAGCAGAAAATCACATGCGATTTGCTCCATGCACCTGTACTGCTTTAATATGGATCGCTGTTCGCCTCCTGCAAGCCTTCTTCTGCTCTACCGATCATGATAGACCACCTCTTTGGTCGTCCTAATCCTTCTTGGAAGCGTACCCAAGTTCAGCGAGTCTTCGTCTTTCCTTGATCCAGTGCTGAATGCTCTACAGGTCTTTCTTGTTCTGCTTTTCTGGATTTGGCGGATCGTTCGCGGCAGTGCTGGCCCTCCTCGATTCCTCAGTCTCAGGAAAGCAAACAGCGCTCTCAGTACCATAATTTTCTTTCATCGGCTCTTTCCCAAACCCTCATCAACCCACAGAACGATACACACCCTGGCAAATTATCCTCAGCACTCTAACGACCGTTTATGCTATCCGCAATCTTGATAAGATTTTGGGCTTGAGCGGTGAGTGGCATTTTATGATCTTTCAATCTCGTTATTAAAATTAGACAGCACCTGAACCTTTGGCTCGTCTCGTACGTTCCCAAGTGGTCTGACATCGATATACGGACATTCAAGCTTGTAACAGTATTCACCATCGTATTATCGTGCTACCTGGCTCGTAACAGGACTTGATGCGGGATTTGCGACTGCATTGTCAATACGACCGAAATGGCACGTTCCCAGTTTCTAGCTTGGAATCACTGCTCACTGTTTCTCCTTTCATTAGGCTGCGCGATATATGTTCCTTATTATTCTCAGTGTACTATATTATCTATGCTAATGAAGGCGATGAGAAGGTGAGGAGTACATTATTTATTTTACAACAGTCCGTTCATGGGGATTGTAGCTTCGTCGTTTTCGCGCAGTTCCCACCGTAGAGATGCTTAGAGGTACGACTTGGTTCTGTATCCCAGTCTGCGATATTTATCATGTTTACTATTTAGCTACTTGGGAGAAAACTAGTAATCCATATGCTAGTCGGTTCTTCTATTTCAAGTCCATATTCTGACTCTCCTCCAGATCCGTGCCTTTACTCGTTTGCGGATGCCATCCTTACCCATAGCACGCAAAATTATACTCCCTAGACCCAAATCATCACACTATCAACGACCAATCACAGCCTATCTATTTTACGCCTTACCAGTTCATCAACTATCCGAAGCTACTGAGCTAGTTCTCGACTTTCCTGGAGGTGGTTTCATCTGTATGACACCTGAGCATCACGAAGAACGCTTAAGAAGTTGGGCGGTCGCCACTCGACGACCTGTTCTCTCCATTGACTACGGAAAGGCACCAGAATGTCAGCGAAATAGCACATCAAAATTCGTCATTGATTAACCTTCCTTTCAGATCCTTATCCCTTTGCAGTGGACGAGGCATTTGACATCTATAGACTGCTGGTAGAATCCAAAGGTACCGTCGTCGGATTGTCTGGAAAGAAGCTCGACATTGTCATATCTGGTGACTCCGCTGGGGCCACGATGGCAATGAACGTTGTCATAAAGTCTCTGGAGTACAATGCGGCCAATTCTTCGAAAGCCAAGGCTCTACCACTACCTATCTCCTTGCTACTCAATTACGCAGCATTGGATTTCAATTTTGGCTCTTGGATGTCGCAGGAGAACCTCCGTATTCTCCGCAGTGAGCAATCTTCAGGGAATCTACCTGGACTTGCTGAGCAGAAAGACCACCTCAAACATATCTCTCCGCTCAGTATGGTCGACGACAGTACAATTGGGACACATCGATCCAGGCGTGTGAAGAGGAATCGAAGTTGGCGTGACACGATTCGCGGGTTTGCGGGCAGCTTTGACGGAGATCGTGAAACGCAACCTTCAAAGAAGGAGTCCAAGGATTCACGCTCAGGAACCCGTCCTCGTATGCGCCGCTCCACATCAGCGTTACGAATGACCTCCCCGGAAGGCGACTGGTTCGAGGACGATGTATATGGCCATCTTCAGCGAGAAGAAGATAGACCGCTTCAGGATCGAGTCATTTACAATCATCCTGCTATAGTGGAAGAGCATCAGGAGGAACTCTCGGCTGCAGTCATTGAGGCAGATAATATGGCCAAGTCCCATGGTAGTCGACCAAAAGAACGCATTGGCACGAGACTTACTTTGACAAGCCGAACTGGGTATTTCCAGGACAGGATCGTCACACCCAGTATGGTAAGTAATTGCCTTTGTTGGCTTCCTGATACTGACAGTGAGACTGTAGATGCGAGCGATGGCTCTCCTGTATGTCGGTGTGTATCTAAACTGAATTGATTGGTAATGTTCACTGATTTGGTATTGCAGGCCCCTACCGAAATCCTGATTTCGCCACCAATTACTACATCTCTCCATTGCTGGCACCTGCTTCGCTTCTTGCTGGATTTCCGCCACTCCTGCTCTTCTGTGGTGAGGCCGACCCTTTCAATGACGATTCTATCCTACTAGCAGGTATGTTTCTAGCTTTACTCACGTTGTGCAGAGAAAATGACGCCTTGACAGGTCGTGTGCGAGAAGCTAAGCGCAACAGGAAGATTGAGCTGGATCTTGCCCTCTCTGGAAAGAGCGCTCGTTTCGGTGAGGAGTTGCGCATGAGTGTGAGGGAGGCTGTCTCCCCAGAACATGCAGAACAACTACAAGCAGAGCGAGATAAATTGGCCAATGAAGATGATTGGGTCCAATTGACACTCTTCGCAGGTAGGTTTCTCCCATCATCGCTTGATGTCATTGACATTCATAACCTGATCCTATTATCAGGGTGGAGTCATGGATACCTACAGATGGGCACCCTCATGCATGAAGCGAAAGCCGTCATCGAGGACCAAGCCGATTGTATTGGCGATGCATTCCAGAAATGGGGGAGCGGTAGAGTCTCGCCCGTGGCAACAGCCAGCGGAAACTCAAAGGGAGTAGCTTCCCCGTATGCTCAAGAAAGTGATGCCGATGACTTTGGGATCACCTTTGTGACGAAGAGATATCAGAGTGGGAATGGGGGTGTTTTGGGGATGCATGAGAAGCAGTCAAGCTACGTGGCGTCGCCTGTCTCAGAGGAACAGTCCACCCAGGGCTTAGGGGAAGAGAATAAGTTGAAATCTCCAGGACCTAGGCCTCAGGCGGGACACAAGATTAGCGAGATGGAATTGATGCAAAGACGAAGAATGTTGGATGCCCATATTTTTGAGTAGTAATTACCTCTTGTACAATCTTCTTCGCTCATTGTATATTGTGTGCTGTACAATGAGGAGTCTTAGCTTTATTGCAAACTCCCCGGCTCCAGCCTCCCAAGAGGGCATGCGGCCGGCCGACCGAGGCTCTCTACAGCTTTTGCTGACGAAAGGCACAAAGCCACCCGTGGAAATTCCGAGTACTCAGCTCTTGAAAAGATTTTCTTTCGTTCTTTTTTCCAACGTCCTCATTATCTAGAATACGCAGACAGAATTACTCGCGTGTCTTGAGTAGAGCAATGGCTTTGCAACGACTGGAAAATTGACCGGATGGCAATGCACAGGATAGCTATGCAACGGCTGTGCTAGCGTAAGCGCCGTTGTAAGAACTACATCATTCAAGCTTCAGCTTCATCACCCGCCCAACAACTCTTCTAGTTCCCATCAACTTCAGAGCTACAGCCCACAGCATGTCAATTCAAGCCATTAACGACACGGGTTTTGCCATTCTTCCACAAGCCGGTCCACAGAATAGCTCCTTCCCTCCCCAGTTATTGCCTTCTCCAAATGCGATGCGGCCTGCACCTGGCCCTGCGGATCCCCATCATTTACCTCCTCCTCCTCTTCAAATTCCTGTGGACCAGCTCAGGATGGGCTCTCCATTATCTGCCTCAGGACCGCCACCCAATGGTCCACCTTTCTCTACCACAGCTCAACCAGTGGATGCGATGTCCTTGTCAGCAAACTACTATCCAAGTGCGAATGCCTCAACTCGTTTACCACCGATCTTACAGGTATGTGCGATTCTAGCCCAACACGCACCGCTTTGTAGCTTAAATTTCACCGCATTCTCAGGTCGAAAAGCAGCAAGTCACCACTTCGGCTACTCAGTTGGCAAGCGCTTCTCGAAGACGGAATGAAGCTCAGTTCACTTGCCCAGTCCCAGGATGCGGGTCCACGTTTACAAGACGCTTCAATCTACGTGGTATGTCCTTCAATGGTGCCCGATATCCTACTGTCTCACTTGCATGTCACTTCCCATCTAGGTCATCTACGCTCTCATACCGAAGAACGTCCCTTTGTCTGTGATTGGCCTGGGTGCAAAAAGGGGTTTGCGCGTCAACACGATTGCAAGTGCGTGTATTCGATATGTCTTTGCGTTTGGGATCTTGACGACGCGAAACAGGCGACATCAAGCTTTGCATACTGCCAAACCGCAATCGAATGTGTGTCAAGGCTGCAAGAAGACCTTTAGTCGATTGGATGCTCTCAACGTGGGTTTTTTGCTTGATAATCACTGATCTCAATTCTGACACAGCTATTCACAGAGACACCGTAAGTGCCGGGCCCAAGCTCAAGCTCATACAATATACTCATGGCGATAATGATTCTAGTGCGTTCGGACGGAGGGGCAGAATGCAGGGAAAAACACGAAGCTGAATCAAAAGTCAAGGCGGATCCTGGCGCAGTCACCATCCAGTTGCCTGCAGGCAACAATGACTCGACCTCGTCGTGACTGACCATTTGTGTTCATGAAAGCTGTAGAGGTCCATTTTCTTTTCTCCATAAGAATCTAGCCAATCGGCTGCGACCTCATCTTCTGAACAACCCACCAATGTCTGTAGAGTACTTTGTAGGGCGCTTAATTATCTTGCGTAATCACGGCTTTTTCATTTTGGGGGCCAATATTCACATGGACCGGCAATTGTAGTATCCTTGTACCATCTCCCGCACTGCTCGACCGTTCAATATGGCATTGCCAATGCTAGTTGGTAGTGCTGAATGTGGTCCTTCAAATCCACTACAAGGACTCACCAAACGTTTTGACCAAGACCGAGGGGTTCAACAAGTAACCGTTGTCCGCTACGACGCTCAAGTCAATCCTGCTTACAGAACTTTTTGCAGGATATTTTTGGCGGAGCTCGAGCAGGAGCTTCTCGAGAGGTGCGTCACACCACATACCGTACGAAATCAGTAACTTAAGCTCTCCCAAGGGATTCCGGTCTCAGCAAGCAGGTCCTTCAGCAACCGATCGCAATGATGCTGCACAATTCTTTAACCAGTCGAGCAGGACCCCCGGGTTTCAAGTACTTGATACGTTTCAAATGGGTGCTCTTCATGGCGCACTACCTCACTTACAAGATTCTCAGCTGCACAAGGCCTCTGATGCAGGATGGGCGGCAGATTTCATGCTACAACAGCCTGCGTCTGCATCAACGTCAAATACTCAACTAGCCAGCCCGCCATCTGTCGTCCATGGAGGGGAACTAGTTCGATCTCCTCCCCCTCAACAATCTGCAAGTCCAATCTACTCGTCCGGTGAGTCTCCAGGTAAACACCGTTCTACCACCGTACTGAGTTGTCTGCAGGCGGTGTTATGCCCTGGAACAGTGGAATGCCGACATGGGCCACAAGATCAATGCCGAGCTTCGCTCCTCAGATCAATCGACCAGTTCAGCAGGTCGAGCATTCGTCCAAATCTTTTGATTGTGCGTGATTCATTAAATCTGCCTCCACAATTATTAAAACGAGTTCCAGATATATCCTGGGACAAGGAGTTTGACTCTCACCAGCTTCTATCAACTACAAAAGAGCACCTCGTGATATCAGAACCTATGACACGAAGCCCAGAGAGACCTCAAGATGCCGACGAACTAGCACGTACTGCTGGCCTTCTCTTGGACACTGTCCGGGAGGAACAGAACCCCAAATTCCAAAATAGTCAGTTCATGAGTCTCATGACCCAACTCAGAGATCGCAAAGTCGTGGTGGAGGGTAACCAATTTGTCGAGAACACCGGCCAGACGTCGACTGATGTCAAGGGGAAGGGCAAGGCGGTCGACGCTCAGCCGTTCATATATAACGGTACGGGCATGGGCTCTATGTCTATGACAGGAACGAGCAGCATCTTACGAGATGAACAGTCTGGGACTCTTCAAGACGACGAAAACGATACGTATTTCAGGCAGGAGAATGCCGAGTATACAAGGTTTTGGAACGAAATGAATTCGATGCAGGGTGTTTCGTCTAGACAAAGGTCCCAGCCATGGGATGCGTTGCAGGATAGCTGGGATCTATTCGAGGCTTCGGAGAAGGGTATTAGGCCGGTGATGCATTACAAGTTTCAGGAGAATAATCCGTATATGAGAGGAGAGGCGCGGACGAGGCACCATATGATACATAGTGATGAGCGACTAGAGGTGCGTCTTTTTGAGATGGCATGTCCTTATGTGCCCATCTGAAAGCTATACAGTCGGTTTTAGAGCTCGAGGCAGTCGTACAACACGATCCAAGCAACGCACAAGCATGGTTTGGACTGGGCGTCAAGCAGCAGGAGAATGAACGCGAGCAGAAAGCCTTGCTGGCCCTCCAGCGTGCTGTAGAGCTGGATCCCACACATCTACCATCTTGGCTTGCTCTAGCCGTCTCATACACAAATGATGGCTACCGTCTGGGGACGTACGAATCGGTGAAGGAGTGGGTGATGCGCAATGGCAAATATAGAGCTACGGTACAGAGTCATCTACGACGTTGCCCCAATCCTCAGGATGCTTCTGTGAAAGAGAGGTTTGATAGTCTGAAGAACTGCCTAGTTGCCATGGTTCAGCAGAGTGCTGGGGATGACCTTGATGCAGACATCCAGATTGCGTTGGGTGTATTGTTTTATACGGAAGAGGATTACACAAAGGCGGAGGACTGCTTCCTTGCTGCTCTTTCTGTCAGGCCTAATGTGAGTTCCGTTGTTCATCAGTCCTAGTTTTGTGGTCCTGACGACTTGTAGGACTGGCTTCTCTACAACCGCGTGGGAGCGACAACAGCCAACAGAGGTCAAGCAGATGCTGCACTTTATTATTACAATCACGCACTGGATCTCAACCCAGGCTACATTAGAGCTAGGTATAATCTGGGAATCTCATACATCAACCTGCGTGTAAGTGAAATTCACCCCTGGAAGTTTGTCAGAAGTATAACCCACATATTTAGCGTTATGCTGAGGCTGCAGAACACATCCTCAACGCGTTACAGCTCCAGGAGGCTGATAGTACTCAAGGGAGTGACGGTATGAACGAGGACCGGGGCATAACCTCGACTACTCTCTGGGATAGCTTAAAGACAGCATCTTTGCACATGGAGAGACATGATTTAGCCAGTCTTTGTGATAGACGTGATCTGGAAGGTATGCGACTTTGACAGCAACTACCGATGTGAACCTCATTCCACTCCAACAGCGTACCGTCTAAACCTGATGATGATGTAGTGCATATTTAGGATTCCGGAATAAATCATGTGTATTGCGCAGTTACACGTACATGTACAGGATTGTATTGGATGTATCATCCTTCCTACAGCGTAAATATGAGTTCCATTGCAAAGACGAAAGCAGACTCACTTACAAGTCTGAATGCCCAGCCTCCTTTCCTTCTCCTGCTGTTTCGCTTTCGCTTGTTTCATCTCCTCTACCATTGAAAAGTCTTCACTCTGCATGTCGGGGACATCCGCGAGCTTTTTCATCTTTTCTGCCATCTCTTTTTCATGAGCTATTTCCGCCTTTTGTTGGGCCACCATGTCCCGCACGTCCTGAACGTCGTTATCGGTCATTGGTATAATAGTAGGGGTTCGACGAATCATCAAGGCCCTTGGAACGCAGCAGGAACAAATAATAGAGGCTGAGCGAGGGTAATACAGCGGCGCAGTCAATGCGCAGTGAACAAAAGGGCAAAAGTTGAGCAAGCCAAATAAAGCAGCACAACCTTCTTCCTCCACGTTCCCTTACATCGTCCCCAGCCACCTTTCGACTTTTACATTCAAACCCTTCATAAACCTTCATAATGGAAGCCCTTATGCGAGTAACGGACACCATCAAATCCTTCAGGGTACGCCTTGTCAACTTGCACTAAGTCGCACTCGAAGGACTAACTATTCATTCATACCAGGAAACTAGGCTCTCTGCCCTCCGACCTCCAACAGAATTCTTCGACTTTCACCGAGTCTCTCGTCCTGCAGATCTCAACCAGGCAACTCAGGTGAATTGGAAAACATTTTCATGAAATGGAGAGCAGTGCTGACGTTGCGTCTGCAGAGAATAACGTACAACACTCGCTACTTTTCAGGCATGTTTCTAGGCTGCTAGCGACTGTCTACATTTCCTTATTTCCAACTTTTTCAAAAAGGAAACTATGTCCTGATTATTGCAGCTCTGGCAATTTATGCGGTGTATGTGTGTAGGACCTTCACTGTCTGCCTTTCCTGCTCACACTATGCCTCCTCTACAGTATCAGTAACTCTCTCCTTCTCCTCGCCATCGTATTCCTTGTAGGTGGATTTGCTGTGATCAACAAATTCGGTGCGTCCCAAGTCCTTCCCTATGTCGCATCAACTGACACGTATCGGTTTAAGCTCCCGAGCCTGTTCAAATGGGCGAACACACCATCACTCAGAAACACCTTTATATCACCCTCTTCGTCATCGGTCTTCCCCTCCTTTGGTTAGCCTCGCCAGTGATGACACTCTTCTGGCTCGTTGGCGCGTCTGGTGTGTTGATCCTCGGACACGCCAGTTTAATGGAGCCTGGTATCGAGAGCGAGTATGCACAAGTGCAGGACACAGTGTAATCTCTCTCACGAGAAGAGGGGCAGGTTCGAGGCGAATCCGGAGTTTTCTGGTTTCTGAGTTGTGATAAGAAAAGGACTGTTCACTCCCATCCTACTTCTCCACGCGCCGAAAGTACTCTAGACTACAAATACACAGGATTATCTATTGATTTATTATTAATTACATTCCTGTACGTCTTTCAAATGGTGTAGCTGTTTTCTTTACTTTCGGGGCACCATATTTCCATGTGAATCCTTCGTAATCCGCGTCAAGATAAGGATGCAAGTGTGTATTTTCTGTATAAATGAGTATAGACTACAGGACTATGCAGGGAGTAATACAGTGGATGCGTAACATATTAAGGAAATGCAACATAAATAGGCGGTGGTAAATCGACACCATGAATTCCGAAAAGCGAAGTAAAAGCGAGTGCCAGGACGTCTTGCAGAAGAGTGTCCAAGATAGCAGGAAACGGCATGCTGCCGTTTTTAGTTTAGAGGAAGGAGTAAAGATAGAATGTAGTTGAACCGGAAGAAAAACCGACTGCGAATGTATTGTGTTCCTTTTTGAAGTGGATGATATCATAAGAGAGGTAACCATTGTCCTGGGATCGAGGTTGAGCTCAACCAATATCATAACAGAGTACGGGGTAGATCTCACCGATGACCATGCTCGGGAGGTCAAAAAGATCCCTCCGAATCGAAAAGCAGAATGTAGATGGGACTGGTGCACCACTCGGCTTGAGTAAGACGCAATGCGAGTAGACAGATTGAGTTGTATTCTCAAACGCATGAGAAGCAAAATTCTCCCAGTATTCCACGACCGACTGGTTTTCAAAGAGCTGGTAAGGTTTGACATGTTCATCAATGATTGGAGAAGACCTGAACAGAATGGGCCAAGCGTCACCTCGTAGATGTATTTCTTCTGGCCTAGAAGCTCTTCCATGGTCCATTCTGTTAGCATGCAGAACTCGGGAGCGACGAGACATATCTCTCCTGTTCGCCTCCATACTACGGTTGGCGTCCCACTAAACGATATAAGTTTATCAAGTTCCTGTCGGGTGAACATGTGTGCATCAGCGACTTTGCCAAGAGTTTGGGACAGATGATGCGCACGAGTAACGTCCTCTGAAAACACTTCTCTACGAATATCTCGTCATCCAGTGACAGCGGCATTTGGAGGGCGATAAGAGAGGGCCTGAATATTGCCAAGGCCCTGACAATGCGCAAAATATCATTCTTCTCGAATCTTTATTGTTGAACAAGAGAGGCCGGGGAAAGAGGAAGTCAGGAACTGAGTCCACGCAGGGCCCTCACACTGCACGAAACGACGTTGAGCTGCAACATACCGAGTAGGTAAGTGTTTCATAAGAAAATGATAGCCTTCTGTGTAGTCGTAAGGTTTGTTGACTCGGTCATTGATGCTCTGTAGCTTGGATGGAGAGCGAGAGATCCGGTCAGCGGTCCCGTAGCTATTCATCTCAGAGTTATTGGACGATGTAATGCTTGGAGACGCGTTGGAATGAGGAGGTGAAAGTAGACCACCTCCCTCGTCGAGAAATATGGGTAATGGTGGGGATTTTGGGCGGTTATCGAGGGGATATCGAGGTTGTAAGGGGTGTAATGGCGCGTCTGGGTCCGCAGGCTTCTCTGCTTGAGTTGGTTCTGTCCTGTACGATTCAGAAAGGTCCACCGGTCGAGGAGGATCCTGATACGGGTATGTCAAGTACGGGGAGCCGCCGTTGGGAGATGATGAAAGTAATGTCGACTGCGGCTGTAATAGGTCTGCGTATGGCGCTGGAAAGGTGGATAGCCGGGGCGATTGGAAGGACAGGTTCTCCGTGGACGGCCATGTAGAGAAGGTTGAAGGTGGAGTTTGGGAATCTTGGGGAGGACTCGGGTTTCCCAGAATGGCCGACAGAATCGAGTACTCCAGGTTTGCTGCTTCTGAACCAAAGGGAAAGTTGGCGTCGAATGGAACATCGATTGTCGTGCTGTCGGGTAACAAAGGATCCGCTACGTAGAATTTGAACCACATCAGATTGTCATAATAGGAATCGGCGAAGGCACATGATACTGACGTGGGGGTGCCGGAGGTGTTGGCGGTCTAGTATTCGGTGCGTTTGTAGTCGTAGTAGATTGGGCCTTATTCCGCTTTAGTTGCTCTGGCAGAGATCGCGTGAGTCCAGGGCAGTGGAGGGGGACATGACAAATTACGCACCAAGTTCTTCATCATCGAGAAGGTACTTGGCTTTCTTGCGGTGTCCCTCTGTGCAATTTGCAGCAATCCCCCGCTTTATACAGCGATCACAAGGTCTTGCTATGGGCGCCGTCAGAGCTGTTGCAAATCAAATCAAAGAACCGATTGCGTACAGTCATTGCACGTTAAATGTGCCTGAATAAATGTGAGCTGACGGGCACTTGGAAAAAACGGTGAACAGAAATGACCTTTTGGCACTGATTGCAAGCCCGAGCCTGTGAATCGAGAAAAAAAATCAACAGCTGGAATGCAACCACAGGGTAATTTTTCTCTGACCGCTTTTTTCTTTTTCGGGCCATCTCGAGGCTTTCGAGACGCAGTTGAGCCAGACGCGGTATTCGAGGCCGGCGAGTCCGAGTCGTCTGGACGTTTCCGTTTCTGTTGTTTGGTGTGCAGCTGGTCATTGGGGGGTGCGGGCGCGATGGGGAGCAGCGTCGTGGAGGTCGAGGCCATCGTGGTGGTCGAGGACAAGGAGAGGGCGACTTACAGTCTGCCGGACCGAGTAAATAGTATTCTCCGATTTCGTCATCAAACTGTAGGCTGTCATTTGTATGTCCGTTCTGCACGCATTTATTTTTGCAGGTTATGCGAGTACCTATACGAGCCCGAAGAAGCACACAAGAATTAAAATGGCTCGCGAATGCTGCAAACTCTCCCGCTCAGCTCAGGTCTTTTCTTCGCAGAAACCTTAGAGGTGAACCTCTTGCTGCAAGTTCCTGTCTTCTGTACCTCCCAAGCCATTTCTCACTGACAGGGTCCTCTTTTCAGTACATCATAGGTGCGAGGACTTGTCTGGATATCACCCCATTTCTGTATTAAACTCCACCGTAGGAACTCAACCTTTCGGAGACCTCAATCTCAACGTCCGCCCGCCCGTGCTAATACCTCGCCCCGAAACCGAGGTAAAAACGTCTCACTCCATCAGAAGTTGTTTTTGTATCTATATCTGCTACAATTCAAGGAATGGACCATCAAACTGTCACAACTCGTCTCTCCAAATTCAAGTTCACGCCAACTCTCGGTACTCGACCTAGGAACTGGCACAGGTGGGCCACTCAATGCTCATTTTGCTTTTTGACCTCTTAACAGTGTTTAGGCTGTATACCTCTTCTCTTGTGCCACGCATGGCCCAAAGGAGCGGTGAGGGCACGCGGAATCGACATATCTCCCGTTGCAGTGGACTTGGCCAACGAAAACGCCGCACGTTGCGGATTTTCCCCTGATAATTTTAAAGCCATCCAAGCCAACTTTCTCTCACCAAATTTTCCAGAAAATGTTCCCGGTCTCAGTCCGCCCTTTGACATTGTAACGTCAAACCCACCTTATATCCCTTGGGACGAGTATCTTCAACTTCCGAAAAGCGTATCTAGATACGAGGACCCCAAGGCATTATTCGGCGGTCCCTCTGGCCTCGAGTTTTATCGTGCTATTGCTCAATTGATTTCGCGGGATGGGTTTCTGTCTCCCGGAGCAACTGTGGCGTTGGAGATTGGATACAATCAAGCAGCCGCCGTCCGGGAGCTCTTACACGCATCCGGTTTCAACACCGAAGTTTGGTTTGATGCATGGCGTAAAGAACGCACCATCATCGCACAACACGCCCGTTCGCGGCCGTCCTTTGGTTCCTGAACTTGACTTGGTTCTATCTTGCCGTCACACCGTTGTATTCCATATGAGGTTGTGTACATCAACCGGACGTGTTTATATAAAAAACGAAGTTCACTGTAATATGAAGTATCGGAACGCGACATTCGAGACCACTATTGTTGCTCGATGATGCTGTCAGGGAAGCAAATCAAGGGTATTAATAACTCCTATCATCGTGTCCAGCTCGTAGAACCCTCGACCAATCGTCGAGGCTCAAGGCATTTGCTCGGTAAAACCGTCATAGGGATTGCCGCTTTACCTCTGGCGAACCTCTGACTACAATGAGGCTGTCTCTCCATTGTGCATCACGATTAGTGACGCACAACGATCAGTAATCGGCCGCACCTATGCTGTACGTAGTCGCCAATGTCGCGTTTTGCGGACGAACAACAGACGGATATCGTGGAATTGCTTGGGATCAGCCGACACACATGAATACAGTGACTTCCCTGACTCATCCGCGACGCCGCGCGCACACCGTTCCGAATATCCGACGAGACCACCTGCCGGTGCGGAGAAAGGATGAAGAAAACTCGTGTCATCCAGTAGCGACCGCGGCAAATTTGACGCGATCTAGCTATGTGGGAGGGAAGGCAGGGGGAGATCCGGAGCGGGTGATCTCTTACAAGTTGAAGATAGAAAGAACCTGGCCGACATGTGGTCAGACAGCGCTGTAATAATATCTTGGGACCTGCTGGCTACGCATCAAGCTTGAAACGGTGAACGACGTTCTCTAAGGCCTGGTGTTGTGAGCAAAGCCGTCGACGCTCCGTAGTGCTTGCCGATTACTTACATCTGTCGAGCTCGAGCCTGAGGTTGGGGTAGCATGACCTAGGTTAGTGTAACGCAAGCTTCCAGCATTGCACTTGGCCTCAGTGTCAACACCCGGAACGCGCATGACCTTTCGAGTTTGGTCGAAGGATGATAGATGTATGGATAAATGACGAGCCAATTCATCTTTAGAAAGACTTGAATGCTGTGTTGTAGTTGGAATACACACTTTTTAGACGCGGACCAACTTTCTTAAGTGGTTGTAGGATATCTGTCTAGGGGAAAGGCGATGGTCAACAATGGTAAATTCGTTTCATTCGGGGTCACCATAGATTTAGTCTCCCCTAGGCAGAATCTCTACCGCTGCGGGCTCTCGCTTGGATACCATGGATTAACGCGCAGAGGCGAGCTCTCACTAACGATCACTAGCGGTACTTTGCTTGTCCATGGACCATAAGTAGAACCCTGGCAGACCTGATAGAAACCTCCACCCATGAACATGAACATGAACGCAAACCAATGCAGCCTTGACCGTGTCCCAAGATGCCGGCGCCCCTTTCCCCCCAACGACACACTCAACAAATCTTTTGTCCTCAATGACCTCGTCTTCTGAGCTCAGCAACACTCTTTACCAGCTATCTCAACAGTTCCCTACTCCTCGGTGACCCCCTCTCAGCTTGGTAACAAACTAGAACGAAATACTCTTTATACGAGCGCTCGCGGTTCCGATCTGCCCCACCCACAGAGTCATCAACCCCAGATTGGCGTCGCTTGATAATTGAATAAGTAAGAAGGTGGGTGACAAACAGAACAACAACCCTCTCTTCTTCTCTCATGTCGCAACCCTTCAAAATCAATGTTTCAGATGAGTCTCTCGAACTCTTGGCCAAAAAACTGGCCTTGACACGACTTCCGGACGAGATCGAAGATGCTGGATGGGATTACGGAGTCCCCCTGCAAGATATTCGCCGTCTCGTTGGGCGATGGAAAGATGGATTTGACTGGAGGAAGCAGGAAAAGATGCTAAACGATGAATTGCCTCAGTTTACCCGAGATATCGAAGTCGACGGGTTCGGAAAACTCAATGTTCATTTCGTTCACCAAGAGAGCAAGACGAAGAATGCAATTCCTTTGTTATTCGCTCATGGATGTGCGCTTTTCAGTTCTTTATTGTTCTAATTTTTCTCATGTATTTTGATAGGGCCTGGTAGCTTCCTTGAAGTGCGCAAGATTCTTCCCTTATTGACCACTGGTTATCCCTCCTTCCATGTTGTCGCCATTGGGCACCCTGGATATGGCTTCTCGGAGGCTCCGAAGAAGAAAGGGTTCGGTCTAGCTCAATATGCCGAGGTTCCTTTCATTCAATGTAGATACCATCGATCGCGTCATTAATTCCTTTTCCAGGTTGGGCACAAGCTCATGCTGGCACTTGGATACAAGGAGTACGGTAAGATCCTTTTTCACATTCAAATGGTACCTATCTAACTGACTTTTAGTGACCCAGGGGTGAGTTGAGCGTTCTCAAAGGTTGATTACAGAGCGCTGAGTCCGATAGTGGTGATTGGGGATTTGGGATAACTCGCACACTCGCAGCCAAATACGGCCCCGAATACTCAAAGGCATGGCATACGAACACCCAATAGTAAGTGTTAGTGCTGCATCCCCCTAATTCCACCTACCAAAGTCGATGGCTTTGCAGCTACACCGGACCAAAGCCCGATTATGACTCCCCAGCTCATCAAGCACTTACTCCATCCGAGCAAGCTGGCCTGCAGCGCACAAAGTGGTTCGAGGAGAAAGGATGCGGATACTATGCTGAACAGTCTACACAGCCACAAACACTTGGCTATAGTCTATCTGACTCGCCGGTTGGTTTACTTGCTTGGATATACGAGAAGCTGGTGAATTGGACAGATAATTATGACTGGGATGACGACGAAGGTTATCTATCTGTTCATTCATGCTTATCGAGCGCTAACACTTTAATCTGGTCAGTGTTGACGTGGATATCTGTGTACTGGTTCTCGGGGAGTGGCCCTGCCGCCTCCATCCGCATTTACTACGAGTATGAACAAGGAGGCGGACGAGCTTCGCTCCTGAACCCAACCATTCCCTTCGGAAAGTCTTACTTCCCGAAGGAGATTTACGTCCTTCCCAAAGCGTTCGTATCGGCTTTGTCACCAATGTATAAGGGTTGTTGATTAAATCTCTGCAGGTGGATGACGGAGAAAAATCTCATTTTTGAGTCTTACCATCAGTCAGGGGGGCATTTTGCAGCCCACGAAAAGCCAGGCGAGCTTATCGACGACTTGCGGAGGATGTTTGGAAAGGGTGGGCCGGCATATGGGGTTGTTCCGGGAAAGGATGGATATAATTGAGTAGTATGACAGTACAAAGGAGAATCTTATACTCTTAATGATGTATCAATCCTTGAATCCCTGTACAATTTAGTCGATTGATCCTAGTTTGCGCGGAACGAGCGACACGTGTATATACGAAGTTGTATGTACGTTCCGTCTAAGCGTCGTTGTCTTCCCTTCTTACCACTGTTCGGTAGCAGGGCGTACTATGTTCACATGCACTTAGAGGCGACCGATCGAATCGCAAATGAAACAACGTTACGCACAATCCAGTTCCCAAGTCCACGCGGTACGCTCTTGACGAGCAAGATTGAGGTAGGCTCTAGCGATGCTATTTGGGTCTAAACCTGTGTCTGAATATTGTCCTTGAATTCCTAAAGGTGGAACTTAGACCACCAAAGTAGTTGACAGTCTTGAATACACTTACTTCCATCAATGATAGCCTGTATTACTCCGACGTAAACTTTTTGGTTTGAGAGGGCTGAAACATATTCAACTCACATGTGCAACATGGACGCCTTGAGGTCCAAATTCCTTCGCCAAACTTTGACTCAGGTTCCTGTTAGCACCCTTGGACGCAGACATGATACTCGTCATACGATTTCCTCTTAGCGCCGCAGTTGCACCTGTAAAAATGAGTGTCCCTTTGCCTCCTTCAATCGTTCCTCCCTCGTCATGGAACAGTTCGTTTTCTTTGTTTTCCAGCAACTTGGTCACGACCTCTCTCGAGAACGACCATGCAGCTTCAACGTTCACTTCTAGAGATGTTCTCAATTCTTCCGGGGTGCCCTCGAGGAATGGTTTGAATGTTGCATATCCAATGTTGTAGATTCCGACTCGGAAAACTGATTGTTCTTGGGGATAATGTGACCAGATTGACCGGAATACATCCTGAAATGAGTTGTGACTGTAGGAAGTTGCTGGGAAGGGAGTCGCCTGTGAACAAGAACAGGATTTGAGACGCGTTCAGGGCACAAGACGTGGATTCGCACCTGGCCCTTGGAATCAGGATGGGTGTTTATTTCGTCCGCCAGCTTTTTCAGCGAGTCGCGTCCCCGGGCAACGAGAGCAACATCGTAACCAGCTTTTGCGAAGAGTTTTCTGTTGATGAATTAGTAACCAAGATGACTACGACTTGAATGATACTCGCGCAGCAGCTGCACCATTACCGGTCCCAGCACCCACACCTCCGACGATTAGCAGGGGTCTCTTCAGCGCTGTTGTAATCGTCATATGATGGGAGAGCGGAGGGGAGGTGTGAATGCATTTCAATAATCCCGAATTTTAGTCCAAGTGATGAGCGCTCTATGTACAGTACATACATACCATGTCATTGTTGGTCCGAATCGTCCGAAGTTTGTTCGAGTATCAAATTTGTGAATTGGCTATAAGATCAACATGCTACAGTGGTATGACTACGTAGGGAATCTCTCTTGAGACATTGTATTTCGGTTTGCTCCGCCTCAGATCTCCACCGTGGATGGTGCGTGCACCGTGAAATACCTCTGGGTTTTGGACGACAGGATCATCCCCTTTTCCATCTTATCTCGAAATGTTTCCTTCGTAGTCGTCAATCGTAACTTGAGCGTCAACTTTTGTAGCATCCATGCTATTCATCTAGGATTTTTCCTTCAACTTTGGCACGCCGGGACACGTCCTACCTCTGCTCCTTGATGGCAGTATCAACATGCCTATTGCCAGCTGCTTGTGAACAACATTCGCGGGTCTACATTCGGTGAGTAAAGATACCATGACATTGAAGCCTGTGAGAACTGTCAGAATCGAAGTGCATCACACATAGCTATATCCACGCGCCCAGGTCCACGGACAAACTCGTTGCCCAAATATTCTTTCCAGACGGACATGCCCACTTTGGACAGCCATTCTGATTCATCCGGGTATCCCATATCATAAATAACGCGCACGAGGACCTGTTTATAGACTCGGTGTATACTGGAAAGGGTATGCAGAGTATTTTTGTAAAAGAAGCCTAGGGTTGCTGCTATTCGACTCGATGTAAATAAAACGTTGGAAGTTGGAACGTACTGCGATGGCTCCAAACCCAACAGCCTGTCCAAAAGTTTGCAACTCGGCGAGGCAGCGGCTGAGTTGGCAGCGAGTGTTCGTCAAAAGGGCGATCTTGCACTTGCTAGGAGATTGACAATATCCATCAGGTTGGGAAATGGTTGGTTCCGAGCAGTGTCGCCGTACGCGTCCGGTTTGCGCGGGATGAGTGTCGATGAGTAAGGGGTCACAAATAGACGGCCAATCTTGTGGTCTACTGCTCCACGATCAGAACAGGATATACTGAAGCCCGGGAACCTAGTATGCTGAGCAAATCAAAAGAGTGCCCAAGAAGCGGAGCGACGAGGCCTTGAGGAGGAAGTGTGCCATAAGTGACATGTGACCCGGCATTACATAATTATGTTGCCTTTGTACTATAGACGGAGATTTACACCATGTGTACTCACCTTGTATATATAGTCCCATATTAAAAGCTCCTATAATTTCTCCTCCTAGCCTGGACCACCTTGGCTTCTCGATCCATGTCCGCCCAACAGATTCCTCTTGAAAAGTTTCCTGACGCTTTCGGTGCCACCACAGGTAGATTCTCCTCCTCTGTTCTGAAGATATCCTTCACGGTCTTCCGTTAAATAGAGCTATCCAGTGTAGCTATTGGTGGTCGTGTGCTCTCAGTATCCGATGAATTCTTCGCAGAGGCTTTCCATCTTCTCTTGGTGGAAGTGAGTAGTACATTATCATCTTGGGAGACAGATAGAAAAAAACTTCATTTTCTGCGATAGCCTGCACCAAGCTTGAAAGGACAGTTTGGACCAAACGGAGCGCTGTATAGCGGTTGGGAGAGCCGAAGACACAATCCATCCTATGATTGGTACGATCGTTATCTTCAATTGAACGGCATGAGCTAAAATTGGTCAGGTGTATCATCAAATTGGGCACTTCGGGAACTATCGTCGGTTTCGACATTGACACCACACATTTCAATGGTATGCCTAAGATCCAGTGAATCGCAGAATACCCAGCTCATCTTGGCGATAGGAAATGAAGCACCCCAGGCATCGGTAGATGCATTCTACGATCCATCCTCTGGTGATCTTAACGTGGATGATTCAAGAGTACGCCTTCAAACCTTAAACCTTGGATTAAATTTCGCTGTTGATGGACCATTTCCAGTGGACAGAAATTCTTCCTAAAGTTAACCTGGGACCCAGCTCCCGCCATCTCTTTACCCTTCCCACTCCTGGGCCATGCGCGACATTTGTTAAGCTAAACATGTACCCAGACGGTGGCATTGTAAGATCGCACCTGTTTGACACATGAAAATCATGACTGACGCGTACCCAATGTCCAGGCGAGATTCAGGGTATATGGCCATGTGTCTCCTATAATTCCAGCAGAACCTACAGAGAACTTTGACCTGGCACATGTCTTTGCAGGCGGTCGTGTCGAATTTACATCCGACCAACACTTCGGTGTAGGATCGAACCTAATTCTTCCTGGAAGGGGCAAGGATATGGGAGATGGTTGGGAGACGAAACGTAGTAGGCAGCCGGGACACAAAGACTGGGCGATCATCAAACTGTGAGTATTGTGTGCTATTTTCTCAGAGATGAGCTCACGAACCCCCCTTTTAGTGCTGTTCCCGGATTCCTGGAACATGTGGAAATCGATACCGCCCATTTCAAAGGCAATTTTCCCGAGAGTTGTGAAATACATGCACTACGTATCGATGAACACGTAGACTGGAAGGTTGGACGTGGGGAGGATAAAGAGTGGATGCTCATCTTGCCTAGGACAAAGCTCGGCCCTCACAGGCAACACTATTTCCAGTTGGAAAACGTCGAGAGGAAGTCGTATACCCATGTGAGAGTGACAATACATCCGGATGGAGGAATTAAGAGGGTTCGTTTTATTGGTCGAAGGTCTGAATCTGCTGAGACAAAAGACTCGTCACTTGAAGAGGCGCCATCAGTAATTTCCGCTCCCACCATCGCACCATCCACGACGATATCAGGACCAACGACCGTACTCCCAGTCCTACCTCTCACGCCCGAGGGTTTTGCACCTTTTGGACAGGTGATACAAGCATACGGCGACCACACTGCAACACCAAAAGGAATCAAGATCACACCGGCCAATGGGGGCACTGCCAGCAAATTTCATAAGCTATCGCTACTCTCGTCCTCCTATGACTCTGATGCAGGTGCAACAACTGGTTTATCGGTTTATCGATGCCAACCGTTAGATGGAGTGAGCGCCGATAGAACTTGCAAACTTCAAGTCTTGGAACGACATGCGTTCACAAACCAGGCCTTCATTCCTATGGGTAGCGGGCCCGGAGAAGGTTTACAAGAACCTGGTCAAAGATATCTGGTAGTGGTTGCGAAGAATGGAGAAGATGGTCGACCAGACTTGAAGACATTGCGAGCGTTTGTAGCGAGTACTGCACAGGGCATAGTCTATAATACTGGAATCTGGCGTAAGACACTTTTCAGCCTTTCTATTTCTCATTGAGCTAAATTTCTGTACAGATCAACCGATGACTGTCCTTGAGAAGGTGAGCACCCTATTGCAGATTGCGGATTGTGATTTTGACCATGAACAGCCGCTTGACTTTACATGCGTTGAAACGCAAATCGGAGATGGGAGTAAGGCGGACTGCGAGATCATAGAATTAGAAGAGTCGATTAGATTAAGGCTTCCATAGTTTGCCACGAATAATGGTAGTTAGCGAAGACTCCGGCTCAGAAAAATCCGGCTCAGAGTACCGTGATCTAACGTCTGTGACGTTACACCGTCACATCCATTGAGGTCTTTCCTCCATGTCCTCTTCAAGTTCAAGGAAACGTTCGCACAGCATAGAATCCGACCCCGCTGTTCTCAAGAGACGTGTTATTGCCGATGAAAATGGTGCTCCTCACGTCGGGATCAATGGCGACGTCTCGACGCAAGAAGTTGAACCATCTGCCGACGATAAATTGGAGGTATACTTCCCCTTTTTTGTCGTCTTTGAGGGTCATTTCTCATTAGTTTCACTCCAGCTCTTTCGAAAAGAGGCAATCTATCGTCGCATGAAGCACTATTCGCGTGAGAACGAACGTAGTCAGAGTCGTATCGCAGAATTGGAGGAGAGAAAAATGACATGTGAGGCGGGATTGGCTGCTATGTCGGCTTGCTGGCAACAGGTAATGTCTGCTTTTTACTCAGGTAATTGGAACCAACAATGCCCGTAGCTTGTGGACACGTTACGGTCACTGGTCGGCCCAGATGAGTCAACGCCTACGTCTGATGAAATTAGAGGTATGTGAACTGATAATATGTCTTTTGCCACTTAGCTCACTTTGTTATAAGATTTGTATCATCTCAGCACATTTGTTTCTGAAGACAGTATGCCGGAGCTGAAGTCGTCTCTGACCAAGACCCAGGATGCGACGACAGAAGTTGTGTCCAAGCTTCTGAGTAAACCAACGGTAGCTTCGGGAGAGCATCGAGATACCGAGCATCAGAAAGCACAAGCTGAGGTACGTGCCGAGTTTTCTGCTACCCTGTCCGAGCTCAGTCGGAGTTTGCCTCCTTTCAGTGCGCTGCTTTGAGATCACAATTGGATGTTCTACAAATCAGACTGCAAGATTCTGAAGACCGAAATGAACGTTACAGAGAAATGCTGGCGGCTTCAGAAAATCGTTTTGAGCGATTAAAGAGCAAAACTGTTCAAGAGATTCAACCGAAAGCAAAGACGGGTCATACATTAGAGGATCAAGAAGGCGTGACGGAAACAGAGCAGAAAAAGCCGTCCTCTCCTGCAGTGAGTGGTCCGGTTAATTGGTGGGAGTTCAACATTCTGATTATTTTGCTTAAATCTAATATTGAATCCACGCGCAGCCGAACGGAGAAGTGGTTGTTTCTCGGCAAGACGATTGGCAGGATATTGCCGATCATCGAGAGAAGAAAATACAAGAGCTCGAAGAATTAGTCACCCAGATGACTCAGGAAGTAGCCGCTCTGAAAATCCAGGCGAGTGCGATTTTCTAAAATAATCTGACCACAACATGACAAGTTGTTATAGGTTCAAGTTCCTAGCACCTCGCAAGTTCTTCAGAGCACACAGTACAAGTCCCTGATGGCGAAATGTTCCCAAATGACTGTGACCCTTGGGGAGAGGGAGCTCGAGATCAGCAAGCTGCGTGAAGAGTTGAATACTAGTACTGAAGCCCATTCTAAATCGGAGGACGCGCTCAAAGTAGGCCCTTTATACAACTTAAAATCTCTACGCACTCAATTTCAAGCATAGGATATAGCACAGCAAGAGATCAATGAGCTCAAGGCATCTCTGACGCAACGCGACAAAGATTTAGCACGACTCCGGGAGAGCAGAGATCAGCAAACAGCAGAACTCCATGAAAGGAAGACTAAGGACTCACTGAAGTTAGGATCATATGAAGAGTACAAGTCATTGGCGGCATCGCAATCGGTATGTGGCCTACGATCCTAATATTTTTCATGGGGGTATTCAACTTCTGCCAGGAACGAATAGACGTGCTCACCTCTCAACTGAAAAGGTGCAAAGCTCAGCTCGCAGCACAAGCAAATCGCGAAGATATTATTAAATTTTTACTGGAGGGCGAAGACATGAATCACACTGAATACTTGAGGAAACAGCTCGCGTGCGTGTTATTGATCCTGGGGTCGATCATTGCGCTGAATATACCATAACAGGATTGCTGAAGGTCGCATCGAGGCACTGGATGAAGCAATCGCAAAGCTTCATCCCGAACATCTTGACATTGCTCGACATGTGCAAGGTGAAGCAGATGCCCGGCAAGAGTTGTTCATCGCTCGCAAGGAACTGGAGAAGTACCGCAAGGTCTACGGAGATTTACCCTCGGCGTCGGCAGATCTTCAACAACTGGCGAC
Organism: Moniliophthora roreri; assembly: GCA_001466705.2. Lineage (NCBI taxonomy): Eukaryota > Fungi > Basidiomycota > Agaricomycetes > Agaricales > Marasmiaceae > Moniliophthora > Moniliophthora roreri. Next base: position 252,161 of record LATX02000068.1, on the reverse strand, counting down.
GCAGCTGCAACAGAAAGAGGAAGAGCTTCAAAATCTACGATTGCTTGAGAGCCAACGCGAACAGGTCAGTCTGTTAGGACTTCAAAGAGCGACCCGTTAACACAAACGTTAGAACGAGGCGACCTTGTACACGGAAATTGACAAGCTGTCCTCTGCATGGGAAATGCTAGATCAGCAAATCAAGAGCAAGGTCTTCGACTTGACCAGTATGGAGGAAAAGTTGGCCAAGGCTCTGCAAGAGGTGCGTGCTCATGACATGATTACCGCCATTTCTAACGGCCTAAAGTTTAGAAAGCCAAGGCGGACAATAAGTATTACTCCATCATGCGAGACAAGGATGCTACAGAGATGGAACGAAAGGCTCTCGCCAGAAATCTCGAGAAGCATGCTAAGGCTGTCGATGCCTTGAAGGAACAAGAGACAGCGCTTACACAACAACTGGTAAGTTATAGAAACTCAAGGACATTCCAAATAATCCTCAATTACAGTATAACAGACACTTGCGCGTAACCTTATGAAGGTCCGAGAACAGTCGAACGAATCCCAGAATAAGCTGATCAAGACACTGGAACTCAAAAATGCGGAATTCCAAGCCTCACTTGACGAGATGCGACGTCGTCTAAATGTGGTCGGACTCATTCACCGCTCGATGGTCATCGTCATGCTAACTAGTTTCAACAGGCGCAGACGGTGTTGGATAATAACACGAAGTGGATTCAATTAGAACGAGGCAAGCTATCGAAAGCAACCGAAGAAACCATACGCGCGCAGAAAGATCTAGAGCGTCAAAAATTGAAACTGAAATCCAAGGAGAGATTGGTGTCTCGGCCGCTCAACACTGACAAAACCGACTCGTCGGAAGCTCACTCATTGGTATGCGTGTTCTTTCATGGAACCGTTTTGCAACCTAACCAGTCCGCCTCAGCAAATATTAAGGTGTTCCACATGCAGCATTAACTTCCGACAAGTTTTACTCACAAAATGCTGGCATAGTGAGTCCCCGACACCAAAATCTATACTTGAATACTGATTCTCGAACTCCCCAGCCTTCTGCAAAAGCTGTATTGACTCAAGAATTGCTACAAGACAACGGAAATGCCCCGCCTGTGCGCTACCGTTTAGCCAGTCCGATGTACAGACTTTGTATTTCCAATGAACTTGACGCTCCTTTGCTTCCCCTTATCATTATGTCGCTATACTCGCTACCCATCAGGCCGTCTGCATTAGTTACTAGATGGACCCGGACATGTATTAATCACGCTTGTTCGGTTTTATTACGATTTTTTTTTGCATAAGGTAATCTTCTAATGGAAGAGGAACATAGCAAAGATCCTCCACTTTACCGCTTGACCCAGGTGTACTGGAAAAACGAAGGCGAAATCAGTATTTCGCAGCAGGAAAGGATAACATGCTCGCTCACCCTCTTGCGCGACTTTGCCAAACCAGTCTTCTTCCTTTCAACCATACGAGGATCACGTCTGAGTAGTTTAGCTGGTCCAATAGTCAGTAGGCATCTAGCCAATACAACAAATTTAGTCGACGTACCTCTCCGTAATACGGTGCCCGATTCTGGCTCGTGTGCAAAAATGCCTTTTGCAATGCCGTGCGCGATGGCTCCCGACTGTCCTGTCGTGCCACCTCCCCGAACAATAATGAAAACGTTGTATTTCCCAACGACCCCTGCTACTCTGAAAGGGCGCAGAATACGTTCCCGGTCATGTGGATGACGGAAGTATTCGGAAATCGGAAGGTTGTTGACCAAGATGGTCGAAGCTGTCACGGTGATAGGTTCCTTCGGTACTTCCATCGTGAGGGCTGCAGCAGCCTCGTCCAACGAGGAAGGGATCTCTGTGGTATCGAGCGGAGGTGCTGGTATCGTAGTGGGAGCATCGACAGATGGTACTCGGACAGGAATCATCCACACCCGAGCTGCACTTGTCTTCCTCTTTCCGACGGTATATGAGCGTCCATACTGATCCAGCTCAACCGGTGCCCTCTTTCCGCGGTTGCGATTCAAACTCGCCTTTCCACTTTCAAACTCGGATAAAATGTCGTTAACCCTGACTGCGAGGTCTTTGTACCCAGCGGTCTTTGCAACCGCAAGATAGTGGTTGAGTTGATTGAGCAATGCAGTTATCTTTTGATAACGGGTGGTCGTCAGCTTGCATTCCAGCTTCTCTGCCATTTCCTCAATGGGTTTCCAAATAGCCGGATGCAAGTCTAAGCTGTCACGCGCAAAGTCGGGGAGAGGAAGGAGTTGCAGGTTTTTGAGAGTCGCGTGTATGGTGTTTACCGCGTTTTGGAGCACAATCAATGCATCATGGTACGTAGCACGACCTGTGTAGAAACTGGGGGACTCTGGAATTGGTTTATTTCTTGGGTTGAAGTCCGGCGATTCCTTTTCCTCGAATTCACCGTCCCGTTTTTGGTGCCGAGGCGTCTGGTCGATATCATTGAATTGAGCCGGAGGAATAAACCTAGCACTCGTAGAGCTAAGACGGAACGAAGAGTAAGCCACAGGACGACAGGGAATGCGACGAAGCAGAGTCGCTGCCTGCCATCGCAGAATGTTCATGGGGAGAGAAAAGGATTTAAGGTCGTCACGTGGCACACGTCTGTACGACTCGGGTGACAGTCGAGTGCTCGGGCCTTACTACTACCATGGCAGACTTTTCTGGAGCATTGGCAACATGGAGAGGTATGTGTCTACTAATGACAGATGAAAACCTATTCTCAAGACTTGCTACCGCGCAGATATCAATCTCACCGAACTTCAAAAGACCCTTGACGCGCAGGGAATTGAACTGGTCGACAACCAGAAGGAAAGCGTTGTCGGACGCAAGGCGTTGGCAGACAAGACGAAGGGTCAGACCTCATAACTCGGCTCTCTATGTAGTCTGACTATCTCAAAAGAGTTCAAGAAAATACCGGATGATGAGAAGTTGACTGCTTTCAAGGGTCTACTAAAAGGTGCGTGCACCTTGAATTATGTCTACGCCTTATTCTTACTTGATCCCATTGTAGCATATCAGACTGAGATAGATAACTTGACGAAGCGGTCGAAAGCATCAGAGAATGCCTTTCTCAATGTGTATAAAGTTCTTGCCGAAGCACCAGACCCGTATCCTCTGCTGGAAGCCGCTGTTGTGTGTCGACTTCTCATGGATAATCTGAGTTATGTATTAAGTCGCTCCTCTATTTAGGATCAGACAGTGAAGGCAGCTGAAGCGCGGGACCTCGAGGCAGAGCTGAAGCGCGTGCGTGACGAGAATGCTGAACTGCAGAGACGTGTCAGCGAGTTGTCGAGTGCGGACACGGCTAAGAAGAAGGCAGAAGCGAAGGCAGAACAACTAGAACAGAAGGTGCGTAGAACTAGCCACTTGTTGCAGGAAACGCGTTCATTGACGAGCAAGGTACCTTAGATGGAAGAGATGATTCAAGACAAGTTGACTCAGAAAGAAAACGAACTCAATGCAACCTATGACGAAAAGTTGATGAATTACGAAGAAAGGTTCAGCTACTACCGCTGTTACCTCACCCTGAATATGACACTCACGTTACTACAGAGAGAAGGACTTGCAACGCCAGCTATCCCTCACAAAAAATCAACTTCGTGATCTCCGTCTTTCCAATGATACTACACAAGCCAAACTTCTTGACCACACCCAACGACAAGGTGAGATTTGCTGGCCCGACATTGATGTTCATCGTCTGACTTGTCCACAAACAGACGAAGAAGTTGTGGCCAAACTAGCTGAAGTAGACATGATTGTTGCCGATTTGGAACGGGCAAACAGCCGGGTGGCAGCACTCGAACGCAGAAACGTAAGAAAGAAGAATTTTTAGCATCCCCTGACGTTCAGCATCCCTTTAGGAAATTTTACGAGCTGAGACGGAAGCGATGAGGAGCGGGTCCGAATCCTCTGCAAAGTAAGTTCATGGTTTTGCCGACAGAAACCATGACGCGCATTTAATACCATGGTAGAGTGAAGGCTCTGGAAGGCCAAGTTACGTCATTAGAAGCAGAAATCGACCGCTTATCCCGAGTGCTGGATACTCAACGACGGGCAGCTGAAGAGTCGGAGGCAACTGCATCCAAAAAGGCGAGCGACCTTGGACGAGACTTAGAAAGAAAGGTGCGCAGACTCGTCCATACTGGCACGTGTCGGACAGCTCAGAGAATCATACTTTCAGGTCGCCGAGCTAGAATCATTGAAGAACAGGATGAAGAAGTACCATGACTACGACGAGATCAAGCGTGAACTAGAAATCATGAAAGTCAGTGCTCAACTTGGGTAGTTTCAAAATACACCTGACATATTGCAAATCCCAGTTCGTCGAATTCGCTGGTCTAGAGGAAGATGCAGAGGACTCTGATAGCGGAGTGAACGGATACGACGCGGGCGTTCAACTGCCAGATCCTAATGCGGACAAAGCGAACGGACACCAAGCGAAATCATTGGAAGCTCTACTTGCCACAAAGAACAAGCGTATCATGGAAGAATTGACGAGGTTCAGGGTATGTTTGTGGCGTCGAGCGTGGCGTGCTGTACTCACGATTTATTTAGATTCTCCATGGAGAACTCGAGGCTTCTCTGCAATCGACTCAGGAGCGGCTCAGCGCTACTAGTTCGGAGTTAGAGAAACAGAAATCATTGAACGAAAAGCTGGAGAATGACCTGTTGTCTATGAATAACCACAAAACAAACGATACACCTGACACATCCGACGTTCTCAGCGGATTGGACATCGGGAAAAAAACGGTAAAGGATTTATCCCTGCAATCCCATCTATCAAGCTCACATCTGTTTTGTAGGATTCTTCCGCTCGTAGTACCCCGATACCCTTCACCTCGTCAGCAGATACATCAATCCTACCCATTGTCACCAGTCAACGCGACAGATTTAGACAAAGAAATGCTGAGCTCGAAGAAGTGAGTATATGACCCAGGAAATATCTATGCTTTCTGATGTCGCTGCACAGGAATTACGAAAGCAGTTCCAAATCATTTCGGACTTGCGCTCTGAAATCAAAAGCTTGCAGTCAGACAACCTCAAGCTATATGAGAAAGTGCGATACATGCAGAGTTACCGTGAGGAAGCAAGTTCTTCTCGTCCCGTCACCTCGCAACTCGATCCTCTCCCAGCCCCGTCGGGCTCTTCCGACGACATGGGAAAATATCGAGCCCGCTATGAAGAGGCGATGAACCCGTTCGAAGCCTTCCGTGGTCGTGTAAGCCCTTTTTTTGACTTTACAGTGTCCTCCTCCCTCACGGTGCCTTTTCGGTGTCTATAGGAAGCCACACGCGCGATTCAAAACCTGAATCCAGTTGAAAGGGGAGTCCTCGTGCTCACGAGGCAGATTTTGGGCAACCGCCGTGCCCGGACATTCTTCATCTTCTATGCCCTCGCATTACATCTGTTGGTGATGTTCACAACATATGAATGTACCACTTCGTCGGACTCTCGGCTACGAACACAACCCTATGGATCATGATGTCTGTCGTCTTCAGTAATATTTATCTACGTATACATATGAGTAATAACTGGATGGTACACTATGGTATAAGGATGGATGCGAAATGATAGTCCTTTGAGTAAAAATGAGAATCTAGGCACGAGGATTCTTTTTGCTCTGATGAAAAGTGAGGGCTCGGTCTACAGCGTTCATAAGTGGTTCCATTGCCTGCAAGCCTATATGAACTTCGCGCGGACATGTTGAGAACTGATTGAATACTCACGAGTTGTATCCGCCGCGGGTCAATGTCTTGATGCTGCGCCGCTTGAACAATTGCGTCAACCTTTTCCCGTGTTTTCGATAAGTAACCAATCATTTTGGCCGCCTTCGCTGCCCGTTGTGCGGGCGTAGCTAGTGATAGAGTTTGGGCGTCGTTTATCGGAGGATATGTAGCAGACCAATACTGCCGTAAAAATTCGTTGGCTGCTGTTTGGCAGGTTCTCATTTGCATGAACAAGCCCTCGGGTATATCGTCTGAAGGGATCTGAGTTCAACAGACCATGCATATTAGGTTGTGTACCCACTCCTTCTTGATTTCACGTCGAGTCGCGCTGCCACGTTGCGCGTCATTGACAAAAGGGCGCTGTCGCCTGACTCTCGGGTGATGTTGAGCTAGATGTCAGTAAACTTGAGCACATGCAAGAGGTACACAACATAGTTTGATATTTGACCTCTGCAAGCCTTGTTTCCCATTGCTGTAGTTCTGCAGACATATCACTAACGACAGATTTGATGTCGACTTGCTGTAAGGATATCTTCAATACAATAATCATTCACACTGAATGCTGAGTACCTCCAGAGGATCTTCAGCTGAAGCGTTGGTCATTCGTCCTTCGAAATAGCGCTGTCGATCCTGCATTTCGAGGACTATTCCCGAAGAATTTTCGGGATTGTTCAAATCTTCGAGTTCGATTTCGCGGTATTCGTCCTAGGTCCAATATCAGTTATAGGAACGTGAATAACTTTACGAACGTGCCTCTTCGTCGATGCGCCTCCGCTTTGAAGCGGGGCCTTCTCCCCTGTCAAGATGTGAGCTATATTGCGTGGGATGAAATCGATTCTTACAAGGCAGAATTCAAGAGCCGTTCCGAGTGCTCATTGAATTTCCGGATTAAGGGCAACGCTCCTTTTTGTCGCCCAGCTTGCATAGTGATATCTCTCTGATTTCCGGTCTAGTAAAACGTTAGGAGCTAGTATCCGGTCTGTATCGAGTCACGTACTGCATCGTGATCCTCACTAGTAGCACCTAGATTCACGAAAAGGTCCACATCAATGTCTCTCCGTCTCCGCGGCTCTAGTTCTGATATACCACTGGGTATCAGAGATGTTGCATTAGACAATGAATAGATAGCTGATACCGACCGTCGTCGTCCTTTTCCAGATACTGGTCGAAAATAGGATCATCTTTGACAACGTGCTGGGCAGCCGAGGAACGTATAGAGGCGCGGTGCGCATTGAACAGCTTAGATTGAAAATACCGTTTCCAAAACTCCTCTTCAGAGAGCTTCAATTTAAGAAAGTTACGTGTTACATTGGGTGGTTGACGCATGCGAACGACGGATTTTACCTTGCTAGGAACATTGTCGTTGTACGCCTTTGCAACGACAGGGTATTCGTCAAAGATGTCGTGGACCAGCTGGGGTGTTATTCGAATCTTGATTTCGCCACCTTCGACCGTTTCAGGACGGGGATCGACGAGTTGACCAGGTTTTCCCTTCTTCTGAGCTTCGGACGCGACTTGGGCGAGTAAAAGGTGCTGTGGAAAAAGATGAGACAGTTTTAGCCTGAAATACACGTCTGCACGCACCTCTCTGCCTTCCCAGAATTCCGACTCCGTTATATGTCCGCCTATGACTAGTTCTCGATGCAGTGCCGCAAGATCAGGGTTGCTCAAAAGTACATTCTTTCGGAGGCGAAAGTCTGCTGCAGGGTCACTTCCGGGTATGATGGGTGAGACTCCTCGCAAGTCACTTGTAACAGATGCGGCTCTTGAAGCTGAAGGTTGTTTGATGGGTGAAGCTATTGGTTTTGGGGTAGATGGCGTAGAGGTAGGGGTTGAGGCAGGCAAGCTGCCGTTTTGGCGCTTTTCCGAAGCCTGCCTGTTGACAGTAATGTTGGTAGTGAGTTCGCTTTTGAACTTGTCGCGCTCGGCGACCGCAACAGCTTGAGGTGAAATGAATGTGAAATTGTGGCCATTTTCGTCGCCTAAAAGGTTGATTTTCAGTCTAGTTTGTGCTGCTCCTTCTTTGCTGCAGAAAAGGGCTGTTAAGAGAGAGTCGGTGAGCCACTGAAACCGGGGGCCGATGAAAGAGAAATATATACAGACTGTTGACATCAGAACGCTGAAAGTTGATTAGAGGAATAGTTTTTCCATCTTGAGTCCACTTGATGTGAGTGTCGGTGAGCTCGAGGACGCCTGGAAGCTTTTTGTAAATCGCCTTGGCCGTACAGACGAGAGGCATAAGTTCACATCATCGCGCGCTCGTCGCGCTGTCCAAGGCGCAGTTAGGTAAGCCCCTTCACGAAATCAGATACACCAAAAAAAAACTTCTTGACCTTGACCCTTACCATCATGGCAAGACAGCTCGTTGTATTTGACTTTGACTGGTAAGTCTACAATGTAGTCGATGAATGAAGACTGATCGGCGATTACAGGTCAATGGCCGACCAGGATACCGATAGATGGATATTCGAAGTCTTAGCACCTGATATTCGTCGTGAGATGGAAGATCTCGAGCAAAAACTCCAATGGACAGATCTCGTGTGAGGAATACCCAACCCTAATTGACAAGACTCGTTTCCAACAGCCTTGTCTTCAAGAGCTCAATCTCTTCGCAAAGCCCATGATAGAGGTATCAAACCCGAGGAAATCCGCCATGCACTCAGAATCATACCTTATGTAGGTTTTCAATCCTCTCATAGCAATGTCGTCTCATATCACGCCATTAGCATCCCGCGATGGTCCGGGCCGTCACCAACCTCAAGGCTCGTGGCAAAACAACATTTTTGTGTTTGTCAAACGCCAATTCTATGTTCATCTCGACTATTCTCAAAGTCAATATCACAAACAACGCGTCCATGATTCGCCGAGCTAACTCTATCTGCAGGAAAAGGGCCTTGAAACCTTGTTCTCCGAGATCATCACAAACCCCGCCGAATTCGAAGAATCGGGCCTCCTCAAGTTGCGACGCAGGGTCGATCCTGAAGGTCCTCAACACAGCTGTCAGATAGGTTGCAGTCCAAATATGTGTAAAGGCAAGTCATGGCCAGGTGAACAAGCCTAGTTAATTCCTTTTACTGACAGAACATTCGATCTTTTTCATTTCAGGTGAAGAACTCACTGCGTTCCTTAAGAGGCACGGTTCAGAATTCGATTGTGTGGTCTATGTTGGCGACGGATCCAATGATTTCTGCCCTGTTCTCCGATTAAGGAGGTTGGCTCTAATTCATCTCCGTACCTAGGCTTTTCATGCTAACCGTTTATCAGTCAAGACATTGTTTGCTGTAGAACGTTTGGCGGTTTACCCAAACGGATCACCCGTGATGGAGAAAAGTTTGGTTTGAAGTGCCAAGTCAAATATTGGACTGGTGCTTGGGAATTGGAAGAGATCTTCAATACCCTATAGACCGCCGATGCTTAGCACTTTGACATTAGATACCTCAGGAATCAAACAAGCAAAAGAAAAAGAAACTTCCGTCGAGATGCATTTGGTAGTATGATTGCGGTAAGAGAACAAAAAAACGCCGTTGAAAAAAAAATAAGTGTAACGTATCAAAGTCACTGCCCAGCCATAGCTAGTCGAATTGCGAGTCTTGCTCACAGAAAAAGATTTGCATGTTGCAATAATTGTGTTTACAAGAATATGAATGGGGAGTAAAAAGAGGCAGTAGCAAAGCGTGTAGGAGATGTTACCTAAATGACACGAGCAAGCATGCGCAACTTGTCCAGCCCTCATCTCGGCCAACTGTCCATCCCACTACCCCTTCTTCCATCTTTTTGCTGAGAAGAGGAATCATTTACAGAGAACGGGTTCCGGTGCTGACTCGATGGCGGTGGTAACTGGTTCGGCACTTGTCCCGGTGAGACAACACCTGCACCGTAAAACGACGGTGGAACAGCCTGTGAAGGAGGTGCTATGCGTGCAGAAGCCGTCCCAGGCGAACTGGAATATGGCTGGTATGAATCAGGCTGCATAGGAACAAACATATTTCCAATATCCGTTCGCCGATCCACCGAATCAAAAACATTTGAACTTGGCGCCTGTTGCTGTTGGTTATAGGTCATGGCGTACCTATTTCCCGACGTTGTAGAGTTACCCGTATAAGCCTGTGGTGGGTTAGAAATCACCCCACCAGCAGAACCATACATTGCCGCACCCCCGTCCCCCCTTGCAGCCGAACGTACATTCGACATGACAGCATCACGTCTACTCCCCTCGTTGACATCATCAGTCACCATCGACTGTGGATTGTACGAGTGCGAGAGCTTGCTCGGTTGAGCAGGGTATCTCGACGCTCCCGCCGCCGTCCCAGCCCAGCTACTCAACCCCGAAGCAGCAGCGAGCTCTGCCTGCTGCTGCAAATACTCGAGCTGAGGATACGGCTGACTCGGTGCAGCCGCTTTTCCAGATTGTCTCCTCTCCCACTCTTTCATCGCATCCTCACGATTCAACACGGGCGTCAAAGCGTTGCGACCAATCACATCCGTATTCATATGCTGCAACCTTGCTAGAGCAGGAGGAACAGCATCCATTTGGTTAATGGTATTGGCGCGGTTGCGCGCGTTGGGGTAGTAGGAGGATGATGGGACATTGGGGTTTAGATTGGATGGGGGGTGGTTAGAGGAATACTGGCCCCCAGCTGACGCACCGGTATTCAAATGACCGGCTGAACTCTGGTGCGCGAGTCTTTGGTGGGGAGGCGGGGGTCCCTGTGAGTACTGTTGTGGTTGTGGGAAGGGAGGATCCGATACCGAGGCAGTGGAGTAGGACTGCGGATGCTGTTGTTGTGATTGCTGTTGTTGCTGTTGTTGCTGCTGCTGTTGCTGCTGCTGTTGCTGCTGCTGCTGCTGTTGGGCAATGTACGGATTTCGGAACGTATTAGCCGCAGCACTCTGAGCCTGGGCTTGGTATACTTGATGTTGTGCCAGGTGTTGATTGTAGGAAGCAGCATCTTGATATGCTCTGGTACCCTTTGGCTGGGACGGAACAAGTCCGCCATAAGGCCGCTTGGGGTCTGGTCCACCACTTGCGGCGGCGGCGGCAGCATGCTGTCCAGGCGTAAGGTTGTCGGGCTAAGTGGGCAGAATGAGTATCAGCTCCATTATACGAGCTCAACAACACCTACCACAAACGGCTTTGTAAACTTTTCCCCTGTAATAAACGGATGTAACCGAGCTTGTTGAGGTGTCCATCGCGTGACGGGATTCAAATCCAACAGTCCCTGACAAAAGTCAATGAATGACGCCCTGTTATTCATTTCTATCCAGAAAAATCAGTCTCCACACATTTCGTCAACGCGTCATGACTCACCCTTCTCAATCTCTTGCGCCTGCCTTGAAGGGCTCTTGACCGCCGGCATCGGAGCAGTATTAATGATATCGGGCAAAGTAGTCGCTTTGAAATACTGCTTCCCGGGCTGTTCGTTTGTATTATGTTCGCGTGAATAGACGTCGATCGGCTTGAGCTTGTAGCGCTTCTCATTCTGATTCGTAAGGGGGTTCCATGCATCATACGAGTCGAAGAATTGACTGGTTTGTTTGCCAACGTTTAACATGCTGTTCGGAGGCATTCTGTACACGGGGAAGGAGAAGAACAAGTGCGGGGGCCAGAAAGGAGTAAAGAAGAAAGGCACCGGGGACGGAAACGTCAGTCAACTACACAAATAGACGCTTTGTACACGTACCCAAGCATTTCAATTATCCTCGTGAGCTGGTTATACTCACTTGTCCCAGGGAAGAGCGGTAAACCCAAAAACAACTCGACGGCAATGCACCCCAATGACCACACATCAATCGCAGCTGTGTATGACAGGCCTAAAAGCACCTCTGGAGAACGATAGAATCGAGATTGGATGTATGTGTAAACGGTTTGTCGTTCGTGGCAAGCAGATCCAAAGTCGATGACTTTGATTTGGGGTGATTGTAGTCTTGTGCGTGAGAATTATTAGCTTGGTCATGGAAAGCGCGCCGAAGACTTACGATTTCAATAGAATGTTTTCAGGTTTCAGGTCGCAGTGGATGAGCCTCGCTTCTTTGAGGACAGTCAATGCATCCAATAATTGGGCCATGAATACCTTGACGAGTTGTGTACTCAAGCCTTGGAACTGATTCTGCTTGATCAGCTCGTACAAGTTGGAAGAGAGTAGTTCAAAGACGAGACACAGGTGATTTCGATGGATAAAAGAGTCACGTAGACGAAGGATGTGATGTTCATCATTGGGATCGCATTGTTTGTTCAACTAGACGTAATTGATGAGAGAGGAGAAGGATGTACGTGATGTTTTTGTGCGTACCAGCTCTAGAATCGTGACTTCCATCATACTCTGGTTAAAGTAGGCTGGTTTATTTTTCACAACCTTGACGGCGACAACTTCGTGAGTTTTCATGTTTTGGCATTTAACGACTTGACCAAAAGTGCCTTGACCGAGGATGTCAAGAATGAGGTATCTAAAGAGGTTTAGTTGTAGCAGCAAACATAGCAACAGCGCGCGTACTTGTGGCCTTCTTCTGTGCCCAACCAATCATTGACATAAAGGATGTAATCATAGTCTTCGTTATCGTAGCCCTCGTTATGAGCAGGCTTGCTCGGTTTGGTCAAAACACGCCTGGGGTTGTGCGCTGATTCGTATCTGAATTGAGGGTTGCAAATGTGATATGTATCGACGATATTGACGGTCAATTGCTGTAAAGGCTGTGAGGACGGGTTAGCAACCAAGCGTGGCAAAGTTTATATGAAAAGTAAAGCCACACACCGATAGATACTTTCCATCGCTGCCCATTCGTCTGCCAGTATGAGGAACGTCCAACCGTGGTTGAATATCATGAGCATCTCTGACTCTACGGAAACCGGAAGCCCTGCGCCGTTGAGGTGGATCTACGATCATATTTTGATCTTGCGAGTAGTATGGCGAGGAACTGGGCATGTAGGAGAGAGGTGTTGGAGGTTGAGAAATCGAGTTTTTTCTGATAGTTGGAACATGCGGAGTCAGATGACTTGACGGTGGACTGGTGGAGTCGATGGCATAGTTGGTGGGTGTATAGACTGAGCCTGGATGAAGGGGTTGGTGTGGGGAGTATGGAGAACCAACGGGTGGGGACATGGATTCGTTCTTGACTTGAGAATGAGAACGACTATGGGAAGGAGGGGGTGGTGGTGGTGGACCTGGATAGGTAGACGAAGGAGGTGGATGTGGACGCTGATCGGATGAGGGAGGAGGAGGGGGAGGAGGACCAAATGAATAATTTGGATTTGCGGTTGGAGAGTATTGTGATGAATGCTGCGGAGAATATGGGTCGAGAAGTGCTGCTGGAGAACGACCTGTGCGAGACCTTGATGAACTGTTTTGGAATTATTAAAAAAACTTGAGTGTATGTAAATACGAGTGAATGAAACGTACATGTCAGTATAAGGATCTGCTGAGGATGGAGAAGAGACTGAATTTTGAGGGATCGATGGAGAATTGTAAGCTACGGATTGCGAGTAGAAAGAGTTTGGAGGAGCCATGTCGAGATCTGAATGCTGACGAAGACGACGAGCGTTGTTCATGGACGCGCTGCGATTAAGATAGGCAGACGAAGCAGACGTATTGGAACTAGTTGGGAATGGAATAGGTGGTGGTGGTGGATACGTAGTCCACCGAGGAAGGGATTCTGTGTCTGCAGAGTCCGACATGGAGGAGCAGTGTAAAGCCTGTGTTACACCTACACCTATTACAATCTAACATACTACGCCCACGTCTCCATTGCACTCAGTATTCCCTTTTCTATTCTTACAATTCCTTCAACCGTCTGTTCTCCTACATCCAGTGATAAAAATACTTGTTTTCCACTTCGTTTCGCTGTATTAAAAAAAAAAAGAAAATGTTGAATTTCACAATTGACCCATGGTTCAAGTCGTTACTACCCAACCGCTGCGCCATCGATAACGCCACGTCGCCATCCTTGCTTCTAAAGATGCTTGTTGCAGCAACTGGCCCTCCAGCCTAAATAACACCCAATGAGCCACTGAAATCAGAGGGACGATACATGTGTCGCCATCTCACACTTTTAGGTGGCATCGCACAAGCCCAGTCTCTACACAGTACACCACTCTCACCCATCCCAACCCACACCATACACGAGTCTACAAGTCGAGTAATTTGAAGCGTAAACGGAGAAAGTGAAGGATCAGGTGCTGCAATGTGTTTCGTCTCTATAGTGATCATGGTTCTTGCCAGAAGAAATCACATCAATCTGGGCTTTTTACATACCACTACCACCGCCACAGTGCCATGTCCCAAACGCAGACTCCGTCTCTGTCCGCCACTCGCTCAATCAACTCTAGCTGCTTCGACGTCAATGGCAATGTCATTTGCTGGCATGACCTCCCGGCTGCAAGAAGAACCAGTCGAACAGATTCAAATCCCGGTCGGTACGTCATTCTACACACTACGTACTTTGTCGTCTATATATACACACTTACCATTACATACTCCCATGGCATTAGTGACTTTTACTGTTGTACAAAGGACAGAGACGACTCAGATCGTTGTAAATTCTTTAGTACCTGTCTCCTTTTTTCATATATATGATGCATTCATCGACTCTTTTATTTCAGAATGGGTCGACGAGTTAAACCTTCCCGGTTCAAACCCTCAACCATTACTCTCCCAGTCACCCCAGAAACGTCCTCTTGATCCCGAATCAGCCGAACCGCCCATATCTACTCCAAAACGTCCCAGAGTCATTCCTTCACAGTCGTCTACACCCCACAGTGTCAATCGCACGGACGCCATCCGTCAGGCTCTTACACCACGCTCAAGTCAACAAGACGAGAATCCTTTCCTCACTTCACCCACCTCAGTACCACGCTCGAGTCAACAAGACAAAAATCCTTTCCTCACTTCACCTGTGCCATCTCAACCTGCTGCCACAAGTGCCGCCGTCATTATTACCAGTGACAATGATTCAGACGACGAGGACAGTGTACGTCGTCCCTCCCTTCCTACGTATATATTCCAAATACTAACACACAACAGCAGATCTCCGCAGACACCCTCTCCACCACCATCTCTTCCCTCCAAAGAGTTCGATCTTATGTTCAAAGACTCGAGAACATGAATGCAAAGAAGGATATCAAGATTACAAAGTTGCAGAGGAAGATTATAGAGTGCGTTCCATCATGATGCGTGTGCTTGACTGCCAAGTCTAATGTGTATATCCCAGTTTGGAGCGCGAGATTCAAACCTTGCGCTCTCGTCGAAGAGCAGGCTGATACGATATGCATCGTTCTTTTTATTACTATATATCCATTTTGTATCCTTTTCTTCCTTCAATGTATCAATTTCTCGTGAATATATATTTTACGACGCCAGGTTTGAGTTTCGAGCGCTCATTCGCACGTGCACGATCGTCTCGTCCCAACGCCGCGAACGCGTTTCATACAACCCAAGTCATGTTACTGGGCACTCGAGTACGTGTCACTGCTCGCACTCACCTCTCCTCACTGGCAACTGATTCGCCTTTTATGTTCTAGAACGCAGAGCTCAGTGTTGCTAGGGATTGTTACATCTCCAGTAGTCGCGTTATTCAACACCCAACTCGAACGACCTCGAAAAGCAGGACTACGAAAGTTGCATCTATAGGCGGGAAGGTTGCACGCGGACTCAATACCGCGTTTTTGGAGACGGGGCGGGGATTATGTAGGCTGGTGAGTTGTCGAAAATAGCTATGCAAGAGGACAGCAGTACCGAAGGTTTTATGGCCACCTGTAGGAAGATGACTCGATTCGCGAAAAGGCAGAAGAAGGAAGAAACTCGTTCTCGACACACACTCATGATCGAGTCCGTCACCACGGCTGAGGATACGGTAGTCGGGAAACAAGTACGTATACTTGTGCTTCTACTCTATGTAATGTATACGATTTCCCTACTTACTGAATAGGACATGAAACTTCACGACTCAAAAAATACCGTTTTCTCCGCTCCTGCTTCTCCTGAAATCAGCCTTGCCTTGACTTGGCACGAATACATTCCGAAGAGCAGCTCCCAATCTTTGATGTTACGAGGTATCGTGTATACAGTCCCGTCCATATGTAGACAGACGGCGATCTGGTATTCCGAATCCTATACTGAAAAAGCTGGGAGAAAAAGAAAAGTACGTTGACAGTTATTGTACGTGTTATCGTCATGTCTCCATTCTAAAGGCTGAAAAAAAAGCGCAGTTTGAGAGACACGAGAATCGGGCAAGGGCTAAGGACTCGGAAATGCCGTTTTTGCTCCCAATATATCGTACCGATATCAGCGATTCTAGATATATTACTGTCAATCATAAAGACGCAACAAATGAGGAGAAACGATACTTATCAGAGGTCCCCGGACCTTGGACGGACCTCGACGGTACGGTACGTCCAACCTTTTTCCTCCATACTGTTCATTGTGTGCTATTTTTGACTGGACATATTTTTGTCACCGGGCCTGGCCACAGTGTGGCCGATTGTAGGATTGCGTGGCGCTAGTATTGACCAGCTCGTATCGGCCACATTGGCGAGTGTTGAGAGAGCTGGGAACATGGATTGAATATTGAACGTGGTCTCAATGCTCCCAATTGAATCTCGGGGGTCAGATGTCCAGCTAGGAAGGCCTGGCGGCTGACACAAAAGTGGATGTACTGTGAGTTGGGTCCAGAATGAAAGAGAAAGCTGTAGGCATTGCTGTGCTGCCTGTGAACCCTTGTACCCCTGCTCTTGCTTTCGCCGCCCAGGTCGATGGGGTTAATAGCGACTATGATTGTGATTAAAAGGTGTGGATTTCGACACTCTTGATGTTAACCGCGAGGTTGAAAGGAACGCTTGGAGGAAGGCTTGGCGACAACCGTGACGGCTATGAACTGGGTGGGAGTTTTGAAGTGAGTGATACCCACATAGTGGACCCGGCTAGAGCTTCACAGCCAATGCTGACGATAAAACGTCCAGGAAGCATTGTTCAAAGTGTTGGAGAACCTGATGTCATGGACGACATCGAATGGACCAGTGAATAATCCACGTTACGAGTCGGCTATTGCGAACGAGTTGAACATTTGCGCCGGGTCCGAACGCCAAGCAAGGATTGGTAACATCTTGAACAATATCACCGGATTCATTTCAGACTACAGAAATCGTGATTCGAAACCCCCAGAACTTGCATGCGCGCGCGGTAGCATTCGGCATCGTGAGTTGAATTCAAGTTCTATCAACCAATCACACGACGACTGATATTTTTCCCGATTGGCTCGACTCTCGAGTTCCTGCACACACTGGCAGACAGGCAAATCAAGAACGAGGTCATTCTGGATACCCGTCTTACTTCCGAAATCAAGAAGCTGCACAGAGTTCAACTGACAAGTTCAGGCAGGCACTAGGTGGGAGAGAAGTGCTGGAACTCGGGATTGTCTGCCGGTATGGCGTCTAAGAACGCCTGTACAAAGTCAAACTCACGCTCGTTCGTCACTTCGTTCCGTGGTGTTAGAACTTCTTGACTTACCAAGGGTCGTCACTTTTAGGAGGTGCATTTAACCTATTAACTCGCGAGTGCTCGTGTGTTTCTTGCTAGAGGCATGCATTCAGGTCTCAGCGAACCTCGAGCTTCGAACTGCAAAGAGCCACTCAAGATCCTCCCGCTTATCATGCTCAACCTTGTTTGGGATACATGTGTATCAAGATTGTCGCTATCTTGTATGTTCACGGTCATTTAAAAAGTCTCTTCTGCCCGTGCCCGATCAACAGTAACGGTTCACAAGGACCTCGCGCTGTGCGGGTGCTGCGTGCGACGAAACGTTATGTCTATCCCTTATTCACACATGCGTGATTACCTCTGTACTCTAAGTTGACCCGCTTTGCAGATCGCAGCATCTCTTTCCGCATTAGGAGTTCTTCATTCAACACATCCCAAATGATTGGTTTGCTTCGTCGTAAACACCACAGTGGCGTTCAACTTTCCAGAGATAGCGCCACCATCTCGAACGAGGTGCAATCAGATAATATCCGAAGTACGTCCCATCGAGCTTTCTTATCTGAATCTGGTCCCTGGCCATGTCATGAGCTTCATGCCTTGATACGAGTGCCCCACCCCATGCAGAAAATGTGATTATCATCAAGACAGGTATCCTGGACTGCAACGATCTGGCCGAAGGGAACTCGTAAGTAACATGGGAAGAGATGGAGCGTCCGTCAACATTGCAACGGACCGGCTCTCCCTGAAATTCCACCGTTCAAGCATCCGAGGAAATAGTGCGCTCTGGGTGGTGGCATGAGACCATACTAGACTAGAGATTGAAGGATGCTCGGGCTATGCTCGGGACTCCAGGATCCGATTCCGGGCTGACGATCAGCCGGCAGGTAAGTACCATTTAGCGCATCCAAAAATACCACCAGACGCGCCACACTTGAAGTCCCTGGTCGAGGTGAGCAATTCACGACTATGCAATGTGGTTGAAGAGAGGTGCTGACCACCGTAAACGAGACCAGAGCCCTGTCGGCACGTCAGCGACCTCGCATCGCTTCCAAGTGTCACGGGGACATGCGATGGGGGCGGAACGGTGTCTAAAGCATGCAACAAACGGCAACCTGGCGCTAGTATCCAAAGATCCAGCATGCTGCTTCCAGTCACCTGGCTGAGAGTACAGGACAGACGAGTTATCCGTTCCGGCGCGATTGACTAGGCGGCAAAACCATGCTGGGAATTTTGGGTGTCAGTCCTTTGTGAGTTCAACCATCCAGCATTTCAGGAGAAAGTGTTACTGACATACATTGACTTGGAACATGAAGACTACCCTGAGGTTACCCACAGACGGGACGCATTTCGTGAGAAGGGGTAGGGAATCGCAAAGGAATGTGACGAAGCAAAGACACTGCCCATTAATTTCCGCGGAGGAGTACGAAGAAGGTTTCGGAAAGATTGTTGATTTCCATATAGTATCTTTTATCACTTCAAGATTCAAGCTATTGCTATCGCGGACTTTCAAAGAGACAGGTGAGTCTTCAAGCATTTTTCCAGACCAGAATTCTGACATGTATGAGTGGGGCTGTATTGTATAGATACGTGAGCAAGCGCGTCATTTGTGCCAGAGGTTTGAGTGGGATTTTTCTTTTGACGAAAGCGCAAGCTATTGTCTCTTAGTGCCTGTTCGTCAATTACGCGTGGATTCTAAACACAAGTCGAGTGTTTCTGATGACGTGCGTGCTCGGGCATTGTGATTATATCCCTGATATAAATCGCAGTACTTCCAGCTGCCGTCACAGCTTCTACCTCGTATACTAGAGCTCTGAGACGAGTGGACAGTCAACCAGCATCTCTGAGTCTTGGCAGTTCCTGATGAAACGGACTTTGTTACATATGTCCGCTTGCGGTGCCGAGGAGCAGAATTTACGTGCGTACTTTCCCCACTATCCTACACGCTCGATGATCCTTATTATCGCGTGAATTTAGGAAGTTTATAGACTTTGACAGGACGCAGCACTTCTACCACGCGAGCAGATGCCACTTCGTGTTGAGGGATCTTGTTCTTCGTTTCTCATGGAAACTAGGTGGCTTCTGACCTACCTATGGAATGCTGCGTCACTGGCCTTGTTGATAGAGGGGTAGTTTTGGTTCTCCCACATTTCGGTCCTTCAATCGACTGTTGCATCAGGGTACCAGTACATCGTCGGCGCTTGCCGCAGATCCAAAATGTCCCGAGCATGTGCGCTTGTTGCCATCAGGACACTCTATTATTCTTGGGATTGCTAAAATGAACCTCCTCGGAGAAGTAGCGGACGTAGTATGCACTGAGCCTACAATGCGACATAGTCTGTCGACATATCGGCCGATGAGCAGACGGATAGTATGCATCTGGCGATCGAAAACATCTGGTTAGCATCAAGTCGAGGTTGGTTGATATCCACAGTTCAGAAAGAAGGTTTTACACAAGTGTTGTGTTCTTTCACGAGATGAAGATCCCCTTAAACCGGATGGTCCCACACGGGAATACCCACACCGAAAATACTTACCGAATCCATGGGTACTACATGACCTTGACCAATTTAGACTGCAATCTGGAGTTCTGATCCAAGGAACCGGGCAAAAGAGAGTTATCGGCGAGAGCGAGGAAGAACGTCATGACCCAGAGGTTGGCGCAGAAAGTCCAAAGGAGTATTTTCAGGATAGCAACATAAGTACACAATTATTGAACCACGCCTTCGAGGTCGGGGTGATGTCAGGTCAAAGTCAACGGCCAGGTTGGAAATACAGAGTGATGTTTGGGATGGATGAAGTAGGTATATGGAAAGTCCAGTGTGTTGTGAATGGGCCTCAGGGCAATGCAAATAATCTAAAAAAAGTCTGTTACAGTATAGATAGATCGCCTCTGTCCTGCCAAGGAGAAAAATACACAAGTCCAAGAAAGGACAGCTTGAATCTGGAGTAGGAGAATGTCCCATCTAGCAGAACGTCTTCCTCCACCACATCACGAATCGGATCCACCAGCCCCCTGCCCAACCATCGCTTCGCTGCCTTGAACTTACTCTTATCGTTCCGGTTCCAACCCGGATCTGCTTGTCATTCCCTGATTCGTCGAATCCCTCCTCGATGTCCAGCGGTCGAGATAAGGGATTGGTTGGAAAGTAGGGCAGAGTCCTCCGAGTGATATGCGACGGAAATAACTTGGTAAGGGACAGATACTCGGGATTCGCCAGATCCGGGGAAGTCCATATTCGCATGTACTCCTCGTCTTCATCATCGAAACTAGGATTGACAGGCTCCTCAAAGAGAGGTGTTGTAGCCTCGTCCGAGGGATCGGAAGTAGTCTGTTGTAATACAGAGGTGTTGGCAGATGAATGTGAGGAGGATGTTCCGACGGAACGAGATAGGACGGGAGTGTCTAGAAAGGGATCACTGGGAGCCCGCACCCGCTTGGGGCGGATGGCTGTTGGTACTGCCTCCTTCTGATCTGAGAAAAGAGGCTGCGACTTGGAGCGTGAGTGTATGGCATTCGTGTCCATGTATGATTGTTCGCCACTTGGAGCAGTAGAGGCACGTCTGTCGCATGGCACTTCTTCGAATCCGAGGACCTGACAATCAAGCGTCAATTTAATCGGTTTCATTCGTTGTGAGAAACGCTCACTCCTTTCAGAACATCAATGGCTTCCAGCATGAAATCCTTTCCACTATTGGAATTAACCGGGGGGGGGGGGGGGGGGGGGGGGGGGGGGGGGTGATAATCAGTTTGAGCTATTTCGAGGCTATTAATGTACTCACGCTGCCTCTTTGAACACGGCGTCATCGAATTGCCATTCGATTCTATTTCTCCCCGCGCCTCCTACATTCTCTGGGAGCACTTGTAAGCGCATGATCGCCCACACTATCCACATGGAACAAGCTCAGATATAGACTTTGCCTGGAAAGACCCAAGTACTCACGCGACTGGAAGAACGGCTGAGGCCCCGGCATGCCCATGGTGCACCAGCTTCTCAGAAATCGCTCAAACCGCTCATATCTCTCCTTTTTTGCTGACGGCCCATTCGGGTTTGCTCTTGCGTGGGGAGTCAACGAGCCACCTGGTTGTGTGGCACTCAGGTGAGCCTTGAACTCGGCCGTTCTTCTAGCGTTCACTGAACGATGATACGCCGATCGCATTGATGCCTGAAGACGCGAATACGGGGCCCTTTGAGAAGGTGGAAGGCCAGCCATAGTTTGTGTCATGTGTCGGCCGGCTTCCTCATCCTGATTAAAGTACCTATACACAGAGTTATATTTACCAGAGAAAACCAGACATAAATTTACTCACCATAGCCGACAATATTCAGAGAACTTCTCCAAATCACCTCTTGCTACTCCAAGTGGTGTTTGCGACCGATTTCGACCACCTGGAGGCGGTGTTGGCCGGCCGTTTCTGTTTCTTGTTCTTCCCGGTGATGTGGGGGGTGAACTAGAACGGATTAAGGACTTTGGGCTATTCGGTGGCGAAAGAGAAGTTGCTGAAGGGAGATCATAAAGAAGAGTTGGTGACTGGGGAGTGAACGAGGATGACTTGTGAGATGATTGATCAAAATGAAGGGGAGCTGGAGGCTGACGACGGGATTTCTCGAGACGGTATGAAGAGCCTGACATGAAAGAGAGTGAATGGTGAGAGGATGAGTCTTGGATGACCAGCTATTGAGGTCGACCAGAGCTGCTCTCAGTGTGCCAGCAGGTTAGTGTCAGTAAGTATGGCCCGAGCAAGGCCGCGCCGACTGCCGACTACCTGCATCTCCGTACGTAAGCACCGCAGCATGCCCTTCCCCCCGACGTTTTTGACGCCGAAGCTCAAGCCATCAGGTCGTATTCGGGTCGCATCGATTACTCGTCCAAGAGAAGCCTGCATTCACAAGCTGAAAGAAGAAAGGTTAGTTTTTTTCCAATAGCAAGTTCAGTTAGTTTTTCACTTCACTCCTGTCGCCGCACTGTGCCTGTCCATCTGCATCAACTCTTCATATCATCATTGAATGATAGATGTACGTAGCGGAGAAGCTAAACTATTCGAGGCAACAAATCCTTGGCATACTATACCTGAACACCTACGCAGTACAGTTGAACGTTGGTTGAATGGCTGATATTCCTTGAGGGCTTGAGCTTACCGCCACGGAGAAAGTGGGCCCTGACTTTGAAAGCTGTATTCCCAAGCAGCATCTTCCCTGCCTGATCATTCTTCTGGTCTGTCATTTCCAAGAGACGCTAGTGCAGTCTGACCATCTTGCAGCCCCCGAAGATGTGTTGCTCAGCACAAGAAACCCAAGTAACCGTCCCGGAAGCCTGGCGGCGGAGAACTTTTCATAACGTACTCAAGTCATAACTATCGGGCAACACCCAAAGCATATCCGCCATTTGGCGAGGAAGGATCTCCATAAAGCAAGAGCCTGGCTTACCGAGTCTCCACCGGTAAGCATGATGGCGCATCCGTCAAAAAATCGTCGAGAGCGTGCACCGGTCTTGATTAATCCAACAATATTCAGATTGAGTGTGTCTGATCTTGAAGCCGAATTCCGAGGCGGGGAAGCTTCAGTCAGAACTTTCTTGCGCATGTAGTCATATGAACATCGACGACTATAGAAGCAAGAGAGCAGTCTTTCATGAGAGACAGCGTACGGTCTCCTTGGAGGTCAATTCGGAACACTATAGGAGTTCCGCAGAAGACGAAAGCTTAAAATCTTCAATGTGGCATTGAAATTGGGATATGTTGAATTGCGAAGGACAGATGGGTAACATCGTCAGACATTCAATTGCATGTCGTCAGGCGAAATATACCATCGAAAAAATAAAGCCGACTGCCCCGAGACGATGGCATGTGCGACGATGCCGTTAGTAAGCGAATGTTTGGCGAGTGGGATTGCAACAAGATCCGCCTGTTGGCTTTGGGAATGGGTATACTTGAAGTGGAGAGAGATGCATAGGCTAGGCAGCTTCAGGCACGGAAGGGAAGAGGTGTGATGTGTGTACTGTATTGCGCGTTTTGAGCCCCATTCGATGACGAGAGCTGGAAGAAGGGTCATCCCAACATGTCACGTAAATACAGCCGAAAGATGGAATGGTTACCAAGCGAATAGACAAACTTTGGAGGGGGGTTTACGGAATGGCGATAGTCACCAGGCGTAGAAGAAGAATAAGGAGAGAGCCTGCCGCCCCCGGCTACTAGGAATGCGGCAGAAACCGATGCAAAGATCAGATGAATCTAATCGTCATGTAAAAGCGCCGTATGGGTTATGCAGGGTGGGAGAGCAGGGGACGATTGGACCAATCGGGGTATTGACAACAACTTCGGAGCGAAGATATACGGACGAGCCGATAGGATGGGAGTTGGAATGATTGGCTTGAGCTGAGGACAGACTCGAGTCCGGTAAGATTCTCGAAAACTAATCATTGGCCGGAGGACCAAAGATATAAAGGCAACAGCCCGTGCCAGAACCATCAACTTGGTTCGCCTATGTCAGCCAATTGGTTATCGGCACCTCCCGAAGGCCGATCAAACGTCGTCTCGATCCCCACACCACCAACTTCCCGCTGGAGTGAGCTCTTGAACCCTCTTCCAGAAATCAACACAAAGTTATCCATGGACTACCATCATCGTTTATACCAGAACCATGAAATCGACCACTCCTTCTCCAATATCCAGGATGCAAGTGTTTTTTTTTCCCCCTTCTATCACCAGCGAGTTTAACAAGCCTTCGATCGACAGGAACGCTCTTCCTACGACCTTTTTTCGCAGTCTGCGAACCCTAATTCGTTCCCTCAACGTTTCCGTCAAGACGCGTCTTCCTCATACCCAATGAACGGCGATAACGGGATTTACTCTCAATCCTTTAACGATTCCTTTGGTGCTTCCAATGGCGTGTCCTACGACATGATCAATAGCTTGCCATCTTCTTACAGCAGCGGAAAAGTTTCGCCACTTACACCATCCGACTCAGTCCCCCCAATGCCCCCACCGTCCTTCAATGGCAAGGACTATTCGCCATCGCGCTATGGAGACTTTGGGTCAGACCGACCACCTTCCTCATTTCCCACCGATATGTCAGAGGATTTCAATATGGGCAATACCAATGGCCTCCCCTTCCCCCCATCTGCATTGCAACATTTCACAGATCGTCTCGGTCGTTTCCAGCCAGGTCACGCTGGCAACTCCAATTCTGGTATCCCTGTGCAACAAAATTCCGACTTGATGCGTTCGAGTTCGAATCACAGTTATCGGTCTGAAAATAACGTGGGCGGTTTCGATGGAATGTCATCCTATATACCCAGTCCCCATAACGACCTCTCACTGCGGATGTCCAGTGTCGATGAGGAGCTTGCTCGAGTAGGTCTTCGTAACTCAGCTATCATGGGTACCTCGAATGACCTGCAAACCTTCATTCGGTGGGTTTCGGACTGGCTTGATCTTCTGTCTGCTGTCTGATCACCTGTTCCAGGCCCTTTTTGGATCAATATGTCCGGACACCGAATCGCTTGGCTTTTGGCGAGAGAACTGTGATTGTTATGTCAAGTAAAGTCGCCCAAAAGTCATACGGCACCGAGAAGCGGTATGTTTTGCGGCACCATCCACCGCCGTTCTCCCATTAATTTCGGCGTTTCTCTAGCTTCCTTTGCCCGCCTCCGACAGCAATTATGATTGGTAATTCGTGGTGGAGTGACACTCTTCGTCGAGGTGAAGAACCCAAGCTGTGTCCTCCTAGAGTGATCATCTCCATTTCTGGGGAACCAGCACCACAGGAGGGGTCCATAGAGTGGACAGGGTCATCAGGGAAATCCTTTGATGTCAGTGACCCACCTACAGGAACCACTTACATTGGTCGCTGCGTTGGAAAGCAACTTTTCATTTCCGATGTTGACGAGAAGAAGAAAAAGGTTGAGGCTCTGGTCAAGATCACCGCTTCTGCCTCTGATGAGGAACCTGAACGAGTGATTGGGGTTTTCCCAAGTCGCCCAATCAAGGTCATCAGCAAGCCTAGCAAAAAGAGACAAAGTGCGAAGAACCTAGAACGTGAGTCAAAGAACCATTCTTGCGAGTTTTAACTAAGTTTACCTCCAAAGTCTGTATCAACCATGGCTCAACCATCTCCTTATTTCACCGACTTCGCTCTCAGACCGTATCTACGAAGTACCTCTGTGTGTCTGGTTCCGGGTCCTCGTTCAAAGGCTCTGATGGAGCTCCACTCATGGGCCTTGATCCCAGATCAAGGTCCAGCACTCCATCCTTCATTGCTCGCACTGCTAGCTGGGGTAAGTCTGCCCTGTATCGTATTTACTGTGCATTGGTTCTCATTAGTTCGTAAATCCGCAGATCCCTTCGTCATGTACATCGTTGACGTTAACAAACCTTCTGGTGGGCTTGATGCCCCACCGCCGCCACCCCCGCAACCCGACTACCCATCCCCGCCACCAAATGCGATCCCTTTCACCAATAACGGATCTCCTATCCCCATCTACTACAACCAAACGGTGGTACTTCAATGTCTCACTTCTGGCGTCGTGAGCCCTGTGCTCATTATCCGTAAAGTCGATCACGCGACAACCGTGGTCGGCGGCGGCTTACAAGACGGGGCCAAAGGTGTAGCTGACCACTACTGTGCGCCCGGCGAGGTTTGTGGTGACCCTGTTTCTCAACTTCATAAGGTTGCTTTCGAGGTCTATGATAACAATAAAGGAATGCCCGAGCCTGGAACGCCGGGAATTACTGGTGCTTTCCTTTCATGTATGGGGGAAAAAGTCAACACGTATCGACCTGTTGACGGACGGCAGTGGAACAGCGGCGGAAGCCACGGTTCCGGCTCCCCTGGGCTGCCAGGCTCACCCATATCTTCGACTCCCGTGTCTTCAACTAGCGGCGAGTACTTCACGATGGACGCCCCTGACTCGCCGTCTTCATCCGACTTCCTTAGCAATGATGGTGGGCGTGTTAAAAAGAAACGCTCGACTTCCAGTGCGGGTGGTGTACCCAAAGCTGGACCAAAGGGTCGTCGTCGACCAAGCTCTGCAGGTTCAGTGACATCCGGTCGTCGCGGCTCTTCTAGCGACTCCGGTGCGGCATCGGGTGCCTTGTGGCAGGTAGACATTGGCGAGACAAGTGTATGGACAATTGTTGGTACAGGTAAGTATTGTCGAATCATCTTCCATTCTTCCAGACAGCTTATTCCCTTGGTCACGACATTCTAGATCAAATCCGATACAATTTCTATGTTCCCCCGGTTCTTTTCGATAACCAGCACGCCCCGCAGACAGGTTCTTTCCCTATCCCTTCTAAGCCCGTGACACCCTTCCCGGGTGTTGTCAAGTACTTACCACCGGATCGTGCTGCTGAGGCACCGAAATCGAACTGCGCATCATCGCGCGCAGTTCTCGCGAAACCCAACCCCCATGCTTCCAAAATGTTGACGGTGTATGGTGAAAATTTCAACAAATCGGATCCTGTTACTGTCTTCTTTGGCTCCGATCCGTCTCCATTTGTGGAGGTGCGATGCACAGAGGTTCTTGGGTGCTTACCACCCGAGACTCAACTCGTTAAGCGACGCCCAATCATTTTGGTTAGATCCGACGGCGTCGTATTCCCTTCCAACACGATGTATCCTTAGCGGACCGTTCTCTCCTTGGCTCTCCTTTTACAACCATCTCATTGCTATTAGTAGTTTATTCCTCTCGTGCTATCGGTTTATTTGCACTGCTTTGTGTCTTTAGGTGTGGATCTTCATGTCTGCTTAGTATGTATTCATTACTATGGACGCTGGAACACGATATACGTTTCCTCTATTAAATCAGTATGGGAAGCAAGTGTGAAGTCTAGGTGTGAGGTGTGAACTATACCTGGTGAGAAAAAAGACAGAGTCTCGTTCATTTTGAATGTCAATGAAGTGATTGACTCGCCCCGCCGGATATCAGTATATTTCGAGACTCATTTACCGGCTCCCACCATCAACGGTTTTATCGCCTTTGCTGCCTTATGAATCTTCACTTTCTCGCGATAGCAATTATAGAGACCCCACTACCACATTGACTTGGTTTCAATTGTCCAGGGGCAGAAAATTAGCCGTCATCTATAATGCGAGGATCCTTTTACGTCGGTACATACATGCTTTTTGACATGAGAAAAAAAGAGGCCTGGCTTTCCTCGCACAGGTAGAAAGAACGTGCTCTCTCTGCACAAGATTGCAAATCGTAGGATTACGATGTTGTGCGTTGTTGGAATGAGCTTGAAAGACCAAGAAATCCAAGATTCATCGTGCCTAGCGACCCGCACGCCGGTTCAGATCCTGATATTTATGGATACTGAAAGACAATGAGCACAGGCACTGAATCCTCGATAATCACACACCTCGTTTGCAACCTACTACCTGAGCGAGACTTCGTCCCTCGTTCATACCTATATCTTGAGATTCTAATGCATGCACCAACGGTATCGGGGCGGCTGAGATATGTAACACGAGTAGCTTCGTGGTGGCGTCAGCTGCTTCTCCGAACTCCCCGTGGAAACTGTGGTAGTCTTTAGACCTCGCTTCGCGATGACGGGAAATTTATCTAAAGGTTGGAGGTACTGGTGCTCTTTGTGCGATAGAGGTGGGAACTCTTCATACGGAAGGGCGTGGTCACACCAACCATGAAGACTCTTTCATCCAATGTAATCGAACTTCTCGGCATCGAAACCATTCTCCCATCTGACCAATAAAAAAAGCCCGTCATAAGATGGAGATCCGTAGTGAAGCCTGACACTACAGGGTGGTTAATCAAACATTCATCAGGCGCAGGAACCACTTACTGCTGAAGAATGTCAATGCGATAGAGGATAGCCGGTCCGAGTCCACTTTAGATGCGTTGGCTTAGAGGGCAAATTCAAGGGCAGAGATTGCCTGGAGATTCGAACAGGGGATTGCTGCGATTGCAAACGGAATATGTTGCTCTTCAGGCCAACACAATACTATCAAGACTGGAATAAAATCGGCTTCCAATGTGTTGAACAAGTTCCAATTCCGCGATCGCGAGCGTTCCGGAGTCAAGATTTCGGGACGACACGAAAAATTTGCATAGAGCTGATCCATTAGTTGCAACGAAATTCGAGTTGAAAAGATCAAGGCTGTATGCAATCAAACTGAGTCGTCGGCGAGGTGCCAGACTGAGATTCCGCACGGTTCGCGTTCGTTCCGCCAATTCGCCGCGGCTTCGCTCTTATCTTTTCTACAGACCGTTATGTTGAACGCTACGAACGCGTCTTCTTCATTTTATAACATTATATGGTCTTACTATGTTGAATATCTGTGGGATTATGAACCAAACTCTGTCGTCGGGAAAATCGGTGAGTAGTGAAATATTTCTGTGCGACATTGCCACTTAACCGTCTTAGCGTATACTTTCCGGGTTCTCGCCGTCCTGGCCATCCTACCATTGCTCGTACTGGCTCTTCTGGTGAATGAAGATCACTTGGTTGTCTTTCCACCCTTTCAAATGATGAAAATACAGGACGTCTCATCCTATGTCATTGCGAGAACGCTAGGAATCGTAGACGACGTCAAGGCATCCACCAGCGACAAACAGACCGTACACGCCGTGCGCGAGCTTCCTATCATTCAAATTGACTCACCAAAGTCGCCAACATTCGATAATGCAATTCCGCCTCCGAAGCTAGAGGATGTACACAACCCGTATTTCGATTTTGGAAGCAGTCAATCATCCTTAAATGCAGAAGAAAGGAATGCAGATGGTTCGCCTCCGGAATATTTCACTTCAGAGGAAAACAACTTGAAACTGTCGGGTTTTGGAGTGTTTTCGCCTGCGACGTCCCAACCACCTTCCCCCACTATTACCCGCCGGCAAATGCAGACAGATGACAGGATATTTTCGCTTCATCAAGACCAGCAGTTCAACGACGACTTTCAATTTAGGAGGCGACCTGCGACACAGGAGAATAAATGACGATTCTGGAACTCAAGGGGATTGAAAAGGTTTTTAATAGAATACATTCCAAAGTTCTCTGAGCTGATATGCGTAATTATAAAAGCTAGGTGGTACAATACAGACTGCACGGATGCCGCTACCATCCGAATCGCAATTGGTCTCTAGTGAATACAGGGGGTTTCCATCTGAGATTTTCAGGATGTATACGTCGTCGGTTTTTCTTGCGAATCTTTTCGTGGCGTTCCTGTACAGCGCTATTGAGGACAATGAGGTGTTGGCCCTTGTAATGCTTGAAAAGCTGTAACGTGATACATCTGCAACCCATCCAAAACCATCAAACATAGCCAACAATGTAGAGTAAGCCAACGTACGTGTTCATCACGTCTGCATGTGTGATAGATGTCTTCTGCGCGATCTCGTCGATACTGATTTCCCCTTCACTATTGAGAA
Organism: Moniliophthora roreri; assembly: GCA_001466705.2. Taxonomy (NCBI): domain Eukaryota; kingdom Fungi; phylum Basidiomycota; class Agaricomycetes; order Agaricales; family Marasmiaceae; genus Moniliophthora; species Moniliophthora roreri. The sequence goes on along the minus strand of LATX02000068.1, from coordinate 222,572 downwards.
GTAGCTCTACGATTATTTCACCCCAATACGCCCGGTAACCCAACAATCCCAAATCGCTGAGTGGCTTTTCAGGGCTCCCCAGCTTACCTTCCTTCTTGCTCAGCTCGTAAGAGAACTCGATGAGATATTTGCCATAACCGTGACGCTGATGCTGAGGAAGCGTCAAGATACATGCGACGTTATAATTCTCCGCAGACTCCTTTTCTTTTGAGAAATAACCGATGATGTGGCATCCAGAAGAGTCGCGTTGAACCTAGAAAAGTATTAGCAAGGGTGGTATGAATAACTGGTATTACGAACCAAAACATAATACAGGAAAGGCGTCACGTCATAATAGAGTGTTTTGCTGGACAGCATGAGTTAATTAGGATTCATACAATGGGAGTGTATAGAACTCACTGGTCAAGAAAGCACTTCGACAACAAGCTCAGGTTTCTACACCACGTCAACTGACGTTTCCCATCGATCTCAAAGAAGGACAGATCTTCATGCCGGTATATTTCATTGCCAGGAGGGTGCAACATAGTACATCGCAGTCGATGGCGCGAAAGCATCATCGGGGAGGGGAAGAATGACAGGCAGAACTCGCATATGTACAGGATAGGAAGATGGGCATACTCCTTCGGATACGGACTAAAGTACCAAGTTTCGACCTCATGTTTTCCTATCTGGAGGCGATTCAAGTTCTTGACTCGTGTGATTTCGGATATCGATTGGGTCATGGACCCAGATGTTCGCAGCTTCTCAATTTCCTGGTCCTTGCTGAAAGCGGTTATTGATGGGGGCTCTTGAGACTCTGAGAGAGTACTCAAGTCAAAGGTCTCCAAGTCTCCGTCACCATCGAGGTCCATATCGGCGTCTGCGTCTGCGTCTGCGTCCGCATCCGCATCCGCATCAAGATCTTCCATCTCTTCCTCCTCCATCTCTTCATCGTGAAGCGTCTTTCGCTTGAGCGAGGCTGGAAGTGACGGGGACGGGGACGGAGCGTCAGATTCTTCGATCGGGATAGGGGTGGCAGGGGTGGCAGGAGTAGCATTCGCAGTAGCCTTCTTCAGAAGACTCTTTGACCGAGGGACCTTCGCGGGAGCCTTAGCCGGAGCCTTCGGTGTACTGGTGCCTCCTTTCTTGGCCTGTGGTGCTTTCGGACGAGGCCATTCCAGATCACGACTGAGTACCAAACGCGAACCGGACACCCACTCATCCAAACGCTTGTTGAACTGGTCCCAGTGAACAAAGAACTCGAGCTTGTCTTCAGCCGCCTTCTCTGCCTCTTCTTCCTTCGTCAGGCTGCGCTGGCCATATGGGTTGACTGGCTTATCACGAATAGAAAGGATTTCGGCTAGACGCTCCTCAGTCCCTCCATTTGGCCCAGGTCGAGTGATGTAGATTTTACAACCAACTGAGACATTCTAGCCGCTATATTTGAGAGGAAACTCACGCAAGAAGTCGGACAGAGTACTCACCTGGATAGTATACGTCCCACCTGGGGTTATGACCGGAGGAATATTTGAAGCTTCGCTCGCTGCTGGCGTTGGCGGTGACATTGTTGGCACTGCGACCTGAGTCACCGGCAAATATCTCGGCATAACAGAAATTACATGATATTCTTTCTCACGCCGCGAGGTAAGTAACTGGCTAGCAATCTATTTAGCAACAAAAAGCTTCTCTAGATCATATCCTCCCGCAATCTGGAATTCAGATGTTCCGGAAGAGACCATAGCACCGCCTTTCTTTGTCTGTCTACCCTGAGCGCGAACTGCATCCTGCATCCGCTTTTCGGCATCACCGCTGTGGTCGACCTCCCATTTCTCTCCAGGATTCTTCTTGGGCTTTCTTTGTGGCTTTCCCCGAGTATTTTCCCGACTCTTCCCTGAAATTTTTGAGCCGGTGATAACCTTGGGCGCCTCACGAAGAGCAAACGACTTCGCAAGATGTCCAATGTGTAGGTGCCGTATATGGAACATATGCTTTTCGTCCGAAGGATGTGTGGCATAAGCTCTCATATGAGACAGAAATGCTCTTCGAGCAAGATCCGCATTCTATCAACCGATAAGTATTGGTCGTCATAGAAGGACAATGCCATGTATTCTCACCTCTGTGTTTCGAAGAACCCATCGTTCGAATGAAAGCTGGACCTGTGTCGCACGCTCCTCATATTCTTTGCCTTTTCCACCGAAACCCATCTGAAGTATCTCCTCCACAGATGAGCCCCGCAATGAAATGGTATTTCTGCTGTCCTGTGCCTCCATCTTCTCCTCAACCCACTTCACCCATTCAACTTCAGATGGCGCTACTAAGCTCCAAGCTTCTCCGCCTTTTCCAGCTCGAGCTGTTCGACCGACCCGATGGACATATTCGGTGGCACCTCCTTCAGTTGGCAAGTCGTATTGAATGACTCCACGAACAAGCGGGAGATCTAAACCACGAGACGCAACTGAGGTACACAACAACACTGAAAATCGCGATCCACCTTTGGGACCACTTGCGAAACCACGTATTGAGGCAAGACGAGTTTGAGTCGATAGCGAACCATGAAGCCGATATATCATTGTATCCGGTAGAAGGGAACACTTGACCGGCGTTGATTCCCGCTCGGAAGTGGCCTCCCCGTCCTCATCCTCAGAAACTTCCGATTTCCTAGCGGAGTCCTCGTCCTCAGCATCATCTCCGCTCATGGCAGCTCCCCCCAGAAGCTTCCAAAGGAAATCGACTGCATCGGTACAGCTAACAAAAACAATAGCCTTTGCATTGGATTGTTCTTTACTCTGAGCAATTAGATATCGTATGAGGGCAATCAGCACCACCAGCCTCAATTTGAGAGGAACGACGATGTAGTTCTGGCTGAGTTGAGACGGTGGGCTGAAGTTGGTTAGGGTAGAACTGGCTGGTGTAATTTCCTTTGTCTGGGGTTTGGAAGATGGAAGTTCTGGATCGGTGGCTTTGACCATGAGAGGTTTTGAAAGTGTTGCGCCTGCCAACTTTTGAACGTCTTCGCGTATCGTCGCAGAACATAAGATCGTTCTTCGTTTCCGGTCCCAATCCCAACCACCGACTTCTTTTCCAATGCCATCTTTCACAGCCTGAGCAGCAAGTTTGCGGTGGCCATCCAGGCCTTTAAGAATGCCCGTAATAGTCTCCTCGAACCCGAGTTCCATAAGACGATCGGCTTCATCAAGCACTAACCACCGGCATTTTGCAACATTAAAAGAGCTGGTATTTTGAAGATGGTCGAGGAGCCGACCAGGTGTGGAGACGACGATTGGAAGGCCCTTTCGTATTCGAGCCTTCTCATGTGTCCTGGTCGCGCCGCCAATGAGTAAACCGGAGACAAGCCACCTCGTGGTTCTCTGCGTGTTTACGTCGTCTGCAGATTCGTTCTCTGCACGAAGACGCAGTTTCAAAAGAGATTCCAAAACTTCGGAGATTTGGGTGGCAAGTTCCCTGGTAGGGGCAATAATGATAGCCAAAGTTCCGATTGTCCTATCGATGTAGGATAAGGAACTTAACGGTAAAAGGTCGTGGATGATAGGCAGAAGGTATGAGAGTGTCTTTCCGGAACCGGTCTGTGATTGGATGAAGATATCTCGTTCCGTATATTCGGGAGACGTCGAGAGGATGGGTGGTAACGCGGCGCGCTGTATAGATGTAGGTTTTGTTATGTTCATCTTGCTCGAAAGATGTGCGCAAAGGAGGTGGTTAAGACCCAGTCCGGAAAATGTTGAAGAGTCGGCAAGAGGTGCATTACTTGGCTGAGTCGGGACTTTTGTTGGAGGATGATGTTTCGGCGTTTCAATCGTGGGGTTGTACGAGAAGAGCGAGGATATGACTTGGGTAGGTAGGTTGTGGGATTTGTGTTCAGCAGGAGGCGCAGAGTCTGTGCGAGGTCGCTTTGGTTGACGCTCTGCAGGATCTGAATGTGAATGGGTAGGCTTGGTCCAAGCTGTCTTTCGTTTGACTATTCTTTTAGTTTTTAATCTAAAGGGCCCGTGATGAAACAGGTATTTTAGAAAGAAAACATTAAAGAAACATACCTGTCTGTCCATCTACCGCCTTTAGATGAAGAACTAGGTCTAGAGACTGGGCCATCGTCTGCAATGTTGAGTACAAGCCCATCGTCCATTGGAGGAAACGAGCGATCGGTCCCATTTCCAAATTGGGTTGAGAACAGGTTGAGAATATTTTCCCGGCAATTTCGCCGAATCGCCACGTCTCCTCTCTTTTCCTTACCACCATGTTCCGTCGTATTTCTCTCGTTGCCCTTGTCATTACCCTTGCTGCATTTTTTGTAGCCCAACCTGCTGATGCCGCCAAGGGTCCCAAGGTTACCAGCAAGATCTTCTTTGACATTAAGCAAGGAGACAAGGACCTTGGAAGAAGTTCGTGGAACTTTCATTCCCCCCCAAAAATTACGCACTGAATTTTGCAAACTACAGTTACCTTGGGTCTTTTCGGAGGAGTACGTGCCTTTCGCCCGTGCTCGAACTCATTCTCATGTTTCGTAGACTGTCCCTAAAACTGCTGAAAACTTCCGTGCTCTTGCTACTGGCAAGAAAAAGGATGGTACGGAGCTGGGCTTCGGATACAAGGGTTCCAAGTTCCACCGTGTTATCAAGGACTTTATGTGAGTGGCTCAAGCGTGTCATACAACCGTCCTGCTCACATGCTCTTAGGATCCAAGGCGGTGACTTCAGTGAGTTTCGGTCCTTTCTGCGCAAGACGAGTCATTAACAGTACTCCAGCTAATGGTGACGGAACTGGTGGAAAGGTATGAGTTCTTTATAGCTCCACGAATTTTGCCACTTACACCGATAAACATAGTCCATCTACAGAAACAAGTTTGCAGACGAGAACTTGTACGTTTTGACGTCTTAGACCACCTGCACATCTACTCACTAGGGGGTTTCAATAGCAAACTCCGCCACACCGCGCCTGGTATTTTGTCTATGGCTAACGCTGGAAAGGATACCAATGGTAGGTCACTGTTATTAGGAAATCAAGGTTATGTGCTGATGAATGATTTCAAGGCTCACAATTCGTAAGTCAAGGGATGTGGAAGTCTTGCCTCGTAGCTGAGGTATCCAATTCCTCAGTTTATCACCACCGTCGTCACTAGCTGGTTGGATGGTAGACATGTAGGTGATCTTGCTTTGTTCAATGTGTGAGTGACTGATTATCCATTTACCTCAGGTTGTCTTTGGCAAAGTTCTCGATGGCATGGACATTGTCCATGCAATTGGTAAGAATCATACCCAACTCCTAGCAATATGACATCTTACATTCGTACAGAAAATGTGAAGAAGGGCCCGTCTGACCGACCTGTCGAGGATGTTATCATCGCCGACTGTGGAGAGGCAAGTCTTATGTTCTCGAGGAGGAATAACGACGCTTACGACCTTTGTAGCTGGAACTCGAGTTGGAAACAGATGCTGATGGAAACCAGGTACCTCTTCATGCTGAGCTCTGATCAGCTTTCCTCTGTGAAATAAAAACGTCATACAAATAAAATGGATTTGCTTGTAAACAGGCTCTACCAACAATTCCAACTACTCCCGCAGTCGAGGCGACGCCGGATAAGAACTCTACCGCCTCGTCTACCTCCACCTCTGCAATTCCATCTGACGATGTCGAATCCCATTTCTTCCGCAACTTCTTTTTTGCCATTGTTTTTTTCGGAGCCATTGGAACCGCGTTCGTATACTTTGGAGGTATGAGGAAGGCGAAGGAGTTCCTGGCAAGTAGCCGAGGCTACTACAGAAGAGTTGATGAACAAGACGTAGAAAAGTAGGATTCATCACTTCGATACTGATCGTCTGACGGATAATTTAAAAATCTGATCAGACTGGCTTGAGACTTGGACGGAAGGAAGCAGGCACACACTACTAGCGGAGTATTACATTCATTTATTAAGCCTATTATACGTGTACACTACCTATGTGCTTGTACATTTTCCCCGATTGCTTGTTGCACTGAATGTGTCAAATAGGTCACAGATGGTATATGCGGTCTCCCTAAACCTCGTTTCTCCAAAAGTGAGTATCCAAGTATGCCAACGGCTGCGACCGTGCAGTAGTCGGCGAACTTGATGATTCCGAAGAATGAATTGGCACGCCTTCCGTGTGTACAGTCTCCAAAGGCCCTTGATAAATTTGACCATTATTGTACATGTATTGTCTGCGCGCCGGACTGATAGAGCTGTTCAGGCCTTCAACGCGAACGAAAAGACGAACGCGCAAAAAAGGCCCCGAACATTCACTAAGCTCTCATTGGATGAGAAGGACTAAGAGGCAGAGCAGAGAAGGAACGAAAAGCAGTGATAGATAATGAATGGAGTGAATTAACTCTTTAGGGCCTGAATTCAATCAGACGCGCCACATTCGATCTTTTTCAAGTCTGCCTTCTGCACAAATGCCCCATGCGAAAGGCCATTACAAGGGAACGCTATCATGTCCTCACGGTTTCGTTCGCACGGCGCAATCAAAGGGACCATTCCAATGAACCGAAGAAATTATTCATCGAGGTTTGCTATCACTATTCCGAGTCTCTTAGTAAAAAACGACAAATGAACAACTGTGTATCAAAGGGGATACCATTCCACCACGACGCCGTAGGTAGTTCAATTTGAGTGCTTTTCGACGGCAACTCGTTACTTGGTTCAGCTTCTCGGGTTTCAGGATTCTACCTTGAAGGTGACAAACCCCAGATCTCGTTCTACGACTCGAAGCTGCAATTGGCATGGATATGGAACGAGACGTTGGATGCGGAATTTGATAGCGCTGTAAAGACGATAGCGGCTATCCTCTAGATATCCTTCCGGTCATTAGAAGGAAGACCAGTCTTGATACCATCCATGGTGCATATTCACCATGTCATTTTTACTCCTTTCCCATAATTCCAAAAAAAGATCTGAATATAAATTAACCTACATTCCAGTCATACACTTTTCAGATACACGAGCAATGGTATAGATGCAGCGAGGATAAGTGGTAGAGATGAGATTGTTGGCGACATTGCTGCATTTGTAGTGGTATCTGGTCTAATTAAGTTTTAGCTCTCGTCTCGAAGAGCAAATCTGTACTGCTCACGCAATACCATTAGCGTCCGAGTAAGAGGGACAGGTGTCGTTTGGAGAGCCCTGTGTGAGTCATGAGTACAATGTTCTGCAGACAATGTCAGCTACGTACCGTAGGATTTGCGGGGCAGCAGACACTTTCAGGCCCAAATCCTGGTGAACTTCCTAAAGCGCCTTCATCACTTGCACCTGCCCAGTCGTCACATGTAATGCTTTCATAGCTGATGTTCCATACCCCAAAGTCCTAAAAATACCCTGAATAGTGAATGCCTGGCAAGCGCGAATTACTCACCGTGAACCCGTATAAAGATACATTGGAAGGGAAGAAATCTGAAGGAATCGAGCTCGAGGGAAACGCAAGATCAAAGTTTAACTGATGGCCGCCCCTTTTGATAACAGGAGTGAGCATACAGAGGATGTCTGGCTGAGAGGCGTACCTATTGTTGCCATACACCGTCCCGTTACACCAACCCGACTTCGAGAGAGGACATTTATCGGTAACTTTCACGATAACGGAGTTGGACTCTGTCGGAAAGAATGGAGGATTTGACGTGAAGGTATTGAGTAAGGTCAATCGAAAACAGCGTCCGCACACTGGTCCTAAATAACTTGATGATTTATTTCCAGACTAACGGGGATGAAAACATATGGGCGCACCGTATGCTGCACTGCTTCCAAAGGCCATTTGAGATAGGGCTGCAGTAGGGTAGTGAGTACTCTTCTCGGTACAACCGCAGGAGGCAATGTAATCCTTAGGAAGGTCATAGTGGGTCATCGTAGCGAAACCATTCGCCGGATAGTCTATCCATTGGGCTAAGGAACTAAGCAAGAAGGTGAATGTACCGAGAACCTGCAGAGACAACATGGTTGTGCAGGGTAGACTTCTGGTTCTAGAGAAACATCGGGGAAGACTATAATAACGGTGGAGTTTGGAAACTTTTTTGATGGTAGCCCAGGAGAATTGCAGTGAAGAGTCACGTGGTCAGAACGCGCCTCTCCTTCCGACCACCTCAAGCCACGCAATGAAATATTCCTATCCTACCTCAGCCGACTTTGACAAACTTACACATGCTCAACTCTGTTTGAAAATAGCTCGTCATACACCATGTTCAATCTGTGTCGACTGTAATGGATTGCATCCGGCGTCGGGTGTTGAAGTTGTTCCGGACGATACTTCAAATGATGACCCAGTCCTTGGAGATTTGGGACAATACGGCTCGGACGACGATGAAATGAACCCTTACCTTGACTCTTGTGCTTGCGGCCACAGCTATAGTGAGCATGGCGCCGACAAACATGAGATTGGTGCGGAGGAATTCAGACGAAGAAGCCAAGTTGCAGTTCGCCTAGATGAAAATCTTCAGGTCAGAGTCACTTTAGGATTCTTTTTTGTTTTGTCTGAAGAATCTCTATAGGTGTGTTGATTTCTGCCTGATGGTTCCGATTCAGCTCATTGCAAACATCAGGACGTTGGGAAACTCTTGGATTTCGAATATACCGACGCAGATATAGTATCCCTCAGACAGCGAATGAAGCTCCCAGTATCCTATGTCGCGCCTATATCACCTGGTACGAGCCCTTACACGGTTTACTCATTTCACTCAATAATCGCCATGCAGAACAGCATTTCAAAAGTCCTCCACTTTCCTCTCCTACGTCCTCCCTTCTCAGTGACTTTGATGCACCCCCTCCCGCCAAAAGACGCCGTATATCTTTTTCCTCAGGAAGTGAAGAAGGTGGAGATGAGGTTTCTAATCCTATACACCAGGACGACGAAGAAGACGACGAAGAAGACCGTCCACTAGCCGCTCGTATGGCCCAGAAAACTGCATCCAAATCCTCGAAGAAGGGTGGTAAAACTTCCAAAAAAATTGCAGCGGCTTCAAGGGTGCCAGCGACTTCTGCTCATTTAAACGGGCGGATGAACGGCACCACTGAAACCGAATCAAAAGTTAAAATCGAAGACAAGATGGACGAGACACAATTAGATCGGCTTGCGACTGGAGTGCCAGTAGACGCTGCAGAGCCTGCCGCTGTAAGAAAATCGTGAAGCGCAATTACTTTTGCTCACTATTTTGTTACAGCCACCTGTCAAAACCGAGAAAGCGGCGATCATTGAATTGAGAAAGGGTATCATCGAAGTCACGGCCGTTGAAGACGACAAGCAACCACGCTCATTAGTTATTCTCACTGGGCTTAAAACACTCTTCCAAAAGCAACTACCCAAGATGCCTCGAGAGTACATCGCGCGTTTGGTGTACGACAGCAACTCGAAAGCCCTTGCCATCATCAAGCGTGGCCTCAAGGTTGTTGGAGGAATATGTTACCGTCCATTTCCTCAGAGAGGCTTTGCAGAGATTGTTTTCTTTGCGACTGCTTCTGTAGATCAAGTCAAGGTAGGTGGTTGAGCCACACTCAAATATCCACGACTCATGATCGATGTAGGGCTATGGTGGAATGCTCATGGATCACTTCAAGATGCACATCCGAAAGGCTTACCCAAATACGTGGCATTTTCTGACATACGCCGACAATTACGCCGTCGGCTACTTTGAAAAGCAAGGATTTTCCAAGGAAATTACTCTTGATCGCTCCGTATGGGCAGGATACATCAAAGATTACGAGGGCGGCACTATCATGCAATGTACGATGTTGCGGAAGGTTGATTATCTCGATAAAGCAAATATTGTCGCTTTGCAGCAAGAAGCAATCATGAGCAAGATACGGCAGATGTCACGGTCCCACATCGTGCATCCTGGTTTACCGCAATTCCAAGGAGCAGCGCCTGACATGATTGTTGACCCCAAGGATGTCCCGGGTCTGAGTGAGTTATCTTTTGGATTTGATTCTGCAACTGCTGCTCAAGTTTCACAGGGGAGAGTGGTTGGTCTCCCTCTATGGCAGAAAGGTGGGTATGCGTATAATCCGTGATTCTTGTACCAAGTATCGTTTATAGCCTCCGAAGGACAATACCGAAGAGTGGCGATCGCCTGTTTATGGAGCATCTCCTGCGAGAGCTACAAAATCATAATCAAGCATGGCCATTCGTTGAACCTGTCAGCACAGAAGAAGTACCCGATTACCACAATGTTATCAAGAATCCAATGGGTAAGCGTTTCTCAAGCCCTACAGTCCCCCTTCTCATTCGAGAAACAGACTTCAGCACCATGGAACACAAGCTTGACAATAATCAATATGAGACCGTGGAAGACTTCGTTGCTGATACTCAGCTTATTTATGACAATGCTCGGTTCTACAACCAAGAAGGGTCGATATACCACAAATGTGCGAACGCACTAGAGAAGTTTACGAAGGAGCAGGTGAAGGAGCGGATCAAGCGGGAATCTTAACAGTCCCGTCTTGTTATCATATCAAAAGGCATTGCTATTCATATTGTACAGTAATAATAATAATACATTCTTGATCTTCGAGCGCCTTTACCCTAACATAATGTCCCTTCAGCGCTGACCGTACGCCTTGGTCTCGTATTTACCTGGAATGCCGGTGAGTTGAAGATCGTAGACGAAGTAGCATGGAGCTTACCGAGGCCAATAATGATGTTCTGTGGCTCCTGAGGCTTGCCGTTGAGATAGTTCTCAAGAATGCTCTTGGCACCGGCAGCATAACGAGCCTGGGCATCCAAAGTAGTTCCAGAATAGTGGGGTACCATTCCGTTCCCACCGCCGAGAGGGTTCTTCATGGTACGCCAGACATGATCTTTGGGTGCGGGCTGGACATTCCAGACGTCACCTGCGTATCCAGAGAGTTGGCCACTCCCCACAGCCTCTGCAACTGCATCCTTGTCACAGATAGCCCCACGAGCAGTGTTGACGAGCCAGGCACCCTTTTTGAAGTGTTTGAGCAACTCTGCGTTGACGAGACCGCGGGTTCCCTCGTGAAGAGGACAGTTAACGGTGACCACATCACACTGAGACACGAATTCCTAGAACTCGATCATCAGCGATGACTTCAATATAGCTAAGAATGAGTTACTTTGAGGTCTTCGACTCTGCGGGCTTTGACGGCTTCAGCCGCAGCAGCGGGTAGAGGAGCGTAGTCGTAGTATAGTAACTCCTTGCAGTCAAAAGGTACTAGACGTTGGAGGACACGGTAGCCAATACGGCCAGCACCGATGGTGCCAACGACTTTACTTTCGAGGTCGAAGGCGTTGCGAGCGACTTCAGAAACTTGCCAATCACCGCGTTCGATCATCTAAATGATATTAGCACCATTATCAACGTTTATTCTCACGGGACGAACTTCATGGGCAGGAACAAAGTTCCTGACGAGTAAGAGAATGCTCATGACGACATGCTCTGCGACCGATACCACGTTGGACCCAGAAACCTAGTTGAATGAGATGGAATGATCAGTTTCTGGCTTGAGAACAGCGAAGAATATCGGAACAAACTTCTAGAACTTGAATCTTGTGATCCACTGCAGCGTTCAGGTCAATGTGGTCAGAGCCTACACCGGCCGTTATACAGAGCTTGAGATTTTTCGCCTGCGAAAGAGAATCGTCAAGTGCTGACAGCTTGGGAATCGTAGCTCATACTTTTTCAACGAGATCCCGTGTCAAGTAACCAGGGTGGAAAGGGGTCGTAATGAGAACCTCGGCCTATTCAGAGGAATGAGCTTGACGCAAGTGTTGATCGGTGCACAAATCTTACATCGACGATGTGCTTCTGGAAGTCGCTATCGGGACCCTCCTTGTCGCTGGTGACAACAAATTCATGGCCGAGCGATGCCAACCAATCCTTCATACCGAGCTGGAAGAACGAGAATTGGTGAGGCCAAGTTTCCGTGAGACGTAATCTATCATGCCTTATTTTCGACAGTGCCGAGCAGACGGGGCTCTTCTTCGGCGGCCTTGTAGCCATTATAGAGGATAGCGAGAATCTACGACTATGATCAGTATTGGATGCGGGGGAGAATAAGGTCGCACCTTCATGATAAATGTATGAGACTGAAAGTGGTTTCAGAAATGAGGAGTTGCTGGTAAGAATTGTAGAGAGTTGTTTCACAGACACAGCTTATATAGCTGAGGAGGGATAAATCTGCGCCGATATCAGATGACTGCGTTGCAAGTAGCGTATGTCAAAGGCGGTCATTGGACGATCTGCAAGTGGCCAAGTGTTCACGGGCACTGCACACGTGGTCGTTTCCGCGAAGACCCAGCCGCGGTACCTGCCACCGAAAAGCTGCGAGTACCCGAAATGGTCTTTCTTACCATCCGACATGTCCCACTTTAGGGTGGATGCAGGAGTAAGTTGAAGCCGGTCGGCAAGTAGACCTTCTGATTACACCTGTCTTCGCAAGCTCTCATCATTCGTCGGAACAGATAGGGTTTAATCGCTATGCCTTTTTCAACGTCAAGAATCATCACTAATCTAATTATATCTGCTCATGCGGAGGTTGAACGAGTGCAAAGAGTGGAGTAACAATAAAAACGCTCACCACGAAATCTACACTGACATGGGTATAAGCCCTTGGCCAAACACATATATTCCGGACCTAGAGCGGCAACTACGCTAGTCCGCACCGGGTGTGGGAATCAACTCGTAGTCGGGTTCGTCGCCAGTAGTATTGCCCTCATACTTTGGTCGACCCGACCCTTCCGTCATCTTCTTTGTCGCTTCCCATTCCACACGGAGGAAAACCCACATCCACCTACGAAAAATCTCTGCAACCTCTACCATGAAGAGGGCGATACTTTCGTCTGATTTTGAATGCAGGTGAACAGATAATTTGATGGACCAGGTCATGCGCAGGACAAAATTGAGAAAGATCATCAGGGGATAAACGGGTAGCGGATAAAGAAGCGTCTGACGAAGTCCATAGGGATATCGTTCACGCTGGTATGTAGTATGGGAGAAACCGTTTCCTGGGATGTGATTGTCAACTTGATCCGTTCTGAGTAGGGAGGTCCCTGAGTGGAGATGCGGGAGGACGAGTCGTCGCGGTAATACTCTTTCCGCGGACGTCTCGTTCTTGGGTCTTAATAAATCCAGTCCCCAATCATTCGTGACATCCCACCAGTACGAATACAAAGAGTTGACTGCCGCAGATAAGAGCCTATAGATTCTTCATACGTGCATATACCGAGAAACCCCGTAATTGAACTCACCATAACCTGAACAGAGGATGTTCTCCATGCCAAGCTTCACCAGCAGCTTCGCTACCCTTGTCCTTCAATATATCTGATTCCACAATCCTCTGTGCAGCAGAGAGATATATGACAGGGAAGGCTGTCGCATACTTGATAGCATTGAATAGTGGACGGTTGCTTTCGTTATCTTGGGATGACCATTCCACAATGCATTGCCGGAAACGCACGAGATACGGAAGACTTGCTGTCAGTCAGATACATGTCACCGCAAAGAAAATAAGAACAGCGTACCTCATGATAGTTGGTGCCACCCACCGAGTTAAACCATGGTCAACTGGTGCAATAAGCATGCTATTTCCTGGGAGAAGCATGCGAAGTGATAGCAACACATCCCCTAAGACCTTTGCAAACGAAGTAAAAATATCTGCGAATACAACGTCTGCAAAATATACTGGACTATTCATAGTTATGAATAGACAGCGGCGAAGCCCACTGAGCAGGTGCTTGTCAGACATGTCAAACCCGCGTGAAAGGAAAGGAAAATAAGACATACTGTAGGAACTTGTCGCGTTCATGTCTGTAGAATATATGGAACGGACAGAGAAGGATGAAGATTGTGAAAAGTGTCGCAATTCCCGGTAAATATCCATATGAATCGGCGAGCGAGGGGTCTCCTTGGGTGCAATACGCATAAATGAGCCATGTCGCCGACACCCATAGACAATATCCAGCTGCTATTCGATATACATTTTTGTAATGGAGTGATGAATCCGTTTGAAACGTCCTGAAAGAGTCGTGTCTTTGTCTCGGCGACGCTCTGGGAAGAGAAAAATAGTCGTTGGAACGAAGTTCCAGAACCGCATGTGCATCGACATCGAGCATGTCGAGACCATGCAAATTTGTTGCCCATCCCACTACACCCAGGCCGACCAGAAAGAGTACGCGATATGGGAGGGGAAAGAACACGGAATATGGGATCTGGTTGTCGTAGTTAGGCTCACTCATTTTGAAACTGGCGGGATGGTGGAATGAGTTCGCGAGCACGCCCACGTGTCGGATACCCCATCTCTTTTCAGCACCTCCATCATGGCAGAAAAAGCGGGCGCGTATGGTACCAAAGCTGCCGATACCGATTTCAGGAAGAAATGGGACAAGGAAGAATATGCTGAAAAAGCACGGAAACGTGATTTAGAGGAAAAGGAGCGCATGCAAGAGAATGAAGAACGGTTGAAGCAAGGTGCGTAACAGTGTGATGTACAAGGGCTAAAGTTAACCTGTTCTGCTAGGCAAGAGACCAAGAAAGGGACCTAAAAGAGATGATCTTCCGAAGCCCACTCAGCTCATGAAGCAACGTGAAGGTCCTCTGGAGCTCGACAAGAACCTTGGTAAAACTATGGTTGTTCAGAATCCTGGTGGAAGAGGTCCTGGACAGCCTGGCTTTTATTGCGAAACTTGCAATCGAACATACAAAGATACAACCGGCTATCTCGACCATATAAACAGTAGAGCTCGTGAGTGTATTCCCCCTCGCCTCATTTGGACACAAATCTGATGATTTGCGGCATTACTAGATCTGAGGGCGATCGGACAAACAACTAAACTGGAGCGCTCTACTCTTGAGCAAGTGCGCGCAAGGATAGCCCTACTCAGAGAGAGAACAAAAGAGTCATCGTCGGCGAAGGCTTATGATTTCGACAAAAGACTTGCTCAGATCAAAGAAAAGGAACAGACACTTCGTGAACAGAAGAAGGCCCAGAAGAAAGCTGACAAGGAGAAGGCCTTGGTCAATGAACTCGCGGACTCTGCTGAGAATAATGAGATGGCTCAGATGATGGGTTTCGCTGGTTTTGGATCTTCCAAGAAGTGAAAACAAAAACGCATTCTATCAGTATACATCTGTACTATATGGCTGTAGCAGTATTTGTACACATATACACCTTTGTTACCTTTTCCATACGTCCTACTCCATCTAGGCTTTGACCAGTGTCAAGTAAAACCTCATATCAGAAACCTCCTGCTCCTCTCTAATGAGCTCAATACCACTTGCCTTCCGCTCGTTCTCCGAAAGAGGCGTAGTCCCAACCGTCTTACGAATGAGATCCGTGTGCTCCTGCATTGCTTGAAGTAGCTCGGAACCAGTGTTGGCCTCGAAGGTATAATAGACTTCCACATCGTCTGTTGCCTGAAGGCCAGCCTTCTTCCGTAATTTCTGGACTCGATTTATTAGCTCTCGTGCCAACCACTCTCCCTGAAGCTCTAGATGTATCTGGATATCTAATCGAACGACAACGTCGTTATCTGTGTGCGTCCCGTACTGTTTGCCGTCGACCTCGAGATAACGCTGGACGGTCAAGTCGCCTTCCACGAGGGGAATTCCGTCTACAGTGATCTTGCCAGTGGTGAGATATTGCTTCACCTCGCCGCTTGATATGTTGGGGAGAGCGTTCTTGACACGACCAAGGTCTTTACGGAGTTTGCGACCGAGAACACCCCAATCAGCGACTGCACGGTAACGGACACCGGCTTGATTCTCATCTGATAGGAAGACGATATCGCGCACGTTGAGCTCTGATTCGATGTATCTTTGTAAAGGTCTGATGTCCGCCAGGTATTGCCCGTCCTGGTGGAAGACCAAAAGCTCTTTCAGAGGAGTCTACGAAAGTAGGTCAGCGATACATTTAGCTGACTTGCACATTGACCGACCTTGAGTGAGAGGTTGTTCTTCTCGCGGATGTTTCTTGAGAGTTCGATGACGCTTTGCATGCGCGAAACTTGTCTCTCAATATCAGCGTCGAAGTACTCTTCCTTCACGTCCGGGAAGCTGAGGAAGTGTACTGAACGCGTGTCACCGGCTTTGGGATCCTCTGGGATAAATGGTCGTAGGCCTTGATACAGATTTTCCGTCAGGAAAGGTGTATAGGAAGACTTTTAGGTATTTGTTAGATAACAGATGTAGATCTGGCTCGAGAAACCGCACCATTGTTCGGCAAAGGGTGAAGAGGGTTTCGAATAAGGTGTTGAGGGCAGAAACCGTGTCTTCCAATCCATCCTCTCCTTTCAGTCGTTTACGATTGAATCGAATGTACCAGTTGGTGAGTTCATCGACCAACTCGAGGAGACGGGGTATGATAGTGTATAATCGGTAAGCGGCCATCTCTTCCGTTACTAGTTTGATCAATGACTGGCAACGAGCGAGAATCCAGCGGTCCATAACGTTCTTTGAGACATCTGCATGAGCATTATATTTGAACTCGTACCCCGTCGTTTTCTTGAGCAAGGCGGCTTGTCCCAAGAAAAATCGGAACGAGTTGAGCCACGGAAGTAGCACACGAGAAATTACCTCCCGCACGCCTGCCTCGCGGAAACGAAGATTATCTCCGCGAACAATGGGGGAGTTGACCAAGAACATTCTGTGTACTGAATTTAGCAACCGACGGTTGACTCAAAATGTCAAGGATTACCTTGTCGCGTCGGCACCGTACTGGTGTATGATCAAGTTGGGATCAGGATAGTTTTTAAGACTCTTGCTCATTTTCTTTCCATCTTCCGCCAGGACGAGACCGGTCACAATCAAGTTTTTCCATGGTGCCGTCCCGAAGAGATGTGTAGATAGCACAAGTAGGGTGTAGAACCATCCTCGAGTTTGGTCCATTCCTTCAGAAACGAAGTCGGCAGGGAAAGACTTTTCGAAAAGTTCTTTGTTTTCGAAGGGGTAATGGATATGTGCATAGGGCATGCTGATATGGCACTTTAGGTCCATAGCGTTCTAGAGGACAAAAATACCCACCTTCCAGATTCAAACCAACAATCAAAGACTTCCTCCACTCGCTTCAATTGTCCTTTGCCCTTCGATGAAGGAATAGTGATGTGGTCAATCTTATCTCGGTGCAAGTCAGTGATGCCCGTGACACCAGATAATTTCTCGAGTTCTGCAATAGAACCGATGGCCACGACCTGTGACAACAGAGTCAGTCGATGTAACAGCTGGTATGAAAAATAGAAGGGACCTCTTCATAATCATCGCTCACCCATAGAGGGAGAGGCGTACCCCAGTAACGGTTTCTCGAGACGTTCCAGTCACGAGCAGAAGCAAGCCAATTCCCAAACCGGTTATCACCCACGTATTGTGGTACCCTACAGGATCAAACCTCAGAGGTTTTGTAAGTATGGGAATGATTCTAATCGCGTACCAAAGAGTCTCGGCGTTGTTCTTTACCAGTTGATCAATAACCGGTGTCACCCGAACGAACCAGGCTGGGACAGCACGGTAAATGAGTGGTGTTCCAGATCTCCAGCAGAATGGATAGCTGTGTTTTAGAGTAGACTGGGTAATGAGACGGCCTTTGGCTTTCAGAACCTTCTGAATCTTGCTATCTGCCGTCTGGACGCCAATTCCAGTACCATCAATAAGTAAGGAACGGTGAACACACCTTGATGTATTCGCCCGCAAAGTCTGTGACCTCCTTCGTGAAGTGACCTGCATCGTCGATAGGGCAAGGTGGCATATCCTCCTCGGACAGTATACCATGGGCAATGGCAACGCGATGATCGTCTTCACCAAAAGCGGGGGCTTGGTGGACGATACCGGTACCGTCTTCAGCCGTAACGTAAGTGTCATTCAAGACTCTGAACGCTTTGTCTTCAAACTGTTCAGACTTTATCAGATCACAACTCCACGAGAGAGTATTCATTCTTCACCTGTTCGGTGAAATATTCAAATACTGGCACATAACGCCATCCCTTCATATCAGAACCAGTAAATTGCCCAACTTTCTTAAACTTGGCTTTCTTGGGGTCTTTGTATAGAGTGGTGAGTAGATTTTCGTGGATGATGAAGTTTTGGTCCTTTTCTTCGTCATAGATCTTGAGATATGTGTAATCGGGATGGGCGCAGAGGGCAAGATTAGCTGGCAAAGTCCAAGGTGTAGTAGTCCATGCGAGCAAAGACGTTTTTGGGTCATCCACCAATGGGAAGGCGACGGTGACTATCCAAACAGATATTAGCGTTCGTATGTCCAACGTTCTGAGTTATAGCGATAGACGTACTAGCAGGGTCACTGACATCGCGATAACTCAATCCGGCCTCAAAATTGGAAACTGGGGTTGTGCATCCGGTAGAATAGGGCATGACTCGTAGTCCTCGATAAACCATGCCTTTCTTGTATAGTTCACTGAAAGCCCACCAGCACGATTCCATGAAAGTTGGATTGAGTGTTTTATAGTCATTGTCGAAATCGATCCATCGCCCCATCCGTTCAACTGTACTCCGCCACTCGTCAGCGTATCGCATAACAATCGCTCGACATTCTGCGTTGTACTTGTCGATGCCCATGGCCATCACATCTGCTTTTCCAGTTATTCCGAGACGTTTGTCAATTTCATGTTCTACTGGTAAACCATGGGTATCCCATCCGAATCTTCGGGTAACATGGTGTCCGCTGACATGTGCATGTCGGGTGACGATGTCCTGCATAAGATTGAATACGAGATTCATATAGAGGAATCATTCGCATACGACTCACCTTAATAGTTCCCGCTAATAAATGTCCGTAATGAGGCAGACCAGTTGCAAAGGGTGGACCATCGTAGAAAGAATATTCTGGTCGGCCCTCTGAAAGTTTGACACTAGTTCTGAACGCGTCGATCTCCTTCCAGAACGCAATAACTTTTTCTTCCTCCTTCGGAAAATCGAAGGGTGCAGAGACTGAAGTCAAGACATCAGCAGTTGCAGGAGATAAAAATCAATGTGATACCGACTATCGTGAGGAGCGAAAGACATCCTTGGGGACAAGAAAGTCCTGAGGAAGAAAGATGACCCGACTCTGGCAGGAGATTGTAAAGCACTTTAGGCGAGAGTTGCCGGGCTGCTTTTTTTTTTTATCGATGAGCTGATGAGTCAATTGAACTGATGAGTCAATCAGTCATTCTCGACCTAATACGTACTCTTCACACCAGGTCTAATAGAAAGTACAAGCTGACTATTCAAATACTACGCCAAAAGGAGAGAGAAAGATGCAAGTTGACAGTACAATCAGTAATCGACATACAGTCTGGCCCAGCACAATCGCACTACACCTCAACAATAGATCATACGACATTTACTGTAAGGAATAGTTAGGTCAAGGAGTTCGTGTTCAAGTTACCGTTGTCATCCAAGATACCCTCGTTCTGCATGAAGCTAAGCCACTGCGCATCCATTCCAGACTCGCCAGCCATGGACATGGACGAGGTCTCTGGCATTGTCCAGTCCATACCTTCAAAGTCAGCCCCCTGGGCATTATAATCAGCAAATGTAATGCTTCCCGAACCGGGAATCGTTGTCGCAAACATTGACTGAGTGAATGGATTTTCCCCATAAGCAGCCGAGATTTCATCTTGCGGCGAGGGTGAAGATGTCAAAGGATGTCCAAGTTCGGTTGTCCCCATGGTTCCTCCTGATGAATAACCTTCTGATCCAGAGCCTCCTCCTAATGAGTCTGCTCTATTACCCCTATCAGGACCCATCCCTCTTTTGCGCCTCCGTCCCATAGACGAGATGAATTTACTCATTCGAACTTTCGTATGCCCTGCGAAAATCTCAAGCTCGTCCTCGGAATCGTTAAAATCATCGGAACTGGGCGAAGAGACACTTTGATCGGTTGTTTGTGACTGAGAAAAGATGCGTGTTGCTTTATCATGAAGCTTCTTCAAGATGGCCTGTAACCAGTATCAGACCTACAGAGAAGACCATCCGAGTTAGTACGCACATAGGCGGCACGAGTTCTCATGGATTGAGATGCCATCAGCTCAAATATCTTCACTGTCATACCGAGCTCGTCGAATGCTTTTGGAGCCATAGTGCATGTCGGGCATCTTGTGACAATGGAGCCTACGATCACCCCCGCAGAGAATACTAACATACTAATTCAGTATCGACTTCTTCTGGAGGTGTAAGGAAGGCTCACAGCCATTGAATATTGCCCACCATCTGCTCAGCAATTCTGTATACTTGGCGAAATACCTAATACCGAGCTGAATGGTCATCGATGCCGAACGATATGCCGCTAAGAAGGACGGCGCATAGGGACTACACAGAGGATTGATAGGATAGTCAAGAATAGCTTGGACGAAGAAGCTTCGATGGATATGCATCATAGCTGTTGAGAATGCAGGGTCACCAGGGGATAAATATAGTAAAGGAAGCCACTGACTATTGGCAGACAACATCTGGCCTCGTGCATACACCCAAGGTGGAGAGATTGTATCGTTTTCGATACTCTCGCGCATGAGATCCATGCTTGGCGGCACCCAATGCTGGCGCACGTTTTTGTCAAGGTCCAGTATAACGTCGTAATCGGGGACTTGTGGTAGCAGCGTTGATGCAGCGACTTGTGATGCGACTTCTTTGGCGAATTTCCACCCCCAGCGCTGGCCTATACGTGAGGTGAATGAACGAATAAGGTCGATGAGTGATTTGCCCTTACATGTATCACGTAGCTTCAGGTCTGGGTCAGAGAATTCCTCTTCCTTTGGAAACTGACAATCGACGTAGGACAGCGTTATTGAGGGCGGTCGACCGAGACTGATGCTCTGGTACAATGATTTCCAAAATCAGATATCCCGGTCGGGATGGCTAGATTGTACTTACAATGAAGGTATCCAAAGTGTATATCTCCCAGAAGAGCGTCCGACGACGCTGCAGCGTTTTCTCATCCAAATGCCACTTTGGGCTATCGGAATCTGGTCCAAAGGTTGATTACCTATGTGTAATGCGAAGAAGTATAGATACTAACGCAGTCCCAGCTGTAAGATTAACGAAATGAGTCATCATCTATGTCGGAAATTCCCAACTGCTCACGCTTTGAGTCAACTTTGCACAAAGGCACATTAGAGTCCATGCGGTCTCAGCGGAATACCGAGGACCACCATGATTGTGATAGATGGCAGCCAACGCCAGAGCCTGGACTGTGCCAATCTCTGGTAAGCCAAAGACCGACCGCAGTGAAAGGCAAGCTCTCCCGAGCTCAAAGTTGTTCTCCGCCTCAACGGAGTACGGGGGTATCGTAAGGTCTACGAGCGCACCAAGCGCAAAGATGAAGAAGAGAATAGCGAGCCGATGTGCAGATATAGGAAAATCTTGTTCCTCGTCTTGTTGCTCCTGATATCGATACACCGGACTGAGAATATCGTCAATAAGCTCTTCCCTTGAGATCACCTTGGGTATCCAACACCCCTGGGCGAAAAAAGTTTCGCAGAGTGACCATGCACGGAGTTTTTGCGGAAGGAACGCAATGAGTCGTTGAAGACATAGGTGTACATCCCATATTGCGCCGTTCCTAAAAGGAAACGAATTGGAGAGTTGCGCTATCTCTTTAGACACGAATGAATATGATGCGGCGTCCTCAGGATTATAAGGGTGGTCTTCGCTATAGTTGACCAGCATTTCGGCAGAGAGGAGGCTCTAAGAAAGAGCGTCGGCCAACAGAATACAAATTGCTCAATCACGCACCTCCGCTCCGGCTGACCTCCCTAAATATCTTGCATCACCATATTCTCCCAACGTCAATGTTCCCAAAGCATCCACCAATTCAATATGTGGAGCTTCAGTCTTCACTGGATTATCCAAATGATTTGATGAAATCTCTGGAGGGAACTTGATCTTGAGTAGCTCGTCTCGTAGCAGGGGATGCCGTTCAGTCGTCACGGAGGCTTGGAAGATAGCCAATGCGTCTTCTAGTTGTCGTATCCGCTGTCCCATTTCTTCAATTTTCTTATGCAATGCCGTCGTATCCGACACGATCATTCTGTATGCCAATTCAATAAACCGAGCTAAATAAATCTTGACCGTACGCACCGCTTCCCCGACGCATTGGTTAACGTCCCTATGAAATCTTTCAGTCAAGCTTAATGCACGAGGATGGCATAGCTACCCGTTGGGCATATTGAACCGCAACCTCGACGAACTAACAAAGCTGCCATCAGAATTCAGTGAACGGTATGAACACCCAAACTCACTGCAAGAGCCACAAGGCAATTTCTTGTCGCATTTCAACTCTGTCGGAAAATGCAGTGTCACCAGGGGACAAATATTACAAAGTAAGCCACTGACTGAGCCTCCGGCATTCCGCACAAGATATCTGATGCCAGAGTCAGCGGGAGCGGATTGGTGGGCGAATCACTCACCTGGCCTTTCACTCGCTTTATATCAGTTTTCTCTTGGACTGTGAGTTGAGGAAAAGTATGAAAGCCTCCCGCGGAGCCAGTCCTGCCGCTCATCGTCCTTTACTTCGAGGTTGAGAGGTATATGGAAGGTGCCGGTGAATAGTGTAGGGCGTTATTTTACGGGTTCTTTCCGAGAACAGATGAGGTGTCATAACCAGCCTTGATGTTTATTAATGCGGTGGATAGTAATACACCTGTGCTAGTAATATGGGGCGTTGTCATCAAAGACAAAGCAATCCCGTGTATTCTGCTTCGCTATAATGCTCACTACGATAATAAATTCTATTTTACGCATACAATGTAAACGTTTGGGCTGGTGACAACAGTGCATTTGAGAAATCCACAGAGTAATATGAATAACTATGGTGCGTACGATATTTTGGCGCAAATACTACAGTATACAGCTTCAATTCGGTTGACATTTGCATATTGAAATACCAGAAGGAAGGGCCGTCGGTAAGAGTCGTCGAGTTTCTGGATGAGTCTATTAGGTGTGGGAGACGGATGAAGAGACGAGAAGGTTGCAAGTATAAGAAGGGACGAGTGAAAGAACGACAACCGCGTGATTAAGATTTGAATGGTTACGATGTACATGAGTCGGAAAGCCAGGTCCAAACCCATCGAGATTGGTAGCATGAGTCCTTGATCTCGTAAAGCCGGCAACGAGATAAGGTGTGGAGAATGGGAAAGGTCTACCGCGGAAGGGAGAAAAGTGTAAAAGCGTGCGCCTGGCGCATTCAGCCAGGGCAGACCGTGGAGGGTATCGCATGGGTCCACGTCGTACATTCCGCAATGAGGATGTAGCCCGTGATGTGGTACATTTTCATCCCAGCACAAGAATGAAATGAATTCTTCATCGTCCTGCGTTTGTCTTTATTTCTCCCCCTCGAAGTCCTCCCTTTGGTTTCACTCGGCGTTTACAAGAAAATGAAGAAAAACGATGGACCTGGTAGCACAAATGCTACGATGGTCACACAGCTGGACTCGTGTGTGCTCCATATCTGACACGTTGCCTCTAATCTGTGATGCCTACGGGGGCACTCAAAGTTCTCCCACCAGCAGCACTGACAGGAGCAGAGGTAGTGCTTGCAGCTGCCTGCTTCGCCTCCCTGAACCTCAAACAATCCTGCACCCATGTGACCATGTCGACGTCGCGCCCTTCATCTGACTTGACAAAAGGATGTTCAAGCAAATCCGCATAGGTTGCTCGGTCATCTGGCTGCTTGTTAAGGCACCTTGCTACCCAGTCCCTAGCTTCTTCTGAGTACCTATCCGGCAACTCGGGCGGGTCATCGTGCACGATCGCAGTGAGTTGCGCAAATACGTTCGAATAGGATTCTGGCGGATAGGGGTAGCACCCTATGGCGATTTCAATGATCGAAAGGCCGAGCGACCAGACGTCCGAGGAGACAGTGTAGGTACCGAGATTGTTCTGAGACTCTCCCTTGATTCTCTCGGGCTAGATGGAAAGGTCAGCGAGATTGTTCGAGAAAGATAAGAACCCGGTACGCACAGCCATATAACTCTGACATCCAATATTTGTCTTTGCTAAACTTTTCTCAAGCTGACCAGATACGCCGAAATCGCAAAGCTTGATCTGGCCCTTCTTGTTGACGAGCACGTTCGTCGGCTTGACATCTCGATGAATGACACCCAGCTCGTCTTTAAGGAACTTCAAACCCTTCACCATCGACCCACATATTCTCGCTAGTACCTGCTCCGGCACACCTTTCCATTCGACCTGCTCGGAGTCACCGTTGGGAACATTGGCCGTTTCGCCAAGAGGATAATTGACCAGTTTGTCTAACGATCCCGCGTCCATATACTCCATGCAGTAGTAAACGCAACTTTCAATGAAGAAGGCACCGTAGAATTCAACGATGTTCTCGGAGCTGACTGACGCTCGATGAAGAATGTCCAATTCCATGATAATGGCGTTCAGTTTTGACTGTTCAAGTTCGAGACGGATTTCCTGATCTCGAGTGTGAGCAAAGCGGATAGACACTCGTGGAGGTATCATACCTTCATGGCCATCTCCACGTTTGTTGGTTTATGAAGAACCTTTTTGACAGTGCCATAATTTCCTCTCCCAAGCTCATCCTGGAGCTCTAGCTGATTCATATTGATAGAAAAACTTGCGCCATTTGAAAAGTTGACACCCGAAGCATGAAGCACGGCCTTGCCGGAAAAGTTGAGGACACCATTTGTATCACTGCAGGATTTTAAAAAGAAAGGAAGAAAAAAAAAAGAGGTAACAGATGTCAGAGATAAGACATTTCAGGAACATGGCTATGACATACACGATCTTTGAGAAGCTGGAGAAGGAGCTGCCAAATGAAGCAGCAGCTAGAGGGCCTCGTTTAGGTTCTTGATTGGGTAGGAAAGGTCTACCGGCGCCGAGGCCCGCCGCTGAGGCACCACCACTTGCACCAGTGGGTGGTATGACATTTGGATTGATATCGCGGACGTTGAATGCAGGCTTTGCTCGACGAGCAGCCAGACCGCCCCCAGGTACACCTCCTCTGCCTGGACGAGCAGGATTTATAGTTGGAGGAGGGTATGAAGCTGCTGGACGAAGAGAAGGATGTGGGGAGGACGAAGAAGATGAGGGGTCATTGATGTTGGTATTCTGAAGAGCATTTGTGGCTTGATCTACTGGAGAATCGGGATTGTGTCTGTTTGCAAGAGCAGCGAGCTTTGCTTGCAGACCTGGAGGGATTGGGGTCGACTTTGGCTGCTGCTGTCGCTTGTGTGCGAGAAGACTGCTGCTCATCGCCGGTGAGTGTAGTAGAGTAAGGGTGAAAAATCAGGATTTACATAATACCAAACTTGGACAAGGATGCCTCTTACCTTGACTTGTGGTGCGGATCGTAAAGTCGTGAATACGCCTCTGCCTCTCGACTCACCGCTCAGAGATCTCAGAAAAATCGTAGCCGATTGGACTGGCCATGAAAATTTCAAGTTGATTCACAAGGGTGCCCTCATGAAGGACGACAATGCACCTTGTGCGTACACAGCAAATTCCTTTTTTAATTCACTCACTTTCTGAGCCAGTATCTGCATACAAAATCCGTCCAAATTCAACCGTCGCAGTAATCGGCGGTCCTACATCCGCTACAATCTCCAGATCAGAACAGAATACCCTTTCTCATATCAATGACGAGCTGTCCACAGTCAGGTCTACCCTCGTCCCCGCTCTCCAGTCCTTCGTCACCACTCCCACAGAGAAGGAGCACCTTCGTCTCTCTGAACTTCTCCTTCAATCTCTCCTTCGTCTTGACGCCATCACGCCAGACCCTACGTGGGAGTCGGCACGCAGAGATAGAAAAGCAGCAGTCAAGGAGGTTCAGACGTACATAGATCAGTTGGATGAGGCATGGCGATCGCAAACGACAGTCAAATGAACATACTGTGTAGACCAAGTATAGACCAATACATTGTATATTATCAGAAACAACTCAGAATGATCCGGGAACCCTAAACTTATCACTCTCCCAGTCAATTTCCTGCTTCAAAATCCCAGTAAGAAGCAACTCATATGTATAAACGGGATGTTTGTTAGCAAAGGGTCTCCAAATTGACGCGTCATCTGGACAAGATATGACATGTCTGTCCTCGCTCGCGTCAAGAATTCGTTGCGTTGGCGTCTGTGTCATATACTACACCCTGTCAGACTCGTGCAACAATGGGTGAAAATACGACTTACTTGCCCCCCACAAGCAATGATGAGACTCTTGAGCATCTTAGGATCCGTCTGCAAAGATACCTTGGGCGTCACATAGAATGTCTGTCTGTCTAAAAAACGACCATCTCGCGATCTTGCACGTTCTAAAGCATCCTTTAGAAGGAAATTATACTTCTTCTCTCCAGCGGGATCTTTCAAGATGTATTTATCTTCCGCTGCAAGAACAAAAAGATGAGCTAAAGTCATACAAAAAGATGAGGATGAACATACGAAGCAGTTTCTTGGCTGCTGCCGAATCAATTGCCCACTTCTCCGTTACGATGGATGCACCAGCCGCCACGGCACAGAGGAATTTCTCCGTCCGGACCAGCTGTTTGACCACTAGGTGCGTACAGTCCCAAGGTTTAGACGCCATTTTGACATCGAGTTTGGCCAGAGCCTGCAAATATCGAAATTGGTATAGTATCGGTTGTCTGTAATCGCTGCTTACCTTATTAACATTGTCGTTCAATGTCACCTGGGTGGTCAACATTCTCACCGAAGCGATAGTGGAAGGTGACCCGCTATGGTCCCGCGAAGATCCCCCTGCAAGTTTCCGCTTCTTCTGTTGTCTTCCTTCCACTTCAGTGTCGTCCCCAGGCTCTGAAGTATCCTCCTTATCAGGTGCGCCTTTTGCCCCAGACTTGCGTTTCCGATGCGCAGAGACATGCTCCGTATCACTATTAGCGTGTGTTTTTGTTCCCTTGCGGTTATCTTTTCTACCGCCGTTCTTCTCCACCTCGTCTTCAGAATGCTCCTCAGCCTTTTCTTTGCCCTTTCTCGAAGTACTGACCACCTCGTCATCGTCATCATCGTCTTGGTGTACGGTAGACGCCCTACGCTTTCCGGAGACGCTATCTTCAGGGGGAACTGAAGAGGGACCCAAACTCTTTCTTGACCTTGACCTCTTCATCTCCTGCTGATACAGCATCACGTCGGGCATTATTGTATCATGTAATCGCTGAGTGGCCTTTGTCGCTGCTGATCGTTTACTAGACCGCTGAGCGGCCGAGGGTGGCGAGGAGAGAGGAGCGCTCAGTTCACTGATGCGAGTCGGACGAATGTTCTCTTGAGCTTGCTCGTTCGCAGAGACATGGATGCTCTTGCTCTTGACTAAAGCGGATTTCGCTAGAGAGACATTTGCACCATTTGCACGCCGAGGCGTTCCGGGTGATTGGTGCAAGTTAAAAGGAGGGACGACAACACTGACTTGACTCCGCGATGGTGTTATTGGGGTATGTTTCGTGGGTAACCTGGAGCTTTCTCCTTTCTTGGTGGGAGTTATAGTAATGTCATTCTCGTGATCATCGTCCTTTGCTTTGCCTTTCCTAGTTGAATGCCTCTTGAGAAGCTCTTCCTCTGACTCTACGTCATCCTCTTCAGTGTCACTAATTCGAGCAGGTTTCCGCGGCGAGAATTTCTTCAATCCCTTCTTGTCACCTGTGCTATCCCTTTTTCCTTCGGCCACTGCTTCCCTACCGTCAGCTTTCTTCTTTGGCCTCTTGATACACGAAGACGAAGGATTTGTCTTGGTGACTTCCTGTCCGGCAGAATCAGCATCCCCAACACCATCCGACTTCCTTCGGCTGGACATAACCGCTGGTTTGCGTTTGGACCTTGACACAGCAGTTTCCCCTTCATCGCTTACGTCGCCTCGGTCTTTTTCCGGACGCTGAGTCACCCTTCCATGTCGACCGCTAGAAGAAACGGCTACGATATTACCCCTAGCAGATGTGGCGGGAGAGCTCTTTGGTGTCATAGGTCGCATCTCGATGTCATCATCATGACTGTCTCCGTTCACCAGTGGTTCTTCATCCACCTCCGTGAGATCGGGTTCAATAGCATTCGCGACCTCTTTGGCGTCTCGTGCACTATTCTCTGTCCCTGGTGGCATGCCACCAGCCTTCAATGCCTCTTCGTCCTCTTCCTCTTCGGCTTCACGTTTAACAAGCTCTTCCAAATCTTCGACGGCCTTTGAATATCCACGTCGTCCCAGGCAGGAGTAGAAATTGTAACCAGGAGGGTGAGAGAGATATTTTTCGGTACCAATGGTCAAATTTCGCCATTGAACAAAACAGTCTTCTAGCCACGTGTGATTAACGATTGGAATTGACCAAGCGTATGCTCGTTCTGTCTTAGCGCCATTATTTGTGCTGGGGAAAGACATTGAGCGTAAGAAACAGGAGGTCATTCAAAACCAGAAACGTACTCTGCGGCGATTAGGACTGTGTTACGGGGCGACATGGTCGGCGTAAATTGGGCACCCATGGCAGCAATCAGCTTCTTGAGATAGTCACGGGCCTCCCCGGTATAGTTGGTAATGGTAATCTCCTGCAAGAACCATTAGATAGAGATCGAAGTCGAACGCGAAACGTACATGGCTTGCGAAATTCTCTATGGGTTTGGGGGGGATTGGATAATGGAGTAGCTGGTCGAGTGGTCGAGTGAGAACCCCCGTAGCCTGGACATGAAACATCCATTGCAGCGTTCCTATCGTTTTCCTTGCTCTCACAGCCTAGGACACCCTAGTTCATGGGAGAGTCTTTCAAAAAGAAGAAGTACGCACCTTGTAGTAGGCAGGTCCTGTACGAAACTTCGTTATATAGATATCACACTCGTCCACTCTATTCAATTCCTCTTCCGGATCACCTCCGTCGTTCGCCTCATAGCTGACCACATGGCCGTCCGCCCTGTCAATGCCTGCTTCAATAGCTTTTCTCCTGCCTCCCAACTCCAAAGTCGTGCTCAATAATATCTTTCTTCCACCATACACCTTCGTACGAGGAGCTGTAGGGACCTTTGAGCTAGGACTCCATGCTGCAATCTTCAGTAAAACTTC
This sequence comes from Moniliophthora roreri, assembly GCA_001466705.2. Classification (NCBI taxonomy): domain Eukaryota; kingdom Fungi; phylum Basidiomycota; class Agaricomycetes; order Agaricales; family Marasmiaceae; genus Moniliophthora; species Moniliophthora roreri. Next base: position 193,630 of record LATX02000068.1, on the reverse strand, counting down.
TTTCTCCGGGTCAAGCTGAATGTTCCTCTTGCTGGTGTCCTGGGACTTCAGCTTCCCTTGAGACTTGAAAACCTCAGGCTCCGGCCATTCATAAGGCTTCGTGTCCAAGTCACGAACCCCCAACTTCACCGAATCATCGAACCAGTGTGGAACAATCACTTTCAGGCCAGTGTGGCCCCGAAATTCCATCGCGTGTTCGTACTTTTCTGAGCCCGACTGAAGTACGAACAAATGTGTGACATCTTTCGCTAGTCCACTACGCCATTGACCTCCTAATGACGTGATTCCGGCTGAGAGGATCTCTATGTCGCCAGTTTGCAACTGGAACATGTGGGTCAGCTTTCGAACGATCGAAACTGTCACGGACTCCCACCTCTGAGGCACAAGCACAAACGCCGGAGAACAGCATCCCGGGATCTGTCGAGTAGTGTTGGGGACTGTAATAAGCAGAATCGTCAATCGGACGGCGTTGGGTTGGGAAACACTGTATTTTTACTTTTGCTGCTTCTTGAAGAGGACTGACCGAGTAACCCACGCTTCCTACAGAAATAGTTAGGGCATGCAATTTGCAGTGAAGACATGTGGCGCACCGTTACCACCACAGCATTCTGCCGCACCAACTGCCACCCCTCAAATACAGACGAATTGGATATAATGTGAGTGCATTCCGGCGAAGCTGCTGAATTGACACGCTGAGCTCCATGTTGATTGAGAACGTATTCGAGATTAGAGCGACTCTCGGAATCCAAAGATTCAGAGAGATAGTATCGGACGCCGCTGAACATGGTTGTCCAAGTCAATGATCATCAACAAGTCAATCCAAGAGTCAATGTGAGCGTGACAAACGCGAGGTCGCGTCCGTAGGTCACGCGACTCATGTAACAGCCCAACATGTCGTTTTAATGAATGTATTCAAATCCCATTCTTGTACAGTATACATTCAAAACCCGGTCTAGTTATATACGAATACACTCAACAAAAGGGAATCCCTTTTACAATTTTGTTACCGACACTGGCGATTGGACCAGACCGGTAGCAAATGGCAATCGAGTTTGAGAAGCCCAGCCCTCTTGTGAGTCTTGCACTCGCCTCACTTGTGCATTGCGATCCATCAAGATTGCATGTATCTGTCAGGGTGTGAAAGGATGTCCCCCATATGATCAAATGATGACTTACTTGCATACGAAGACCATGCATGTTTGCCTTGATCGACATGATCTCCTCGTTGATTCTCAAAGTCTCATTCGTCAATGCTATGTCGTTTCGCCTTCCAAGCGACTCCATCGATGTAGACAAAGTGACGACAGATTGTCGCAGCGACTCAAGCGTGCCTTCCAAAGTGCTGCTCAGATCCAGCGGCGCAACAGTGTTTTGAAAACTGTTCCGGTATCCTGACGTAGCGCCGGTGGAATCCCAGCTCGGTACAAATGTAGAGGGGTTACTTGGTCCTGTATTTGGAGATTGAGGATGACGTAGGGCGGCTTGGGATGTCATCAAGCCTTCTGTGGGGAAGAAGGGCGCTAGAAAGTCCTGGTGTTCGTTGAAGGACGCAGTTGGCGTCAGAGAATCAGATGGCGAATGCATATAATGTGAGGATGGGGCAGAAGTTTGCAGCGCTGGAGGGAGCTCAGGGAAGGTATGATGGTTGGTTGCAGTTGGAGAGACGTTGTGCGAGTTGTGAAACCATGGACCTAGGGCGACCTTGATCGCCTGCATATTGCTTTCGTAGACTCTGACCATATTCTCCACTGCTTCTAATCGACGCTTTAGTACTTGATTTTCATCTGCGATAGCAGCCGCTCTAGCGTCGTAGAGAGCGAAGAAACCACTGATGTTGTTATAGCCGCAAGAATTAACGTGTGCAGTAAGCTCACGTCTCCGGCCTTCCCATGGACAACCATATGATGCTTGGGTGCATGAGATGGTCACCTCGGGACAGATAGCGAAATGCATTAATTTCATAGAATATTGGAGCTCGGTTTTGCAGAATTCACAAGTGATTATGCTTCCTGAGCAAGCCGACTGATGCTCCTATAGGAAAAGAGATGTAAGATGTTAATCGGTCTCAGAGTAACAAAACTCACATCTATCTCCGCAGATTTCGCCTCCATTCCGCATTGGCTGCATGTTTTGAACGTATGTGTACAGAGGCGTTGAGCTGCGTCCTTTCGGAGGACTGTTTCATGGCAGTCTTCACTCGGACAAGGCACACTTCCATAAGGACAGGAATTCTTCAAGTGTATGGAGAGTAATTGTCGCTGGCATATCTGCGCGCAACCTAAAGGCTTATTGGTACATTCCAAGAGCAACTCATCGACAAGCTGTGATACGAATTGCTTAGTTGGAATAGAAGATAGAGAGCATTTCTCGACTCACGGATCTGATGATAGGGTTCGCTGGTTTGAGCTGTTCCATATTGAACTCTATTCGGTCGATTGGACATAGCGATGAAGTCTCCGCTGACTTGAGGATGCATTCTTGACAGAACGTATGCGAACAGATGGAAATAGTAACAGGATTCAGGAATGGCATACTGGGAGAACGGGTCAGTAGGATATCACCGCGTTGGATACTGTATCTTACTGGCAAATGCAACATATCTAGAAATTTCGGGTCAGAACTGATGAGAGGGTCAAAAAACTGCTTCATACCAGATTAGTATTGGGGACATCGATATAGTTGAAGGTTGCCATTAGAATAGATGAGTGCTCCTGAGAGTAGAAAGCAGGAGTCAAATTCATTCCGGTAACCGGTGTAAGTCTTGACGTCAGGCCTTCAAGCTCACCTTCAATTGATCACCATGTCCCCACTCTCATTGGCGTCAAAAGTAAAGCTTTCGTCTGGTGAGCCTAGTTTATGAGCGAGATATTTCCTCTTGCAATTGCTTAGCCTCCCAGGTTATTTTATGCCGATTCTGGGTTTTGGAGTATATCAAAACTATGATGCGAAGCCATCATGTCTGGAGGCATTCAAGGTCGGATATAGGTCAAAGTCCCCGGTCAATATCGCGCGATGGATGATACTGACTACAATAATATTCACCTAGACATATTGATTCGGCGCAGATGTATCGAAACGAAGCGGCGGTTGGTGCCGCAGTCGCTGAAAGTGGACTGGACAGGTCGGAACTCTTTATCAGTAAATTATCTCTCTGCGGCACCGAAAGAGTCTGATTCTAATCATCGCTGTTCAGCGACGAAATGCGCATCGAGGCATCACGGCTACGAGAATACTTTGAAGGGTGTCGATGAATCTCTGCAGAAGTTTGGCTTCGGTAGCATTTTCAGTCTGAGCATCCGTTTCGAACTCCACTAAAGTCCGGGGCTACAGATTATATCGACCTATTCTTGATTCATGACCCGCTATCTGGTTCTGAGAAACGGATAGCAACATACAAAGCCCTCCTTGAAGCAAAAGCTGCTGGTAAGATTAGGAGTGTTGGCGTCTCCAACTAGTGAGTTGACGTCTTGCATATGCTTCAAGCTTTCTACGAACATTCCGTCATAACGCAGTGCAGTAAAGCATCTAGAAGAAATTAAGAACGCTGGCTACGAAATGCCCTCTGTCAATCAGATCGAGGTCAGGTCCCCAATTTGGTTTTACTCCATAGTGCTGATGATGCCATTGCAGCTACACCCATTCTGTCAACAACGCCCCATTGTCGAGTATTGCCGGAACAACGGGATCGTAATTGAGGCGTATTGCCCGATAATTCGGGGAAAGCTCGATAACGAAGTAATTGTTTCTCTTGCGAACAAGGTCTGTACCGTTCCTTCATAGCGTGAACAGGCTCATATTCTAGTAGCATAAGCGAGATCCAGCACAAATTGTACTTCGCTGGTCCCTGCAGAAAGGGTGAGCGTACTTCCAAATATAGAGACAAGATTAAATTCCTTAAATTGGGCCAGGTACAGCCCGCTTCCCAAAAGTACACAACCCTTCCGGATCCGGTCGAATGCTCAGCTTTACGACTTCGAACTTGACAGTGATGATATGGCTCGTCTTGATGCCCTAGATCGTGGTAAGGATGGTGCAGTTAGTTGGAACCCTGTCGGCGCAGATTAATAGAGAATGAAGGTCAACCTGTATTAAATAATAAGTATCAACGCGCTTTGGACGAGTCTTACGAAAGTTATCGAATTTGCCGACAGCCAGAAGCTCCTCAGTGACTTCAAACGACCTGGAACACAGAAACTTGAACACGAAGACCCAGGGCAGTATTGGAGTGATGATGAATGTTTGCCATTGGATAGTGCGCTTACCTTATTTCCTCAGGGAAGCCGAGATAGCCAAATCATTGGAACTAAAGTAGGCATGTCGACTTTCTCCTCGCACTTACATTATCTCTGAACCGATTTCCTTTATTCTGATAGTCCGCTTTACAGGAGTCAAATACACGCGATGCCTCAGCCTTATCCTACACATGCGGAAAGTTCTATGACCACATAGTCTTGTTTCGCGTACGACGTTCCCTTGCGGTTGAAAGTGACCCTCTTCAGCGGCTCTGCGCCCGCGAAGAAGCTCGTCTGTTTTAGTATAAGAGGGACCTGGTACCTGGTACAGAAGGCGCTCCGCTGGTCTTTTCAGAAAAAGGTTCCCTTACAGAATTATTCTTCTCACATCACGTCGGAACAGGTATAGCCTACTTACCAATCCTTTCCCGATCCAGTCCAAAGCTCTTTAGGACTCGAGCAGGGCAAATGACAACAGGACCTACCTTGACGCTTTATATTGCGGTAGGGATGGTGCAGTCAGTTGGAACCAATTGATGGAGCAATGCATTGATCGATGCACTTTTGCCATAAAGGAGTTGCTGACATTCAGAAATTCTCAAGTGATCTCAGTCAGCCACACAACGTCTATGTCATCTGAAATAACAAAGACACGGAAGGTCTCGACCGCGACGCCACCTCACGGGTACTGCCCCGCGGGTATGTTTGGACGATGAGGATTGACCTTTTCGATCTGGGACCTGATAACGATATTTCTCTGTGCGTAAATGATAGGAAGTCCGATTCGGGTTCGCTACTCCTTTTGCGATATCCTACGGCAGGGGCACTACGAAAACCTGCAAATGTAAACATCATTTCTCAAACTGAAGTTGGTCCACTCATTGGCATGTTATTCCAAGACATACTCATTCGCTCAAATTGAGCAAATCTTGCCTAGCGAATCTCACGTCGCATATAGTTCAGTGTACGTGAACGACAGATCGTCATACGGAGCGCCGCAGCTTCTGATACAATGCACGACACAACTTTAGCAGAGCCTGAGAAAACCTCTGAATGTATGTGGTCCATTCTCAAGTTCCCACTTGTTTGCTCTAACGTTACTTGGATGCCTCGTGCAGTCTGCGTTCACTACTCCATGTGGGGTCTCCTACAACGTTAAGTCTGGAAGGACACATGTTGTGCCACTTCCAGCGAGTCTTCGAATTCTGATGTTATTCTTCCTTTCGTGGATAACCGTGATGGTGTAGTCACCGGGAACGATGAGACAAGTGGGGACCTCCAGTCACTGGAATGTACTTCTGGTCAGGACAAAACTCTGAGGACCTTTCCTCGGGGAAATTCTCGAGACGATCGAAACGGAGTAGGTGCGGCCCTCCAACGGGTCATCGTCAATCGTTCCACGAAATCAGACGAAAATGCCGGGTCGAAGGAGCATCACCTCACATCGGAAACAGTTTACAGAGGAAATAATTGTATTTTTGGGATCAACTGGTGAAATTGCGCCAAATGACTGTCAATGAAAAGGTTGTCTCGGAGGCAAGTCAAGCTTACTAGCCGGTGTCCGAGTCGTTGAGAGCTGAAACACTTTTCATATAGATGGTGGGCAACCAGTAGGCATCGAGGTTATGTCACCGTTAAGGACCAAGATGCTCTAGACTCGTTGCAAGTCTAACTCGATTCGACTCGGAGGAAGTCCTTGTCTGTCTTTGCCGCAATGTTGCAAGTTGCCGGTTCTGTTCGAGGACGGCCTGTCTCGGACTTCGCATCGAAGCATCGAAGCGAGTGTCTTGACACGAGTAACTGCTGGTGATCTAGTCAAATAACCGTTCTCCGACAAATTCATCTTATTTGATTCACGATAGCCGGGCACTTACTATTTGACTTTCTCTTCCCGAAGTGCCCGCTTTGACTGGTCTACCTGGCGCCGACGCCCGGGAGAGGAGGGAGGATTCAGTGGATTCGGGGTTATCATTGGCAATTCGAAAACAATGCAAGATTCTGATTCGTCTTCCGACAATTAGTCTATATCGAGAATTCAAGTCATATTGACTATCAAACAGAGAGTTAGTGTCCTTGGACGGTAACCTGAAATTCAATGCTACACGTGTTGTTACGACTTGCCTCGTGTTGTAGTACACCTCGACATCTGTGAGTACAGTAGCGGCTCCACTTCAAGACTGATACACGTGTTATAGCTCCCGAAGTTGCACTCAGAAAATTGCAGTACCTATCCAGATCCACAGCATCGGTCGAACTTGTCTCGATGTAGCTTTTGCATTGAGATGTTATGGCAACAGTACAGTGTTGAATTATGTGCAAACTCTAGGGTAACAGGTAAATACTGAGGGATATAATACGGGATAGATAGAAAGAAATCGTCAAGGAGAGTCATAGCAGCTGGAGTGTTGGAGACAAACAAAAAAAAAAATAGCCGTCCGTTTAGGGAATTACAACTACAATAGACAGACTGGGATTTTGCCACAGACAACAGACTTGTTGAGAGAGGAAGAGAGAAAGACGGAAGAAAATAGGGAGACGTGTTATGCTAACAAATGCAGATTGTGAATTCCGGCGAAGGCGAAGGACGACGGGACTTTTTTAAAATGAATATAAGGTACGGGTCGTGAAGGAGAAGAAGAGGGAGACGGAGCGTAACCTTTCGTTGATTAATTCACCTGAAGGAAGTTGGACATCGCGACTCCGGTTGGGTTGACGCAGTAAGGATCTTGCCGAGGATATTCAACAACACCGCCGGAGAAGTTGGCCTCCGCAGAATAGTGTTCACTGGCGTGCTCGTACGTGTGGTTGACATTCTCTTGGTTGTCGATGGGAACGTACGAAGGGTACTCGCTGCCACCATACTGGCTTGTCTGACCCGGCACGTAGGCACTATCATTCTGCGAATAAAACGGTACCTCGGCATCAACCACAGGGGAAGCAGAGTGGCCGTTCACTCCCAGCTGTATAAATTTGTGAGTTTGACACAATGGTTGCTAAGAAACAAACACAAACCTGGTCATGATTGGTCTGAAGAGTGTAAGGAAGGTCCGTCGAGCTGGATCCGGCGACATTTGCAGAGCTCACTCCATTGGTTAATGGAGGGCTACCACCGGCAGAAATCGTTGAAGAGGGAGACGGATATGTACCCGTGCCATCATTGTGATTTTGCTCATAAAGACCATTTGGAGGGCTACCCTCGCAACCGACGTTCAAGCCGGACATGAGACCAAGAAATTGGCCAGGCGTGCTAAATTACACTGATTAATCAAGACATAACCTTTGTAAAGTAAGGCTTGACATACCATGACGTTCTGCGACTTTGAAGGTTTGCGTCAGAGCTCAAGTCATGTTCTGAGACACAGCTTCCCACTTCGGAGTAGTACGCGCTCGTATTGCTGGAATCGCTGTTGGCAACTGAAGCAATCGAGCCGAATCGAGAGAATCCATCGTAGGATGTTGCCTCGTCTTCCGTGTCGAGGTCTTCGCCACGAAACAAGAAGCCGTTTGAAGAATCAGGCGAGCTGCGGTCGCTCTCTGAGCGTGAATACCCGACAGGCGCGCCAAATGAGAAGTCTGGGGAAGGAAGAGGACCAGGAATGGGGGAAGCGATAGGACGAGAAGAAAACGCAAAGAGTGAGTTGTCTGGTAAGGACGACCTTATAGTGTGGTAGGGGGAAAGTGGAGAAGGAGAGGAGGAAGAGGAGACGGCGCCAGGTGAAAATCTGTACGGGCGCGCTTCCATGGAGGAATGTCGGGTGTGGAAAGTTCCGTGCTGTGATAGGTGTACAGCACTGACCGCCCCTGGCTGATGTGAGATGCGACTAGAAGGATAGTCATGCAGATGACCGGAGATGCGAGGACCAGCGAAGCCACTAGTCTTGGCTCTTGCCAGGCCTGCATATGGGTTCTGTGCTAACCGATGTAAGCTGGCATCAACTGAGCGCCGACGGGTGAATGGGTCAAGATGGCCGACCAGGGGTGGTCCCTGTTGACAGTCGTCTGGAACGGGGAACGCGTCTGCGGGAAGTGACCCTCGGCGTATGAGATAGACGTCGCTAAAATCACCCGAGTGTCTGAAATCATCTGGAGTAGCGATGGGGGAGCTCTGCCACGAAGCGTGCGAAGAATCGGTGACTAAGTGTAGGTGTGGGGGTGATGCTCCTGCTGGACTTGATTCTTGCGATGAGGTCTCTGTTGTTGAGAGCTCTGGGAGGTCACGAGGAAAGGACGAGGGTTCGGTGACGTTTTCTGGTCGCTGAGAGGCGGCAACTGCTACATCTTTTGAGGCGGTATCGTGAGACGCGCTCGTTGACTGGCCTGCTGCTGCCTTGCTCGCCTTGGTCTTCTCCTTTGCCCTCCGGTTCTGAAACCACACCTAGGATGAAAAAAAAAAGGTTAGTCGACAAAAAGAAGAAGAAAAAAGAAAAACAACAGCAGCAAAGTGGCAAAGACGCACCTGCACACCTCTGGCGGTCATGTCAAGCTGTGCAGCGAGCTCGTTTCTCAGCGCGGCATTAGGTTTCGTGTCATGTTTGAAGATACTCTCGAGGACTTTGAGCTGGGCGCTGGTGGTTCTCTTCCTATGCTTGACTTCGTTGGGGGTGTAGGGATAAAAAGCACGGAAATCCACTGGATCCATAGGATCTAGAATTGAATTAGGAATGGGATATTGTGGAGGGGAAGGACGAGGGGGATAAAAGTTGGACTGAAAAAGAGAGTGAGAATGAGTGCTTGGAAGCATCTGTTGGGGGATTAAGTATAGAAGTGTTGGGAACAAGTGAAAGAGCGAAAATAACGGCAGAACCCCGTGAGGGTGCAGACAGGATCTGCCCTTAGCACCCGGGTTGTGTTACCAGGAACTCTCCCTGCAAGTGATAAGCGCCAGAACAAATATCTGTCACACACAACTCGAAGGAAAAAATTTTTTTTTATAGTTGTAAAAGTCTACAAAACAAGTCAATTCTACTGCCTAGCAGATCCACATACTATACGCGAATTATACAGGAAAACAAGAAGAAAGGACAATCCACGGGATGATAAGATATCCAAAGTATCCTAAGCTATGACTATTCAACAATCTGTATTCATAGTTGTCGTTACTTTTCTGTCATGGCACGAGATGCGCCACCGTCAACTGTTGTAAACTTCCCGGAATCACTGATCAAGGATCTCTTCCAAGAATCCCGCGCTCACGCTTGCCAATGGAGATGCTGCAAACAGTGAACTTCCGTTCTTGATAGCCATGTCGTACATTTGCTCCATCTTTAACCTAGTTCGCGAAACCACGGGATGAGCATAGACATCCTCGATCTTAAGTCGTAACGAGGGATCTGTTCGCATCATCCCACGTATCAGCCTCAGTAGCTCGGGGCTTTCCCCCAAGTCGACTTGCGAAAAGTCCTCGCGTCGAAGGCTGTGCCAGGCTTCTCCCCTAAAGTGTTTCAAAACATTAGTTTCCGCTCTATCCATCTGCCTTTGGCGACTTACTGGTCAGGCACTACAATGTTGGATGCTGTCTCCAAGATCGTCATGCCAAAACTAAAGCCGTTCGTTTGACGTGAGAAAACAAACCAAAACACGCCGGTAGAATCGTGCGACATACCTAAACACATCTGCTGCCTTGCCGTACATCCCTTGGAGAACTTCGGGTGCCAAGTAAAGCTTATCGCCCTCACGCTCAAACGAACCGCCGTCAGCCGTGGTTGATGCAGTGCGGGGCCGGGGCCAGAGAGACGCCATTCCAAAATCACCGATTTTGAATCGACCCTCTCCGGTAACGAAAATATTGGCTGGCTTAAGATCCAAATGAATGACACCAGAATCATGGATAAATCGGAGACCCTGCAAATGGCTTAGATCTTGTCATATGTCGAACCAACATTCCATCAACTTACGTTACTCAAATCGGCGATAATCTTCCACACCCTTGCCTCATCCAGCCGTGGAAAGACGCGTCCGTATTCCCACAAGAATCTGGCAAAATTGCCAAGTTCGCAGAGTTCTGTGCAGATGTATAGGTACTCGGCTTCCTCCCAACTGTCAACGAAAGCGAGGACATTGGGATGCCGTCGACCTCCATTCTTGCAAGATAGATGTTGAAGAATATCAACCTCCTCCCTTAATCGTAAGCTAAGCGTCTCGATCATCAGCACCATCATCAATAGATGGTAAGATCCACTCACCGATGACGCGTTCCTTCGAACTGTTTCGATTTCTTGATGGCGTAACACTCTCCGTTATCGCTGTTTCGCATCTTCGCCTTGATGACCTTTCCGAATTCCCCGCTGCCAACCTCGGCCACCTCGATGAAATCGCGTTCATACCGACTCTGTCTCGCTTGCTTCGACGGTGCGACCAGCCAATTCGCTCCATTTGCTTGGTGGTAGGGTCGGCCCCCGGCTATCGGAAGTGTCCGTAGTGCTGTGGTCGGCGAGTTCAGTGTGGTGACTGAGCTGTTGGATGATCCGCTGGCGGAGCGGGCGGGGGACAGCTTCATCCTATTCTTGGATGGTGAATACTGAACAGGGAAGCCAGAACCCTGGTCTGTCACAACTTTTTTTTGAGTTCAACAATGATCCAAACTAGATATAGAGTAAATTGAAACATACCATGACTCCTGGTGGGTGTTGACAAGTCGCTACCGCTAGAAAACGCACCGCTACTACTGCGGCGCGTCAACCAGCGTGGCCTCGAAGCTAGACCGCCTTTTCCTGTCTGCACAGGGAAACGTGGTCTGCCTAGACCTAGACCTGCGTATCGTTCCTTCCTGCTACTCGGACTCTCATCCGAATCGTCCTCAGAGTCGGTGAGACTGTCCAAAAAAGACTTGCTAGCTTTCCTTCCTACTGAAGGGAAAACAGCAGGTAAACTCTTCCGAGGAGCTTTACCTTTCTTCTCTCGATGCTCCAAACCAACTTTGTGAGTAATGGCACTCTGCCATGGCCTGGCGCCTGACAGATAACTTATTTTTGTTTTCTTGACTGGTGTCCCTGGCGCTTTCTTCTCCTCCTGGGGAGCCTTTGCTGCCGCGGCGAGTGTGCGAAGGATGAATGCATCGATGTCTGGGCCGTTCTGGCTAGTAGACGAGAAGCTAATCGGTTCATCTCCCCCGGCAACGATCACGGCTTCAGGCCAACCTGAGCTAGTCCGAGGTCCAGCACCGGGAGTAATAAGTCCGTCCTCCCCGTCTGAATACAACGAACTAACACTTGTAGACGCCTGCGGCATTGAGTTCAGAAATTCAGAGTTAAATGATCGATCTGCGGCGGCATCCATGTCGAAGTCGTCGTCACTCAATACTATTCCCGAGTCTCGAGCCTTGTACTTCTTCGAGATGGTAGACTGACGTCTAGGGGATGGTGTACTTTCGGTGACGCTAAAGGTGAATGATGAATTGGCTGGAATGTCGTCGTCGATCATCATGGAATCGCCTTCGTCAGTGAGAAAACAATCCCTGTCTAGAACCTTCGGAGGAGAGGATTGTGGCGACGGTGTGTCTGCTCTTGACTGCATACCCCACAGTGGCAGTGAACCAGAGCCGCAATAACTGTGCCTATTCATCATCTTTGGACGATATGATGTGGGCTGCGAGGACGGGTCTGTCGCGTTGGGAGAAGAGACCGATGTACTAACTCTAGTTCGCCTAGGGGGTACAGCTGGAGAAGACTGGACGGGAGGGCCGAAAAAGAGCGTGGCGGAGTCCACGCGAGTGAATGGAATACGCTGCTTCGGTGGTTGTGGTGGTTGTGGTCGGGGTGCATGTAGTCCAGAAGTTCGATGTCGTAGCATTGGCGAGCCCACTTCCGGCGACGAGTTAGGCGAGTTGGTTCCTGGCTGCGCAGAAGGGAATTTGACTGCGTTCGGTTTCTTACTCTGTAGAAACACGCTATTAAGCTCACAGCTTTGTGGAACGATAAGGTATACTCACTGGTGAAGGGACACGAATACTCTCGAGAAGCTCATCTGACAGAGGTCTGGCACGGGCACGGCGCTTTATGATGTGCCCACCGGGCGATATAGCCTCTGCCACTTCGTCTGACGACTTGTTGATGCTTCTTCCCTTCAGCCGCAAAGCCTTCCGAAACGTTGCTATGCCACCCTTCTGAGGAGAGCCTCCACTTAGGAAGAGTGCATCTGCACAATCGTCCTCTCCCAAATCCAAACCTGAATCATTCGCCGTACTGAAATCTTCATCCGAGCCGTTAAGGTCCGTGATACGCAGCCTGGTCATAGACGCAGTCTGGCGTCGTATATGTTGACTAGAAACTGTTTTGCTCGGTGTAGATGCATTGAAACTCGGGGCGGGCAGTGGAGCCAAACGGTCGAATGCTGAGCCCTCGCGACGATCCGAAGCAATATCAAGGGGGGTCAGGGAGTGTTTTCGAAGAGGGGTGGATTGACGATAGGGTTTCCGCTTAACACCGCCTCCTGGATGAGCGATATGCCGGGTAGAGGACGGAGTGTCGATGATAGCGGACTGATTCAACTCATCTACAGCTCCGGAAGCCCTCTTGATTGGCGTGAGAAGTGAGGGTGATGTACCAACGGGGAAAAGTGGCGAACAGGAGGCAGTTGGGGAGTCCAGGAACACGTATTTCTCATCGTCATCATCTGCAACACGAGGCGTCCACGAGGGCTCTGCGAGCAAAGGTGACCTGAAAGGTGACTGCAGAAAGGCAGTGTCGGAGCGAGACTGTGGATTTTGGGGGAAACGAGGCTGGAGGAGAGGTCTTTGTTGTCGAAGAGGTGAGTGGTCGGGGAGAGGACTGCGGCTACTCTGTGAGCGACATGACGGGGATATGCTGGACTCGCGCTGCCTGGAGTAAAAGGAGTGAAGTGGGGGGGAAGCAAGCATTGATTATGTGTCGCAGAAAGCGAATGTAGAATTCAAATGGTCGGATAGGGAGAATTGGTGGTATCTGGTTCTATCTGGTGGGAAATTGAAGACTTGTCGAGGACCTGTGGGGGTCCTTAATTGTGATTGAAGGTCTTTGCTAGTCGTTATAAACAAGAGAATGGAACTGGGATGGATGAATGGGTGATGGTGGTGGTGGTGGTGGTCGTAGAGAAAGGATAATTGAGGCTGGAATGCCGCGTAGAGGTCAGTCGATCAACAAAAAAGTCGGTCACATGGTCGCAAGATAAATTTCCCACACAGACGGCACCCACTTGTACCCACTTACCAGGACCTGAGTCGCATTGACTCGTTTACCTGGCTTTGTCCCGCTGACCCTTGATCCTTTTGTTACAGCTAACTCTCTCTATTGTATGCAACGGCCGATGTAGACTCACGGCTAGCTCTGTAGAGATTAACGCCAACCGACAGCCATTGTTGTGTAAACAGCGGTGCCAGTATGCTCTTCAGATATGATTTCCGTATTGTCCTCATCAGCAGAACCATATTTTGGGTCTTGGCGTTGAAGCCTTAACGTATAGAACAAAGCTAGACGCTTTAGCCAGAGCACTTACCCAAGGAACTCGGGCTGGATTCGGTCCTCGGCTGTCGCAGTCTGTGACAACCGACAAGCTTCCCTGGTTGGGGGTCTTCCCTGGTTGGGGGTCTTTCAAAAGATGACGCGATGGTAACGGATTATTAAACTGTAGCCAATTCTCATTCTGCAGTCGAAAGTCATAACCTATCCATGCCCCTCTGGAAGCACGAAGCGGTCCCTATTACCTCGGTGCCGTCCAAGGATTGGCCCCGCATGCTTTGTTCCGAATTCGCCTGCCGTCTTACGCGTTCCAGTCGGTCAAGTGAAAGTTCGACAGACTCGGTTCACTTCAGCCCTCTCTTCCCTGATTTCATCGTACCTTGATTTCATCTCTCTAGACTCTCCCCGCACCGTGGGTAATGAAGCAATTCGATCTGTTTACTCATATAAACGTCACTCCGGTGGGTCTTGCCTCTCCAGGAAACTCTGTGCTCCCCAGAGTAACCCACCGTTGAGCGTTCCCGACTACTGTATCTGTCTACTCGCCAATAAATTCGTGCAATGTATCATCGGACAGCAAGCAAGTACTTCAGCGCATTAGGATTTCGCCAAACTTCACAAGTACTGCTCTTTATGTCCATATGCGACTGGGCAAGTCACCGGGAATTCCGCATTCTGTACAGTGTTCTATTCAGTCTTTGGGAACTGTCTCCTCAACCAGAATCACTATGACAATATGCTACCGCCCTCCGAAACGCTCCACCTCTTATCTGGTATCATGAACGCATTCGGTTTCTTGAAGTCGAAAGTTCACTTCGAGTATGATTTAACCTCCCGACACTGCTTTTCGCAAGTACCTATTACGCTTCTCAACAATGGCTGTGTGTGTAGCTCCCATCACCTTCCATCTGCAATCAGAATGGTGGGCTTCTCATCTCATCCTCCATCAGGCGACTGTATTCAGTTAAGTCGAAGTACCATAACGATGATGGATACGAGCGGGATTACAATGAGTGCGTTGTAAAGATGTACAAGGACGTTGGTAAACAATGGGATCCTGATCTGTGGGATTCACCGGATATCCGGGGAACGGAGGCGCCGGAAATCCCGAATCCCGACACCTCAAACTCGTTCCTACAACATTTACTCCCGATGTCAGCTGTGTGAGCGTACAAGGAACGGACACGCCATTTGAGCATGTTTCGAAAATAACCCTGTGAAGTTGTCATCCAACCTTCAGAGATTCAAAAAGCAGCTGGAATCAGCTCAAATCGCGGACCCGGTTTACGGACACCGCCCTTCATCGCCCAGTAGCAACTTTCTTCTTCTACTTCCATCTGCTTAACCTACTCCGAAAGCTTCCACTCTGAAGCACCATGGACATCTCGTAAGTGAATCATCAGCAACAAGTTCTGATAGGAGCTGATGCTCTTCTTAGTTCTATTCTGCAAGGAGGATATCAGCACCCGCTCTCTCGCTCATGGCAGAGCAAACGCCAGCTCACCAAATCTATGCTAATGTATCCCATTTTCATAACCGACGATCCAGATGCTAGCGTGGAAATCACAAGTCTCCCTGGTCAACGCAGATGGGGTGTCAATAAATTGGAAGGATTCCTGACCCCATTGGTCAAAAAAGGACTACAGAGCGTGATTTTGTTCGGTGTTCCTCTCAAATGTGAAAAGGCTTGTATAAATACCCTAACCTATCTTGGAATATATGTCTCATAACACAACAACAGGACGCAAAAGGTACTCCAGCAGACGATCCCAATGGACCTGTTATACTCGCCATCAAGAAGCTTCGTGAACTCTTTCCATCCATGTATATCGCCTGCGATGTCTGCTTGTGCGAATACACCAATCACGGACATTGCGGTGTTCTCCATGACGATGGCACGATTAACACAGAGCCTTCTGTAGACCGTATTGCTGCAGTAGCTGTCAGCTATGCCAAGGCCGGTGCTCATTGCGTTGCTCCTAGTGACATGATGGATGGGCGTATCAAGGCTATCAAGAGGGGCTTGATAGACGCAGGCTACGGAAACAAATGCACTCTGATGAGCTATTCTGCGAAGTTTGCCAGTTCCTTGTATGGGCCATTCAGGCAAGTCATACCATGCGGTGATATACGTCCTAAACGTTTTAATGTCTCTCCCAGAGATGCCGCAGGAAGTGCACCATCTTTTGGTGACCGTAAATGCTATCAGCTGCCGCCTGCAGCGAAAGGATTAGCTCGAAGGGCTATTGTAAGTGTTTAGTACGCACGGTTAACGCCACCGACTAAAATCCGGCGGCGTAGCAACGAGATACTGCAGAGGGCGCAGATATCATCATGGTCAAGCCAGCGCTCCCGTACCTAGATATCATTGCGGACGCGGCACAGCTCGCCCCAGATCATCCCCTTGCGTGTTACCAAGTCAGTGGGGAGTTTGCCATGATTTACGCCGGTGCCAAGGCAGGCGTCTACGACTTGCGTACTATGGCCTTCGAGACTGTGGATAGCATGATTCGAGCGGGTAATAATAGCCCATTCATATGGCCTTTCGTTACTGACATCGGGTTCCAGGTGCAACGTTGATTCTCACATACTTCACTCCTGATTTTCTGGACTGGTTGGAAAACTAGATTTACTTTCGATGGATTCCAATTAGCAAAAACAATTGTAGCTGTAGACTATACGGAGAAGGAATGCAATGCTTTGTAGAACGTTCGTTTTGTGAAGGTCACGTGTCGGCACGACGATGCACGCCAGCCCCAAAGTTGCGTCACATCTTGACCCTTCTTCCTGATTTCTTCTGCTATGCTAGACACTCGAACAATTGCTTTCGCAGCAGTAACAGCTGTTATCACGTTTGGGACAGCGTACTCAGTCGTCTATGGAACCTATCTCGACACTTCAAATCCCCTTCTCTCACATCTACCACATCCTTTGAGCCAGACTCAGTATTGGGCTCGTAAATCCAATATACTCAACGTCTACTTCATCAAGAAAGCATGGGGATGGACCTCGGCCGCTTTCTTGTTACTTTGGGTTACCAGTCCCAAGGCAACTCGATCTAGTTCGAGGATCTTGCAGTGGTTAATGGTAACTGCTTGCTGGCTCACGTTCACGGCATGGTTTTTCGGACCCGCCCTAATTGGACGTATCAACCTCGCCTCTGGAGGAGAATGTCTTGTCGTTATCCCGCCCGGAGATTCAATCTCAGTTCCCGTTGAATATTGCTTCACCAGATCCACCGTAACACCATCTTCCCATCCCCACATCTTCAGTAATTCACCTGTCGTCCCTCCCGAATGGAGCGGTGTTCCTAGGTTGCAAAAGGGGCACGATGTGTCTGGACACATATTCCTCCTGACAATGTCCATACTCTTCCTTGCCGATCAACTGCGAGCGTCCTTACGCTGTGGTAGATGGTCTTTGGCACATAAGATTACAGTCGCTGTCAATTTGACGTTGATTGGTCTGTGGCTATTTGCTAGCTATACCACCAGCGTCTACTTTCATTCACCGTTTGAGAAATTTACCGGATATGGTTCGTGTCCGTCCTAACCTCGTTTTTTGACAGCTTTCTGACACTACCTTTGCAGTTCTGGGCCTCGCGAGTTTCGCAGTTACCCAGCTGTCATTCTTTGCTGTTAAAAAAAAGCAACATTCATCATGACATGCACGGCTATTATGTGTACCCACTTAGGGCGATACGATACCCCCGTAATCAGGAATATCGATGGAGTAGCAAGACGTCTGGATTATAGGCAATTACTATAGACATGGTTGTGTAGACATTTCAAGTGGAACATTCAACTGTCAATTTGTATGCCATCGCGAAAAGGAGAGTAAGTCGTATGACTCGTAAGATATGGATATATGGGTCATCATAATCACTCCCAATCGCTATCGTCATCCTCAGCCGCATCACCAGGCGCAGTCTGCTTGGCAGGTCCTTTACCTTCCCCGCTTCCACTCACATTGCCCGACGAAACAAGGTCATAGCTTTCCTCGCTACTCTCCCTGGGGCTTGTGTTTGCTGGGGTATGAGCTTGAGGGGAAGTAGGTGTCACAGAGGTACTTTCCGGGGTACTACCTTTCGCCGAGTGTGTAGCTGGAACGACATTTTGCCCCTTGGTAGCCTCGGAAGTAGGGGTCTTTCCCTTCTGATTCGTGGAGGGAACTTCCTCCGCATCGTCATCTTCCCAACTGAAGTCATCCTCACTTTCGATGGTACCTTTGAACATTATGATAAGAGTGTCCAAATTCCATACGAACGGATATACCTTGTATCAGAGCCTTCCGCTTCTCCTCTTCCTCACGAATTTGATGCACCCTGAAAAAGTAACGTTTCCAAAACACATTCCGGGGAATTTCAGCGGGCACTAAAACCACGATCAGTTTTCTAAAGGTGAATCTTGCCAGGTGAACTCACCAAGAGTGTCCAAGGTCTTCTGAAGAGCACGACCATCCTCCGTTTGATCCAGATGACTATTGATCTTACTATTCCATTCTTCATTGTCCATACCCTTATCGAGGCTGTTCTGCTCCACCCATTTCAAGTACGTTTCTCGTACTCCTTGTTCCGATTCAGGATCGTGTCTCAGAATATTTGGATCTCCTTTGAGGCGTTTGACCAGAGCCTCTGCCCGTGTAGCAACTGCAGTGGAGGTGATCTTCTCTTTACCCTTGTCAGTAGACGCATTTGTTTCTGCGTCTTCCGAAGGTAACATCCACATATCCGTTCCATCCCAAATGAATCCACTCCCAGCACCTCCGGCACCCACTTGATCTGGTGGAATCACCTTGACTGCATCTTTGAACACTTCTCCTGCCTCCTTGACAGCCTCGCGGAGTAAGGCTTCACTCTTCTGAACGTACTCCTCCGCCTGAGCACGAGTAACACCCTGCAACCGTGTAAATTCGGTCGTAAGAGTGGTCCTCAATTGTGCAAAGTCTGTGTTTTCGGAGAGGTGTTTTACTGATTGTGGTATGTTTTCTTGCACCGCGGACACCACATTCGGAGGTAGAGCCGACTGAAGACGGGAAAAGAGATTCTGAACAGAGTAGGCATTTGTCGAAGCATTTGCTGGTTCCTCAGTCAGAGTCGAAGAAGAACCAGGCTTTACGGTCTCCACTGAAGCCCTGGGCTGAACGTCGTCGGCTGACGATGCTGCCGAAGATGTTGACGCGGTCGGTTGGTCTTCAGATTCTTTGGGACCCTCTGCGGTCAGCCTTGAGAACTCTTTCTGTGCCTGCACAACGACATCGCTGAAATCTTTTCGGGCAGTTTGTAAGACTGATTGACTCTATCAGACTGCAGCGTTAACTGAGACAGCGAACTCCAATAAACACGCACTGACCTGCTGCCTGAATCCGCCCCAGAAGCGATTCAACGAACTCATAACCTGAGTGACTTCATCGTTCAGGCTTTGGTTTTGATCATTGGAAGTAGGAGTATTGGAGGTCGCACTGGCATTAATGTCATAGGGATCGAGAAAGTTCATGGTAACTGGTGGATAAGTGATTTATAGCAGTGGCAGTGTCATTCAATGACGTGCCCACGGCCACTTACTGAAATTCTCAAGATTAGGTTTTTTCTCCCAAAAACCAGCTATTTATTCTTTTCTTCAGAATCATATAATATAATACAGTACTCTCAAATCCAATTTCAAGCAGCGACAGCAATTTGTGGAGCGGAGGTTTGGTTCTGCATGAGTGTATCGACGATAACATTATCGTTAACTCTCTGATCCTTAAGTTTCTGTGCATGGCACTCCGCGATGAAGTCGCTAAACATCTGTAGAATTATTAATGAACAGAAAGGTTCAAAAAGAGTAGCAGCTGTACTAACCTCAATAGTGTCAAGAGGCCCACCAGCACTTTCAGGGTGAAATTGAACCCCCCACACCTTCTTCCCCGAGTCAGTAGTAGACTTGATGCCTTCAACGGAAGAGTCATTGCAATTGATGAAAAACGGCTCCCATCCTTGAGGGAAGGGATCCTGCAACTTCAATGCGTATTGATGGTTCTGGCTATAAATGGAAATGCATGAGCTTGGCAAACCCCGACTCCAGCCGAACATACCTGGTGACATAGACACGACCGGCGCGAATAGAGCCTGCAGATGCCAAGGCGAGTACGGGCTGATTGTGACCACGGTTACCAAAGGTCATTCGGTACGCATCCAATCCAGCGGCCATTCCAATGATCTGATGTCCCATGCAGATACCGAACACTGGCTTGTGCCACTCCTCCAGCGTTTTGCGGAGCTTGAGAGCAGCTTCCATGCAGTGACCTGGATCACCGGGGCCATTGCTCAGGAAGAGACCATCGAAGCGACTCCGAATGGTATTGAAATCATAGTTCCATGGCAGGACGGTAACCGCTGCGCCACGGCGGACCAGAGAACGTAAAATGTTGGCCTTTGCACCGAAGTCGAGCACCGCGACTTTAACAGATCCGGTAGGATTGAGTTCGTATGGTTCTTTGGTAGAGACTTGATCAACGAGATTTTCAAGCGAGGGATCCCAATAATCGTGCGCCTCAGGGGCTGGCAATGAGGCATCCGGTCCAACAGCTAGACGACCCAGCGTTGTACCTTGGTCTCGGAGGAGTCGCGTAATGGCACGAGTATCGACGCCGGTGATCCCTGGAATATTATGTCGATGGCACCACGACTGCAACGACTCAACAGCAGAATAATGAGAAAAGCGTTCTGCCAAGTCGCCAACTACAATAGCACTACATTGTATGCCTTGGGATTCGAGGACAACTCCGACATCCTGAGAATCGTACGGCGCGGTATTGTTGGGAACACCATAATTGCCGATAAGTGGGGTTGTGAAGACAAGGATCTGTCCACGGTACGATGGGTCAGTCATTGACTCGGTATCTAGGAGATTCCAGTGTAAACAAAGTGGATACATGTGAGAAAACGTGTACCTACAAGATGTGATTGAGGTAGAGAAAACGGTTTCTCCGTAAACGCTTCGGGGGGTACCAAACGAGCGTCCCTTGAAGGATTGTCCCGTTTTAAGGTGAAGAATGGCAGGTAAAGAGGACAGAACTCCAGGGTGAGCATGTGTAGCCAGTCCTCGAGTGATTCGCGGGATTGAGAAAAGATTTTGAGATAGCTTTTTGGCCAACATGGTGGATTTGATCCTTTAATGATTTAAGAGCGAGAAAACAAGGTCACTGAGATAACTGGGAGGGGTTAAGTAAATGACAACGTCTCTAAGGGTCGACTTACTCGTCGCGTGTGTTTTGAGTAAAGAACATAGACGACTGGCTAGTCGAGCAACGTGTTGGGGTCAGAGAGAAAATTTTTCTGCGGCGTTATATGATGTCGCTTACCGCCCACGTGATTTTCCAGGCGACCTCCAAGCGCTCCCACCTCGGTAACTTACATGCTTGCCATCGTCACAAAACGGACGGTTACAGGCCTAGCTCCCACCCGCCTGTCCAGGCTTTGTCCTTTCTCTGATATCATTCGTTTTAATCTCCCGATTCCCTCGCCAATGCAGCTTACGGAGTAGCATTATTCTTTGACAGCCTACAAGGTGCCCGAAAGCAAACACTGAACATGTACAGGCTCCTCAGTCTCCCGAATCGCCCCCCGAACAGAATTACTGTACCTCTTTCAAGGAGAGTTTCTGGCCCAAACCGAGTTTCAGTCTCGATTTTCACGGTTACGCTCTTAAGGAGTGTTTATGATGGACTCGACATCGCATAGTTATCGCGCTCTCTCAGCTCTTACAAGCTGCGTTCATCTCCTAGGTGTAGTCCTTCGAGAAGCTTGACCCAGGGAAGGGTATTACTCCTTCTAATTCGGATTTCGACGTGCGTAGTAGCATTCACTCCCTTGGTCTGGGGTGCACTGACACAGTATTGTGGCAGGTGGCTTTTTGTGTTCTTCTGTGGAATATCACATAATAAAATTTCAGCTGTCTGCAATTTTTAGCTGAGATGCTCGCGATGAGTGTTGGTCTCTACAAGAACCCTCGATCGTGCAGAATACCCATTACATCTTGCCTCATCTTCTTCGTAATTATTAAAGTGTCCATCGTTCGCTAATGTATGAGCATCGCTAGCGCAGTCAATCCTAGGTGTTCACATACTTCTTTCTTATTGAGAAGGTGCAGTGAATGTCGCATGGTCAAACACTTACACTTAACTTCATCTACAGACTCGCATCGTATGGACACCTCCCGTAGGTCCTCTTCGCAAGTTGATAATATATACTGCGTGTGGCATCTGCCTCTGTGGGTACTCCGTTTTGTTGTGGGTTTGTCTTGTTCGAAAGATTGAGTTCCATGATGGAGAACGGGATGTGTGCCATAGAGCTTCCCTTGCACGCATTCAAGCGCAATAAACTCACTCTTTGTGACTCTCGACCCTTTATTTTTGCTGTGCGGGGTAGTAGTACTATTAGTCTACGAGATCGTGCAGAATTTGGCCTTGGTGTTCCTCTTGCCTTTGCTTTTAGCCCTGAACTCAAAAAAAAAAAAAAGCAAAGTCACTAAGACTTCAGTGGCCCGGGGGTCATCGCTGACTCATGCTCGGTTAACCCTATTTATCTGGACTCGCTATGGCTGGTATCACCACTGTAAGTGAGAATTACAACACTGCTTACTCTTCTGAACGGGCCAACATTAGACCAAATACGCCATCTTCCTCGCATGTGGAAGGCAAGAAGGATGTATGTATGTGTTTGAGCCTCTGTGTTATCGATGTCAGTCTATCTCGGCTTTACATTAGGCTCGTACTAACAAGGATTGGAAATACAGGTGGCGTTAAATGCCATGGCCTTATGCTGGGTCTGCTCTGGTGTACTCGTCAGCTCTGACAACGAGCATCTTACGCTTCCACATGTCAACATGACGATCTCTACTATCAAGACACAAACTTCAAGTAGAGAGCCCGAGTGTGACCTGGTTACACCCGTCCTTCCAAAAGACCCAGACGAAGGGAAGACGAATGCCACGCCGGGTGGTCACTTGCCTGGTGCTCAACTACTACGTTTAGAACTAGATAATCCAGGTAGCCAATCATGCATACTACATTCACATGAATGTAATCAAGAACCCTGTATATACACTACTCATGTTTTTAGAGTTGATGAACGTCTGGAATGCAAGAACAGTGTCAAAGTGGTGCAAGGTAGTAGTGGTGAACAGCGATATCAAGAGGAGCGATGAGACCGATAGACGCGAATATATAGATAATGCCGTCTATGCCTTCCTTTTCCCTGCACGTCTGGACTTAGGAATATGTGATATCCCCGCATCCGACTCAGAGTCAGAATCAGATTCACCCGAATCCATCGCTGCTCTGCCATAAAGGTCTTCAGTTGCACGCGGTTTGGGTCGAACGGGTTGCGAGGACGGCAATGGTGACGCGCCAAACTTCTGACCCCTTGGTTGGCTTGCTATTTGGGATAAACCTCGGAAGGTAGATGTATTAGAAGGACGTCTGATCTGAGTAGTCACAGACTGCACAACCTCTTCTTCGTCGTCGGAATCGTCTGGAGAATGAGGTAGATCATTGATGGATTGAGTTTCCATGTCCTGGTACTGTGAGAATGGGAAACCTGGCTGGGTTTCGCTTGGTATGAATAACGGATCCTCGAGCCGCACATCGTGTCCTGGAGTGCTTTGCAGTTCATCAACCATAGAAACCGTATCCGGTTCCGTGGGCGAAGATACTGGGAGAGCAGTCCATGTAGCTTGTGAGAGTTGTTTCGGGGAGGCTTGGGCAGATTCAGAGCGAGAATTTTCGCTGGAACTCT
Organism: Moniliophthora roreri; assembly: GCA_001466705.2. NCBI lineage: Eukaryota > Fungi > Basidiomycota > Agaricomycetes > Agaricales > Marasmiaceae > Moniliophthora > Moniliophthora roreri. Next base: position 170,189 of record LATX02000068.1, on the reverse strand, counting down.
TCTGCGAACGCGCCTTCGGTGTTATTTCCTGGCCTTCCTCCTCAGTATCCGAGTTATCTGACTGAGTAGGCTTTGCTGAGACTTTACGCGGCTCAGTGATTGGTGCGTTAGTGGTAGAGAGCTTTGAACGACTCCTAGTCATCTTCACAACGCTGTCTCTGATGGCTGTTTCATGGGATGTCACAGGTTGAGTTTTAGATGGTCTCCCGCGGTGCGATGGCACCTTCGGAACGAGAACAGAAGTCGGAATGTCTTGGGATTTCCCACCCCGCTTCTTCATTCGTGAGATGACCGGGGATACTGGTGAATTGCGGGGAAGTTGTGATGCGGGTTCAATCGGACTGCCTTCGCGAGTAGTGATGGTAGGTTCAATAGGATCAATATCATCGCCCGAACCTCGCGGAGATCCCAAGGAGGTTGCACCTTCTATCGCCTTGGCGACAGCCTTTCCGACTTGAGGAGGCGCTTCCGCGGCATCGCTAGCCATTGAAAAAGACTCGAGAACGGTGGCCTCTGCGTCTCGGCCGCTCGCTGGCACTGACGATGCGAATAGGCTGCTTTTTTTCGCAGTGGGACCTTTGCTATTCGACGGATTCGGCACCTCTTGGTTACTAGCAGACACACATTGGATTCCCGGAGGAACACTGGGCGTTTTCGAGGGTATCGAGGACACGTCAAGGTCGCTCGGATCATCGTCACCTCCTGCATCACCTCCCACCTCCATCTCCGAGTCTGAAGAAGACCCTGCACGGCGTGCTCCCGAGAACCTTCGCCGACTCCTAGTCTTTTCTACCTGCTCTTCTTCAAGTACCACATCCTGCGTATCGTGCTGTCCCGCTATATCAACTTGTAGCGCGTTGTCAATCGTTATATGTCTTTTAGTAGGTCCTTGTAACACGTCCTGAATGTTGATCTTGGAACTAGACTCTTCAGCGTGCTCGGTGTATTTCCTCTTAGCCGCAAGACTAATCGCTTTCAACGAATCGTCGGAGTCACTATCTGGTGCGGGTCGTTTTTGCGAGGGAGGAACGACTGGAGTCTGAAAATAATATCAAACATAATCAACTGGAATATCAAGCAATCTTAAGGTTTGACTACCTTACTCTGGGTAGGACCTTTGGCAGGAACAATCTGAGAGGCATCGTCCGACTCGGGGCTTTCAAGTTCAGTTCTTGTGGAAGTGGTAATCTGTATCAATGACAGGAAGAAAGACATCAGGATCTGCTCTGGATATACTCAGAGATGTCAAAGCACTTTTTTCTGCGAAACAGGTTTCTGGTGAACGGTTTTCTTCGGTAACTCCGGAGCTGAAGTCTTCGCTAGGGCGGATGCAGCAGAGGACGTGCTGCTTTGTGTCTTTTGGCGAATAAGATCCCGAATTGATCGAGCACAGGCATCTAGCTCAGCATCTGTTGCAGAGTGACGATGCCTCTTCAGTCCAGGTGTCTGAGATTGAGAGGTATCCACTAATGCATTGGAAATTAGGTGAATGGTCGGATGATGAGCTAGAACAACAAACTGTTGTCGACCGGTGCTTCAGCACCCGTCTTCCCTCGGCTCTTTGTTGTTTTGGCTGCACCACTGTGTTCAATATGAAAATCGGTCTATTCACCGAGCAACCTACAAGTTGTTCTACCACTCATGGTTTTGGCGGTCAGTATTTTGATCCCCGAACTTGTTGAAGGTCCTGAGATCTTGATTAAGCAGGGCTCGAGAGTTGCAAGGGGACGTTTTTACCACTCGGATCTATGTCCATGTCATTTGTCTGCTCGGTTGATTCTTTAATTGCTCGCTCTTCCGTTCCTTTGGACTTCGTAGGTTTGTTGCCTGTGATAAGTCAGAAGTCTACGACGATTTCTATGTCTGAGAACTGACTCTTGACTGGATTCTCAGACTCCTTGTCTGCTAAATCTAACGAGACACTAAAGCAGTACGATCTGCATGTAGAACGAAACCAACGAACCTCGGGTTTTCGATATTGCTGTCGCTAACTCTTCAGGAAACCGCCCTTGATTTGTACGCTCAATCTCTATGCTTTTGGAAGCCTGCGTAGCGGTCTTGGATAACTTTACCTCTGCCTCTTGTAACTCTCCATCTTTCTTCTTCTTTTTCCGCTTCTTTTTCTCGGTGATCGATGCTTCCGTCTGTGTGGGATTTGGAACCTGGGCCTCCTCCTCGACGATCTCGCTAGACTTTATAGCCTTCTTCCTCTTCGACTTCTTCGTCTGTGGTTCCGTAGTACCTGAAGGTGTAGGACCTTCGATTTGGTTCATTGCCATACGTTGTGTAGGCGCAGGGGTAGGTAAAAGCAGCGTGGCAGGTCGCACGTTCTCTGTTGAGGACGCAGGTGTAGCCGACGTCGTGGAAAGGTTGGTTTTCTGGAAAGGTTGTGATGTTTGCGTTTCAGAGACGAGTTCAACCGGTTGTGAGATGTATAATTTAGGTCCGGAGGTTGTGTTTGCGCGCCGTCTTTTAGAAGGGGGTAAAGTTCCTTGCATATCTTCATGGGGAGATTCTGCTTCTGCTTCGGTTAATACAACTTTGCGTTTCCGACCACCGCTTGAAGCTTGATCGGAAGACTCTTCATTGGGAGTTGACAACGATTGATTGACTTCAGGAGTTTGCACTCCGCTGGATGCCTATAAAATACAAGGTGAGACTGGGAGCTCAAGTATGCTAGCCAAATCAAATTCACCACCTCCACCGTCACCCTTACATCTACAGACGCAGCTGAGTGAGCGAGCGCACGAAACGCGTCAAAATCGTCATCTAATCGTTAATTAGGTCGCATCGGAAATTACGACTAGTGACACACCGTCCTCGAGGTCAATCAATTTTCCCGACCGAATTTGCGACAGCAACACGACTTCATTGCCAGCTAGTCCAAGTTTCCGCCGCACAACTTGTTTCATCTCCGTCAATGAAGTTTCTACAAAACTTGAGCACGCGTGGCGGAAGCACGAACCGAATCATATACCTCTAAACAGTCGGTCAAATGTCCTATTTGTCGCATGGTAAGTGATCCTAGGAAGATTAGATTCGTGACTGGTCTGCGCAACCCCGGCCATCGCGTCGCAGAGATGGTAGTGGCTAAAAGGAAAGGGCCGAAGTATTGAAGTAGATGTATTTTCGCGTCGGACTAGACTTTCGGTCAACATAACCAAATAATTTCCTCTCTTTCTGTGACCATGGCCGGCGCGCCTCCCTGTACGCTTTCGTTCTTTTCTATTCCCTGGGTGGTCTGAGTCACTGACCAATCCATAGCATCTGGATTCCATCTTCCTGGGTTTAAATACAATTTTATGGCGAAGGCCCTCGGTGCAACGATGTGGTTCTTCATATTCTACCGTGTTCGGTGAGTTGCAGTACCTGTTAGTTTCTATCACAAGCTTATATATATTCTTTTCTCCAGCCAGGATGGTGGAAAGCTCATAGTAAGTCAGATGCTAGGAATCTCCGGAATTTTCCTCGACCTCAATCAATCTCATAGGGCCACCATCCGTTTGAACACGGTGACAGCCATGGACACGGACACTCCGAGCACCATAAATAGACGCACCTATCATCTGTATCAATATTAGTCTTCCAAGATCCATTTCAGAGCCATAAGACACCCATTATAGAGTTATATGCAGTAGTACATACTGTAGCCAATTCGGAGGTAATGCGTCGAAAGCCCAAACATAACTCATCTTCAGCCACGTTGGGTGACACGACTTGGTGGAATGAGCTGCGACCGCCGCCACGACACGTAGCTTCTTGATATTCGTTCAGTCTTCTTCTATATCGATCATGAAGCTTGGGAGGAATTACTTGAAGAACTTCCTGAGGTTACTATGGGTGCTGGTCATCGTGTGGTATGAGCTGGTTGTCTTCCACAAAGCCTCTAGTGCCTGTTCATGGCCTGATGCAAGTTTTCCAAAAGTGCGTCCCTTTATTGTACAGGTACACATAGTATTCAATATTCAACAGAAGAGTCGACCAACGCACGTCTTGTTAGTTGCGGACCCTCAAATCATCGACCAGCGGTCCTATCCAGACCGCAACTTCATTCTCAATTGGCTTACAAGGTTCATAGTCGACCTGAACCTTCGAAAGAATTGGCGCGCCGCACTCCGCTCACAGCCAGATGCGGTATTCTTCCTCGGGGACATGATGGACGGAGGTCGAGTGGACATGTCGGATTCCGAGTGTGTTGCTACAACCCCCGCATCCTCATACGCCATGCTAATCACCGAAATAGATACGAGGTGCTTTACAGAAGGTTTCTCGGGATATTCAAGCTCGACGAGAAAATACCGCGATATTGCATCCCGGGCAACCACGATACGGGGTATGTCGGAGTATCAGACGCCTACCTGAAACATACTTATGATTGGCCAGGCTGGGAGTACAAGATTGGTTTTCGCCAGATGCTCGCGTACGTTATGAGAAGCATTTCGGCCCTTTGAACCGACAGGTTACGGTTGGTAACCACACGTTCGTTTTATTGGATGCGCCAGGTTTGGTGGAAGAAGATTATCGGCGGCATGGTAGCGGAAAGCCGTACTCTGACTGGGTTCCCGTTCGTGGTGGGACCATAGACTTTGTGAAATCGTTTGCACAGGGTACGTGAGCCCTCCTGGCATGCTTACAATGCATCTGACTTGCATGCTAGAGGAGCACGAGGAGCCCGTCATTCTCTTGACGCATATACCACTGTCGCGACCCGAAGGTTCCAACTGTGGGCCCCTTCGCGAGAAGGGGACGATACGCCGTGGCGTAGGCATTGGATATCAAAATACCCTTGGAAAGGATTCGAGTCGATTTTTGCTCTCGAACCTGTCACCAGTGCTGGTATTTAGGCGGGTCTTTCGTCATCGTCTCACCTACTGAGCTAATCCCTTGCATTTAGTGGTGACGATCACGACTATTGTGACTACACGCATACTTTTTCAGAGACCGGGAGCCTCACACATATACGTGAAGCGACGGTCAAGTCATTGTCGATGGTTATGGGAATCCGATATCCAGGTTATCATCTTTTGTCTTTGGTTTCTCCAAAAGATTCCGCCCGCGCCTTCAATGACTCGATTTGCCTCATGCCGGACCAGCTTGGAATATATTTGTCGATATACCTCCCTCTCATTGCATTCTCCCTCCTAATACTTCTAGTCCCCTGTCTCCTTCGCACGCAAGGCCTGCCTCACCGATCTCACGCTAAAAACAGATCTATGGATAACAAGCATCATCGTGTCAAGTCGAATGAGAGCGACAGCATGTATTTTTCTCTGACGGACGAAGAAAGTGGCTATCGTTCGCCACCTTTGACGGGTACCGCGAGGCATTCGGGTCGAAGTCAGGGGCACCGAGAACGCAAGATGTCGGTACACCGCAGATTGCGTTCGTGCCTAAGACGAGGAACCTTTTTGGGCGAGTATATACGTGATATCAGAGATGTTGCCGTGTTCCCGTTAACGGTTTTTGTTTCAATTTCGACCTGGATCATGACGGATTGGTGATGTGTTTGAGTTTAGCATAGTGTAACATCGATAATCAGAATGGACTTTTTAGGACTTGTAGCTCTATTTTCTGCCATCTTCTGAGAGATTCTCGTCCGTTCATCAGTCCTGCTCCAAGCAACCAGCTTCTTAGCGTCCGTACCCTTCCCCGGACGAGGGAGAGTTTTCAGCTATGATATATTTGATGCACAGCTCTGGATCTCAAGGGGGACACTTTCCATGCGAACTGTAAACGTTTCGACTTGATTCAGGGCCAGGTCCAGGCAACACCAGGGCGATGAATCCAGCAAAGTGAAATTTGGCTAGCAAAACTGGAAGTTTTTGGGGTAAAACGCGCCTCATGGAGTGATTTGCCGCGTTGCAGTATGGGAAAAGTGGAGAAGCCAGGCGACGGATAAGGATATGAGCCTATAAATTGGCAGGGTGAAGCACGTTTGCTGTCCAAGGCAGCCGCCATTTGAAGGGGTATAAATTCGACACGATACAGAAAGTAAATTCGGTATTACCTTTCCACCGTTCCTCCAAGGCGGCAAAGCGCAAATCGTGGACCTTTGAGCCCATCAGAGAGGAGACCCCAGAGCCTCAGCTTGTGGAAGAACAGCGTACAAGTCGACGTCATATTCAGAAAGCAAGGGTCCCAATCGTCCGCGCCTTTTCCTTGGAATCTTTGCTCCTTAGCTCCTCTCCAACAAATCTTCATCATCCACGGTAATCACCTTTGCTTTTTCTCCCATTTCTTTGCTCATCGTCATTGTTCTCGACAGCGACATGGCCAACCTCACAGGTACTTGTTCTCCCCCTTCAACGTCACCATTTTTTTCTTGCTCACCGTCGTTGACAGCACCGAGAAGCGACTCGTTCAATGCCCGCGTTCGTGGCACCTCTCACATCGATTTCAAAACAGCGACCACCGGTGTAGCTGCTAAAGCCATGCGCAACGAGATCAGCCATCTCGTCGCGACTGTCGACGACCCAGCTACCAAAAAGGTGCGTGTTACCTCTATCGATCTCAAGCGATATGGTCTTAAAATCCTCTACAGGCATTCGACACTGAAATGCAATCATTCTTCTTCCTCTTTACGCGTTATCTCTCCGAGCGTGCAAAGAGCCAAGAGCTGTATGTCTTTCTGCAGATTACCTCTATATGTTCTCGCTAATGGTCTCACAGTGACTGGGACCGTATCAAGTCTCCCGCTGATGACCAGATTATTCCCTATGCGAACCTTCCTGCCTCCACAGACATCAAGAATCTCAATAAACTCGCTGTGCTCAAAGTCAATGGTGGTCTTGGCACTTCCATGGGTGCGTGTCCCTCCGAATAATTATCAAAAATATTTACTCAGTGTCTGATAGGTATGACTGGTGCAAAGAGTGCTCTTGAAGTCAAGGATGACATGACTTTCCTTGATCTTACTGTCCGTCAGATTGAACACCTCAACACCACCAACCGCGTCGATGTTCCCCTCATTCTCATGACATCATTCAACACCCACGAAGACACTCTTCGAATAATCAAAAAGTACGCCAACCAACAGTTGCGTATCACCACCTTCAACCAGTCGAGATATCCTCGCATCTTGAAGGAAACCCTCATGCCCTTGCCAAAGAGGGCTGACGATGACAAGAAGAACTGGTATCCGCCCGGTCACGGTGATCTTTACAACGCTCTCCTCCACTCTGGCGTTCTTGACCAGCTCCTCGCTGAAGGAAAGGAATACCTCTTCGTTTCCAACTCGGACAACTTAGGTGCCGTGTAAGTGGTTCGGTTCCAGGTCAACTTACTCACTAACTCTTTACTTTAGTGTCGATGAGAAGATTCTCCAGCATATGATTGACAGCCAGGCCGAGTTCCTGATGGAAGTCACTGACAAGACCAAGGCCGATGTCAAGGTAAGAACCAATATCAGCGGATGTAGGCAAATTGCTAAATTTCGAGTAGGGAGGAACACTTATTGACTATGATGGCTCTATCAGATTGCTCGAGATTGCTCAAGTTCCATCAGAGCACGTCGAGGATTTCAAATCGGTCCGCAAGTTCAAGATCTTCAACACCAATAACTTGTGGGTCAACCTCAGAGGTAGGATGCCCCCTTGCACATGACACCAGAGAACTGAATTGTGAATTGTTATGAATAGCGCTCAAGCGTATTATGGAGACCGAGGGCATGGAGCTCGAAATCATCATCAATCCCAAGATGACTGATGATGGACAAGCTGTCATTCAGGTGAATACAGAATATTTCTACTTGAATCAGTGATTCATTACTACTTTCGCAGCTCGAGACTGCAGCTGGCGCTGCCATCAAGCACTTCAAGAACGCTCATGGAATCAACGTTCCTCGTAGCCGTTTCTTGCCTGTTAAGAGCTGTTCCGATCTTCTATTGATCAAGAGTGATATCTACTCGCTGCAACATGGTCAACTTGTCATCAACGAGCAGAGAATGTTCGAAACCACACCAGTCATCAAGTTGGGTGATCACTTCAAGAAGGTCTGTATGAGCAAACAGCGTTAGTGGACCATGAGCCTGACCAACTTTTAGATTCAACAATTCCAGAAACGTTTCAAGAAGATTCCTAAAATCTTAGAACTCGACCACTTGACGGTGACTGGCGACGTGTACTTTGGCCGTAATGTTACGCTACGCGGAACTGTCATCGGTAAGCCTCGTCCCCCATGGTCTAGACATAACATACTCAATCTGAACTACTACCAGTTGTCGCAAACGAGGGCCAGCGTATCGATATCCCCGATGGATGCATCTTAGAGAACCGTTCGTACTCGTCATTTCACGGCATGTCTCGCTAAGCTGACGACTCTCTGGTCTCACAGGTCTCCTTTCTGGTAACTTGAACATGATTGTGAGCCGAGTTTTTAGGAAAATACCGTTCTCTGAAAACTGACTCCTATCTCAGGAACTGTGAAAGGCAAAAGGTGTAACGTGTACCCTGTCATCTTCATAAGACTTAGATGTGTTTTTGGACAATGATGATACGAGCAGTTTGTTTGGCCAAATAGTTAGTCTCCTGTAAGCAGACTCAATCGCTCGTTCCTCGCTGTATAGAGTCTGCCTGATCTCGCGGCGTGTTACCCGTAGTTGACTTGTTAGCCGAATATACCCGTTATAGTAATTCTGGCACGTGGAATGACCAGCCCTCCCTGCGTACAAGAGCGTTCTACACCCCGCAAAAAAATTCCAAATCGTCCCGTTCAAGTTCGAGCAGCTTTAATTGAGCTGCAAATAGTCAGGTAACTCATAATCAGTCACGAGAGAGCCGTTGAGCAGCTCGGAACCAAAGTGGTAGGCGGGATTGGGTTTATTTCTAACCCTACCCTGTCCCTTTTACGGCACCCATGACCTCCTCCCACGTTTAGTGCCTCTCCAACTGGTGGANACAGCGTTAGTGGACCATGAGCCTGACCAACTTTTAGATTCAACAATTCCAGAAACGTTTCAAGAAGATTCCTAAAATCTTAGAACTCGACCACTTGACGGTGACTGGCGACGTGTACTTTGGCCGTAATGTTACGCTACGCGGAACTGTCATCGGTAAGCCTCGTCCCCCATGGTCTAGACATAACATACTCAATCTGAACTACTACCAGTTGTCGCAAACGAGGGCCAGCGTATCGATATCCCCGATGGATGCATCTTAGAGAACCGTTCGTACTCGTCATTTCACGGCATGTCTCGCTAAGCTGACGACTCTCTGGTCTCACAGGTCTCCTTTCTGGTAACTTGAACATGATTGTGAGCCGAGTTTTTAGGAAAATACCGTTCTCTGAAAACTGACTCCTATCTCAGGAACTGTGAAAGGCAAAAGGTGTAACGTGTACCCTGTCATCTTCATAAGACTTAGATGTGTTTTTGGACAATGATGATACGAGCAGTTTGTTTGGCCAAATAGTTAGTCTCCTGTAAGCAGACTCAATCGCTCGTTCCTCGCTGTATAGAGTCTGCCTGATCTCGCGGCGTGTTACCCGTAGTTGACTTGTTAGCCGAATATACCCGTTATAGTAATTCTGGCACGTGGAATGACCAGCCCTCCCTGCGTACAAGAGCGTTCTACACCCCGCAAAAAAATTCCAAATCGTCCCGTTCAAGTTCGAGCAGCTTTAATTGAGCTGCAAATAGTCAGGTAACTCATAATCAGTCACGAGAGAGCCGTTGAGCAGCTCGGAACCAAAGTGGTAGGCGGGATTGGGTTTATTTCTAACCCTACCCTGTCCCTTTTACGGCACCCATGACCTCCTCCCACGTTTAGTGCCTCTCCAACTGGTGGACTTTGCACTCTTTCTGTCCCTTCTCCGTGCTTTTCATGGTGCTTAAGCTCACTGGGGCACTAAAGTATTCCTGCTACCTCTAGGTAGAGGGTTCTTACTGGTCAAACGTCAAAATTTGTCAGCATTTGGGAAAAAAAGTCCAGACCATTCATATCTGGTTCCTTCATTCCATCCCAGCTCATTCTGTCTCCACTTGAAACCTGAGGCTCCTTTCCTGTGCAGGCAGAGTCTCTCTTTTCCTTGCCTCTCGATAGTCTGGGAGGTCCCTTGTCAAAGAACTGGGCAATGCTTGACGATGGTGAAGTTGCCTACCCCAGTAATGGGCCGGTTATGGTTGCATCTGTCTCCAAAGCACCCAGTACTAGTTTTCTCCCGAGCTGCACTTCTTCAGTGTGCAGTGGAGATGAGCTGTTTCTCATTATCTGTACCACCTTGGAATGGGTGTTGAAATGCAGTGGGAAAGTAGGCAGAACATGTATGTTGCTATGTTACACATATTATGCCATCTGTTCTTTGTTTTCTCCTCCAAAGAGGTGCAAAATTGAGTTCATGCCACCCTGCTGTTCTAACCCTAACCTTGATAAGGTCCCATTGGGTAAGGATCTTGTCTAAATCTCCTTCTTTGCCTCCTAACTTCTTATATCTCAGCCATCTGTGTAGCCACTCAATGCTTTAAAGCTTCATGGATTAGCTTCCCTTTTTTGTGTATGATAAGCAAGTTTGTGCCTCTTTTGATTTATGCAAAGACCAAAGATGTTATTTAGTTAAAATTATTCAGCCAGACAATCTTACTTTAATTTCATTCTTCCCCAGTTTGTGCCTCTTTTGATTTATGCAAAGACCAAACTGTGGTGTCTACTGTATTTATCAACTATTGTCAATTGCTCCTTTTTGGTCTGTTAGCTAGAACAAAGATCACCATTCAATGCTCAACATTCACTCATATGATTCCTCTGGAAGTTTCAGTTGGTCTTATGAGCGAGCCTGACTGTTACGTTACTTGCACAGCAATGTCAACAACTAACTCAACTATAATGTAGTCAAGTAAGTTGCAAGGTTCAAGTTCAAGATTGTGCAGATTGCTCTGCAGTTCAGAGGTTCAGATTGTTGCTTTGTACAAGGTTTATTGCAAACCAGGTCAAGCTGAGGGGCTTGGACCCAGTTTCAGCTACTTAAATACAAAAGGGTATTTACGATGACAAATAGTAAAGAAACTAAGAGAACATTGAGGAATAAGTTAGACAATCATTCATGGAAAGGAATAGAAAGTAGAAGAAGGATCTGACTAAGATGAGTAGAAAGTGATAGAATGATGAGGAAAGAAATTAGTAATACAGTCACATGCTAACTACGTAGTCCAGTATTCATAACATATTTGTAAAACTGACAGTGATGCATTGATGTGATGTTTGGGTCAGATCTGTATTGTATCTGTGAAATGAAATAGCTATCAAGATTTTATGGTTTGTTACACAGATACAGCTCTCTTGGCTATAATGTCCAATGGTGAGTAAACCTGATTGTGTTTGATTTCGAAGGCTGAATTACTTTCCCAGTTGTGCATCCTTATAGTGATGGGACTTGTCCTATGCCATTAGTGTATTGGGCAAGGCCTGATATGCTTGACATTGCTCAACCCAGTTATACCCCAGTACCTTAGTATCAGATGACTTCTCCAGTTGTCTCTACCTAGCTGCCTAGCTCCAGTGATAGTATGGATCCAATAACATTATCTTCTCATGTTTGTTGTGAAGCTCAAGTTCAAGTTACCAAGGACTGTTCATCTTCTAGTGAAGACATTGAAGAGGCAGATACTCTATCTTCTATAAAGAACTGCTATATGCTATCTTCACTCTAAAATGCACTCTAAAAAGGGCTTCTGCAACTAAGAGCTGCTACTAAACCCACACAACACACACCAAAACCCACAATAGAGGCTTCTATGAGTGATAAAGTACTGTATAAGTCTACTAGGAGACTAAGTCTATTTCAGGTGTAATTTGGGGTGAAAAGGGGACAGAACCCTTTAGGGCCTGTTCAGTGGCACTGTGTTGCAACCTGGGCCCAGCCAAAATTCAGCCATACAGCTCTTTTGGTCTGTGTGAGTGTGAGTGCTGAGTAACCTGCCATGTATGGGTAAGAAAAGTCTGTTTAGTGGTACTATCTTCTTTTGTCACATCATCTATTTTCTGCATTGTGGCTTGCATCCTCTCATTATAAGTGCCGGCATTACTATTTCTGACCAAATTACATTCATTTCTCGCTTCCAGAACATTCATTCACAAAGATCTTGACATATGGGGAGGAAGAAGTCCACCAATGAAGACACTGGCAATCTGAACACAAATCCTATTACAAAAGTCAAGTGCAAATGGACTGATAATTTGTCTATGATAAGACTAGTGGAAAACTACCCAAAAGATAACCTCCAAAAGTTTAACTCAGTTTGTTGTGCAAGTGTGGATCGACATGATCAGAGTTACTGCACTTAGAATGCCAATGAAACTCTTAGCTAGGTTGATTCTCTCTTATTGAAGTGTTCTACTTCAAAGTGTTCAGAGGAGTATAGATGGTTTTAAAATGGGTTTATTGGGTAAACACACACACAAAACACAAGGAACACAGTGCACAAAGCACAAACACAAGAGCTACAGTCCCGTACAAAGACTTGATAGCTGATATAGTCTGACCCTATGGAGTTCAAGACTTCTTCAAGATAACTACAGCACACAGTGTACTGGAAAAGGTCCTAGACCAATTTCTACAAAGAGTTCAGCACAGGCACACCCCTTGCTAAGACTCTAAGTGTGTCACAACCTGATACACACACAGGCCACACTCCAAGTGCCCAAGGCTCCTTCTTGGTGTAAAGTTTCTCTTAGAAGAGCATGACAACGCACTCAAGATGTTACTCTTATCTCTTACGACGCAAGTTCGTTATCAGATGTCTATCTCTCTGGAGTCACTCAGGACCAATCTCCAGGGCCTGTAGTGAGGAAGCAAAACTGAAATGGCACACAAATTTATACACCAAAAGGGGGCAGAGTTACTTGACTATGTACGAATATCTAGCTGTCCTTATATACAGTCCAAGGAATATATCTACAGAAAAATATAAATAATGTCTGATAATTCAGGAAATGATAAATAAGTGATGGAGATACTAAAAGAGGGAATATTCAGATGTCACAGAGTCTGGCCACTAGGGTATCCAACCATATCTGTGCAGGTATCTATGTTTCCAGGCGTTCTGGGCTCTATAATTTGTATTTTCTCTTTTTCTAAGTTGGGTATCTACGAGCAGATGGCTGTATCCATCCCGTCTCTTTACAGCATTTCCCTTTCCAGTATCCTCACATCAGTAGAGGCCTAGATGCCAAAGTTTCCAAGGTTGGAACACACTGTTACTGTTCCTATCTTCTTTGACAGTGCATGCTCGGTCTTATTTAGGACTTCTTATGCATTTAGATATTCTTCATATGTCTCATGGTATCTGTCTGTAGGTAGTGGATGTCCTTCAGAAGTGAGTTCTGTTGTTCTGAGATGACCTTATACCTAGTTAGGTTATCACATATTGTTTAGCTGCCAGTGAATTCTTTATTAAGAGATTGCCTGCTTTGACTCTGATCTGTATATTGATTTCAGAGGAGGATCATTCTATGATTGTTCCTGTTCTAAGTCATCTTTCTGTTTTGATGTCTTCTCTAAGTACCTCTGTACTGTTTGACTGCAGATTGCACTTTGCAGATATCATAGAAAGGTAAAGTAGAAATCAAAATCCCATTGATAGCACTTTTGAGAGAGAGTAAGAGAAGTCTTGAGCTTTTGTTAGTGACCAACCAGTTCTACNAATCTCCAGGGCCTGAAGTGAGGAAGCAAAACTGGAATGGCACACAAATTTATACACCAAACAAACTCTTCATGTATTCACAATCAGAGGGGGCAGAGTTACTTGACTATGTACGAATATCTAGCTGTCCTTATATACAGTCCAAGGAATATATCTACAGAAAAATATAAATAATGTCTGATAATTCAGGAAATGATAAATAAGTGATGGAGATACTAAAAGAGGGAATATTCAGATGTCACAGAGTCTGGCCACTAGGGTATCCAACCATATCTGTGCAGGTATCTATGTTTCCAGGCGTTCTGGGCTCTATAATTTGTATTTTCTCTTTTTCTAAGTTGGGTATCTACGAGCAGATGGCTGTATCCATCCCGTCTCTTTACAGCATTTCCCTTTCCAGTATCCTCACATCAGTAGAGGCCTAGATGCCAAAGTTTCCAAGGTTGGAACACACTGTTACTGTTCCTATCTTCTTTGACAGTGCATGCTCGGTCTTATTTAGGACTTCTTATGCATTTAGATATTCTTCATATGTCTCATGGTATCTGTCTGTAGGTAGTGGATGTCCTTCAGAAGTGAGTTCTGTTGTTCTGAGATGACCTTATACCTAGTTAGGTTATCACATATTGTTTAGCTGCCAGTGAATTCTTTATTAAGAGATTGCCTGCTTTGACTCTGATCTGTATATTGATTTCAGAGGAGGATCATTCTATGATTGTTCCTGTTCTAAGTCATCTTTCTGTTTTGATGTCTTCTCTAAGTACCTCTGTACTGTTTGACTGCAGATTGCACTTTGCAGATATCATAGAAAGGTAAAGTAGAAATCAAAATCCCATTGATAGCACTTTTGAGAGAGAGTAAGAGAAGTCTTGAGCTTTTGTTAGTGACCAACCAGTTCTACCTGGCTAACACTCCCTCAACTCAGACAAAGGTAAGGATGATGAGAATGAATCAATTACTAGTCAGGAATAAACCAGCTCAAGACTGGAGTATATGATTGTGCTAACTACTTATTATATACTACTATCCTCATGTATGTAGGTAGTAAGTGAAACATTACTATAAATATGAATACATGTGTGTCAATCATAAGAACGCTCCCACCACATGTGCCATAGTTTGGAAATTAAGAATGTGCTACATACATGTGTAAATAAGGTGGCTAAAGCATGTTTTTCATAACACCATCCCATGTACAATCTCATGAGTCATTATTGATTTCCTGCATATTTGCTGCCTATCAATCATCCTGTGTACACCTGGATAGGCCATTGTATCTGCCTGAGTGTCTTTGAAGCTCTGTGTAGGAACAAGTTCCAACTGTGTACTATAGTTCTGATAGTAATAATTAAACATTAAGTCTATTGACACATTATCATGCTACATGATTGCAAAGCGAACAATCTAGTGCACTTAGACTGTGGATCCCACTGATATCTATTCTTTTGTATTCAGAATTAGTAGTTTCTGGCCCATTTTATTGACCAAGGACCCTTACTGCGATGCTTTACTGTAATGTAGAGGGCTAGTATAGTCTACTAATCTCATCTAAATTGTGTTACAGTATCAATTATTAGACTTATTAGACTTGGTGCTTAAGGCTTAGACACTGTATTAGAGTTCCCAGGTTATCAAGTCATGTGAATATCACATGTACTCTGGGCTCTTTTTCTAGTTTTTAATGCAAAAAGTGCACAATTTCATGTTTAGGCCAAAATTAGGCACATCAACATCTTGAAGGCCATGCTATGGAGACACTATTGTTCTGGTATCAAGACTTCTGTTTTTACAGGAGATGTGACATGGCTAGTTGTGCTAGCCAATTTGCATAGTATTTCAGCCTATGGTATGAGTACAGCTCTTGAGCTCACTCAAGCTATATTGAATCATGTATCCAGCAGCATGTGTCTAGTCTTGCAATTGTCTCATGAGGGGTGTTGTTTTATATGCAAGGGTTTTTGTGGACAGAGATAGCACAATGTGTGGTTAGGATCTATAAACATGTTGTATATGGTTAGTGACAATAAGAGCATAGGGTATAGGTATGGTATGTATAAACATTTTGATTATATTAATGAATACACATAACAGTTTTAAAGATTGGGTGTCAACTGAGTAGATCTGTTAAGGCCTAATGAGGTAGCAGGTGCTGCTACTTGTCAGCCCTTACACAGGTTATACTGTGATACATGTTCAAGTTATTTTACTATGAGTGCAACACATGAGATTCAAGAAAGGTATAACTTAAAAACATAATCAAAATGTGATTGGCAAAATCAACTACAGTATTGAGGGCCCAAGACCATGCAGACTACCAAATAGTTGTCTGTACTCTCCCTAGGCTCCCTAGGCTTGTATATATGTATATTTATTTTGAAATGGCCATAGATGGGGAAATCTAGCAGTGGCATACATTCCTATTCAGAATTGCTTTTGACTTTGTGTTTGAACTGCACAATGAATAGACAAATAATTTGCATGCATGAAATGTGATACACATTGATTTGTAGCCACTATGAAACCTATTAGAGGCTCATCTGAGTCCAGAAGTTGGAGGGGTGGATATATACAGTTGTGGCAAAAAGTAATGCAATTCCATATTGGGAAATTGGTTCCCATCTGCCTAGGAGTGAGATTCATCCCAGAAAAAGTCTGACACAGATTGATTTCCATGTGGTTTTTTTAAATGTTTGGGGAAGCTGAGGCTCAGAATGTATGAATCCATTTGAAAAATGAGAAAAATGGACAATTGTGTTGAAGGTCTTCATCGAACCTCCAGTGATTTTGGCGGGTGTGAGAACGATTTACTATTTTTGGGATTGCATTACTTTTTGCCGCGACTGTATAAGCATATCCACTATGCCATGATGCTGTCCAAGAAGGTGTCCAGATCATACACGCTTCCTGATCGGGCTGGCGGGAAGTGTCACCAAAATGGGAAAGCGGGCGCGGCTGATGGCTGACTAAGAAGTGGCCACACACTCGCGTCACGCTTGCTACAGTTGTCACCACGTCCCCAAGCTAACCCCTGTACTCAAAGTGCACACACCACCATGGATAACATTGTCATTGGCGACTTCATGTTCTGCGCTGAGCACGGTAGTGAATACTGCAATAAGGTCAGTGACTCCATCGTTCGGTCTCTTATTTCGTGAACCGCTGTTTAAGATCTTCCAGTGTTGTTGCGACCATAGAATNATGGTATGTATAAACATTTTGATTATATTAATGAATACACATAACAGTTTTAAAGATTGGGTGTCAACTGAGTAGATCTGTTAAGGCCTAATGAGGTAGCAGGTGCTGCTACTTGTCAGCCCTTACACAGGTTATACTGTGATACATGTTCAAGTTATTTTACTATGAGTGCAACACATGAGATTCAAGAAAGGTATAACTTAAAAACATAATCAAAATGTGATTGGCAAAATCAACTACAGTATTGAGGGCCCAAGACCATGCAGACTACCAAATAGTTGTCTGTACTCTCCCTAGGCTCCCTAGGCTTGTATATATGTATATTTATTTTGAAATGGCCATAGATGGGGAAATCTAGCAGTGGCATACATTCCTATTCAGAATTGCTTTTGACTTTGTGTTTGAACTGCACAATGAATAGACAAATAATTTGCATGCATGAAATGTGATACACATTGATTTGTAGCCACTATGAAACCTATTAGAGGCTCATCTGAGTCCAGAAGTTGGAGGGGTGGATATATACAGTTGTGGCAAAAAGTAATGCAATTCCATATTGGGAAATTGGTTCCCATCTGCCTAGGAGTGAGATTCATTCCAGAAAAAGTCTGATGCAAATTGATTTCCATGTGGTTTTTTTAACTGTTTGGAGAAGCTGAGGCTCAGAATGTATGAACCCATTTGAAAAATGAGAAAAATGGACAATTGTGTTGAAGGTGTTCATCAAACCTCCAGTGATTTTGGCAGGTGAGAACAATTTACTATTTTTAGGATTGCATTACTTTTTGCTGCAACTGTATGATCAAGAGCAGCATGAACATGAATTTGATAAATTTGAAAAATGAAAATATCTTGTATTTTGGTAAGGAATGCACACATGTACATCTACTTGTTGAAGTGAAAGGAAAGTTGAGGAATAAGATATTACTGTAGTCATTATGGAGAGATCAAAAACAATTCATGGGAAAAATACTTCCCAGTCAAAACTGTGGGATTCATTTCAGTCTCTGGCAATGGATATAAAGTTCCAACATCTTTTCCACAGAGTACTGGTTTCAAGCCTAATAAAAATCAACCAATATCAATTAATGGTTTCCAAGCTTCTCATCACCCAGAGAGCTCAAGTTCTGTCTCAGTCATGCCCTCCACATCAATCAAGCTCAAGGATTCACAACCTATTGCTATGTCTCCTCTAGCACCCAAGGCTGCTCTACCCCTCTATCAGAAAATCAGTCACTTAAGGCACAAGCAAGACACATCAAGAAAAAGCTGTCCACTCATGATGGATGACTGGGGGACTATAACTATTGTTGGTAAGTCTTCAGAGCTTATAAAATGTCTCACAAAATGGTTGACTGACCTTTGCTAGGTTATGCATGCCCTTATTACTCAGGCTGTTCCATTGCAAAAAGGTGACACTGCTGCCATTCTATGGCTTGGACAAAGAATTACTAGTTGCTTTGGCTATCATGAGCAGTCTTCAGCATGCATTGGCAATGCTTGCCAGGCTTATCACACCCCTGATTATTTTCACATCTGCTTTGAATCTGGACAGCAAGATGTCAGTGTATATGATCTCAGCCTCATTGATTGGATGCAGTCAGTGATCTGCTTTCACCTATTCATGTGCATTCTTATCATTCTGTTTTCAGAGATTCTGAGTCTGGTTCAGATGTCAAGAATAAAGCTCTTCAGAAAGTATTATCTTGGAACAGGTCTTATCATGGTAGTGGGAACTAGTTTTGCAACTCTGAGTCAGGCAAATGCAGTGTGTACCCATTGCCAAGGTTTTGCATCAGCCTGATACTAGAAAATGATAGATATTCAACACAATGTACACTAATGGCACTTGTCCATCAACTGTTGCAGCAGATGGGAAATGAACCAGAGGTCCATGTCCTGATGCTTATGGGATGGTTCTAGGTAATGTTTTCTATGTCCTTTTGCACAGATTTTGAAACTGAAGTTGTATTCCAGGGACCTCACTTATTTGTTCATTCTTTGAAATATTCATATCCTTTGTCCTGCCTCAAGTCCTGCAAAAGATTTTCCCTCCAATAGTAACAGGTGCATATTAATTGTTTTCCTTGGACTTCCTCACCTGAACGTCCCTACTTCAGGTACCATGATTCTCATGATTGGTGCTTCACTCATCAGGGAATCTGGAATTCCTAACTGGGGAGGCAGTTCAAATAATTGTTCATCCTGTCTGGATTCTGGCATCTTCCAGCTATGCCCAACAATATTTGCACCTCATCTGTTACTATATGTAATAGCTGTTATATGGATATCTTTTTTACTCAAAGGCAGAGCTTGTTTAGATGGGGCTCACCTGAGTTCATCAGGTTGGGGTTCTTATCATTCATTAGCATAATGCTCACAGAGATCTTTGGCTCTTCATTCTTGAAGAACATCAGTATCATTGTCAGCCTTGTAATAGGATGCATCATTGCAGGAGCAGCTGGTTACATTGATGGCAGCTCTATCAAGTCTGCTCCTGCAATCACTTTCTTATGGTAAAGATTCCTACTGGTAATCAACCTGGTCTCCTCTGATCAATTTTCAACAGAGTGCACACTTTCAAGATCAGAGTCTACCCTTTTGCAATTTTGCCTATGCTAGCTGTATACAGTCAATTCTCCTTCTTGGATACCTGAACCCTAATGCTGATGAGCCTACTTGGTTAGTCTCACTGACAATAGAGGTCATTGGTGAAATTACTGCATCTGCAGAGGTTTCTCAGCAGGCTATTGATGGACCTGAATTTGACTCTAGGATACAAGGAGGAGTTCTTGTGAGAAGCAATGATTCTGACTGAATCCATAGTATTAATACTAGCACCACAGGCAGATAGTGTGAGTGGCTTTTTCTCTGCTTTGTTTACTGTCACCCTGCTGTCAATATTTGCCCAGGTATGTTTATAGTATCTTTCTCAAATTGACAAGCATTGACTCCTCAGAACAATGATGTTATTGTGATCACCCACTGTGCAAACAGGACTGCTGGTTGATGGTGTTGCATTTTCCTCATCTTATTTGGTGTCTTAGGAAAAATTTCCAGAGTGTTCCTTTCCATTCCCAAACTGGTCTTGAGAGGAGTAACAACCTTCCTTTTTGGAAGTGTAGCTGTTTCTAGCATCTGTGTGTTGTCCTACAGCAAGTTTGATCATTGCCAGTGATTTGTCCTTGCTGCAGCTTTGGCCTTTGGGTTGGGTGATCTGCTGAAATTCACTCACCTCTTTGATGGTGTTGAGAAACCTAATAAGGGTTTGAAGGGTCTGTTTGACTCTATTACTATTGTACTCAGCACACCATGTAAATGGAGTCCTCTTCAAAGTATGTGATTTACAGACTGATGTTTATGCTTTCTCAGTTCTTGTATCTGGTATTGTTGCAGCAATTCCCAATTTGATTCTACCTCAACCACCAAAGTCTGAAAACGATGAACCTGCAGAAGATTTGGAGGAACAGCAATCTGGGGTGTGGCAGGAAAAGGAATGATTGGATTTCAATATCCATTCTTTCTTGGTTGTACTATGTAAAACTTGCCGTGAATCGTGCTTTGTTCCCTTGGACAGCCAATGTTCAATTACAAGAGTAGTACTTAGTATGATTAATCAGGAACCTATTACAAGACTCTAATACGAGACA
This sequence comes from Moniliophthora roreri, assembly GCA_001466705.2. Lineage (NCBI taxonomy): Eukaryota > Fungi > Basidiomycota > Agaricomycetes > Agaricales > Marasmiaceae > Moniliophthora > Moniliophthora roreri. The sequence continues at coordinate 149,707 of LATX02000068.1, read as the reverse complement.
TGGTTCAACCCAAATCACCAAACTCATAATCTCTAGAACACATAGTTGGTTTGAGGGTTATGGCACATAGAAAGAACATACCGTCATATTCAATGCGCCTGCCACTAGCTCTGCTCATGAGGCTTGTCAGTGAAGAATGTCTGTGAAACACAGCTGTGGGGCAACTGACTATTTTCAAGGAGACTACCATCCGGTACTTCGATTGTTTGGCCTTCATTTGCTGCCACTAAAGCGGCAATTGGAATTAGTTCAGCAAATGATACTAGCACGCGCATAGACACAGACCAACGACTGTCCCTCTCAATGTAACGGATCTTCCAAAAGACACGTCCCCAGCCACTGTCAAATGGTCGAGATCCACCAAGCTTGGAATAGTCTTGAATCGCCTTTGGAATGAGTCGATATTTCGGAATTGATCTCCGAGTTTAACGATTGGCGTTGTTTTGAACATCCGCTTGTCATTGAATATCAACTGGCCATTGATGACCTTGTAGAGGTCGCTTCGAACCATCAGCAAGTCCGAACAGTCTTTGACCGGAAGGAAGCGTGCTCGGGGAACGTGTACCCCGTGCGCATTTCTAAAGTGCTTGATCGCAGAACCTGCTGCGGTTTCCAGCTTTGTAGAAGGAACATCACAAGTTAGGTTGAAAATACCCAGAAAAGATAAATCGGGACCGCCTTCACCTGTACGACAGTTCTACCATCATCAAGCGTTTTCACAGTCTCGATAATAGGAAGGAGCATGCCCCCGTTTCCCATAACCCTCCTGATTGCTGTATGAAAGTAAGCAAAGAGATTCTGGCCTAGGCTCGTGCGCATACCCTTGAGATCAATCCACAGATTGTTGGTATTGAATGTGCTGAATTTACGAGCTAATATACGTTAAGTCCGAGCCATAGTTTTCGCTGCACAGCACTAACCGCTGCTAAATTCGTCGAGATGATCCTGTGGAACTTGCGCGAGTTCAAGCAGTTGTATGGAGCCTGCATAATCAACAAGAGTGCCGCCCTGTGAATAATCAGTCATTTCAGCGTCGAGTTCTCGATACTGCACATCGGGGTTACCTGAATATCAGCCTTTGTCTTGTCAACCACTTCCATCAAGAACTCGGACTGAGTATCAATCATGTGTTGCAGTAATTTGGCATCCACGCTGTAAAGAAACTCGGTCAGAGATATCACTATATTGGTGAAATCCGTCACGCACGTTGCCGCAAGATTGTCGGCATTGGACACGAAAAGGTACTCTTTCCCTTCTGATAACAGACTGTCCAGAACACCGGACATGTAGAGGGATTTATACAGATCACCATGACCCGGCGGATACCATGCGCTTTTGTTCGACGTTCCAGCATCTTCAGGACAAAGTACATGGGTATCTGCAAAAAACCATGGATACCTGGACTGATTGAAGGACGTGATTCGCACATGTTGACGATTCTTGATAATCCGAATGGTGTCCTCGTGTGTGCCGAAGGATGTCATAAGGATCAGTGGAATATCGACGCCTCGAGAGATATTGATGTGTTGAATCTGCTGGACGATGAGATCCAGAAACGTCAGGCCATCTTGTACTTCGAGCACACTTTTAGCTCCTGTTAGACCTGGCAATAAGGGAGTATGAGAGGCGTATTGACTTCTGAATCTGAATATAGCTATCCTACCCATAGAAGTTCCCAGACCACCATTTACTTTGAGAACGGCAAGTTTCCTGAGGGTTTCATTATCTGCACCTTGCAGGAGACTATCGTATGATACGATATCCGCACGCGCAGCCGTAACCTTGCTCCAGTCTCTTCCTGAAAGTCTAGTCAGTGTTCACGAGTTTCAAATTTAGATACCTACATATCGCCACGGTTTTTCTCGCCCACATATCGGTCGAAAATTTCCTTGAAACCTTGCATTTCACTCTCAAATCCCTATAGGCAAGTGAGTGGGATCTTCCAAGGCGGTCTGTCAGGCAGTCTCGGCACCTTTCGTTCATTTGAATCAGCTAAAGTGCTTGCAAGGCGACGAATTTCATCGCCCAAGGTCGTCGAGCCGGCTGAACCTTTGACTTTGTTGGGGGATCGCCGGAAACGGTGAAGAAACTTGAGTAGATGCATGGGAAGAGGGCCAAAAAGCTGAGCAACATTATATAGAAGTATGCTTTATTATGATATTGTCGACATGCTGGGGCTGCAAGGCATCCTAGCTGCTAGCAGCTCGAGCGACACATATGCGAAGGAGAGTCCAAATAAGGAAATACGGCTGATTGTTATCTTTCGGCATTTGCCTGAACCTTAGTGTTAGCTAGCAAGGTGGCTTTTCTCACGGCCAACTGACTGTACAGGTCTCGTAACAGTAGATTCCTCAAGACCTCTCCCACCTCAAGACACCGATGGGTAAGTGTTGCTATCGTTGTGCATAGCGATGATCTAACAGTCCTTTTTCAGGTATTTCTCGTTCTTCAAGGCACAAGCGTTCTGCTTCCGGAGCACAGCGTGCTCACTACCGCAAAAAGAGAAAGTTCGAACTCGGTCGCCAGCCCGCCAACACCAGGCTCGGCGCAAAGCGTATCCATACCGTCCGTGTCCGCGGTGGCAATCTCAAGTACCGTGCTCTTCGTTTGGACACCGGAAACTTTGCATGGGCCTCCGAGCATACCACTCGAAAAACAAGAATCATCAGTGTCGTACGTGACATTTTTGGATCCCAACTTTTCAATAACTCACCTCATTGTAGGTCTATAACGCATCCAACAACGAACTTGTCCGAACGAACACTTTGGTGAAGGGCGCTATTATCCAGGTTGATGCCACCCCCTTCAGACAGTGGTATGAAGCCCACGTACGTGTTTTCACCTTTTCTTGCCCAAACACTTAGCCGATCTCCTCTACTAGTACGCCCAACCCGTGACCAAGAAGGGTAGTAAGACTCAGACCGAGGGTGCTGCAGAGGAACCCAAAAAACTTTCGAACCATGCACAGAGGAACTTGGATGAGAAGAAAAAGGGTGTGGCTTCAACTCGATTATTATGCAAACATATCCTCAGCTCATATTCCCTTTAGACGCCAAGGTCGACCCTCTTCTCGAAACCCAATTTGGTGCTGGTCGTCTTTATGCCGCCATCTCAAGTCGACCTGGCCAATCCGGCCGTGCTGATGGATACATCTTGGAGGGTAAGGAGCTTGAGGTATGTTCACCACCCTTCTCATCCATTCTGGTGCTCAAGGCTCCCGTAGTTTTACATTCGTAAGATCAGGACAGGAAAACAGAAGCACGCGCACGGTGCTTAATTTCTGTTCCTTCCGAGGCGTTGTGCTGGTTGGTATATGGGGTATATCTTTGTTTCATGCATGTTACTATAAGCTTATATTGTACCAACCTCTCTTACGTACCGAAATTTATGAACACTTTGCGAAACAGAGAAAGGACTTGTACATGAACTGAAAGTGGTAGACGAAATCGAGCCTCACATCAAGCCTGCCGTCGGTGATGGTCACAAATGATTCGTGTGACAAATTGCCACTTTGTGCTGTTCTGTCCACCTGCGTTGTTGTCGTCCTCCAAATGGCACGCTCTTACTTTGCCAACGAGATATCACAATCTGACCTACAGTTTGTTTTCTGCAGCTCATCTTCTCTGTCTTCAAAACCCTAACTGACCAGCAGGTCACCGTGGAGCTGAAAAATGACCTTTCGATAACCGGGGTGTTGAAATCCGTCGATCAGTGAGTGGTATACAATGAAACCTCTTTGCATCATGAGTTATCTCGCCCTCAGATTTCTAAATATTCGTTTGGACAACATTAAGGTCCTTGACGAAGCCAGGCATCCGCACATGGTACGTCTCAGTCTTGTTCGTAGTAACTTGGAGACTCAGTGTTTTTAGATGGCTGTGAAGAATTGCTTCATACGAGGGTCAGTTGTGAGATATGTGCAGTTGCCTGCTGAGCATGTTGACACGCAGTTGTTGGAGGATGCGACGCGGCGAGGTGCGTTCTTGCTCATGATGCTCTCTCGTATGAAACTGAAATTTTATTCTACAGAGGCACAGAGCCAGAAACGGTGACTTTAGGCCTTATTTCTATAATGGAACAGATAGTTATCATAAAACCTATTTACGCCAATGTAAAAAATCAGCATCCGACGCCAAACTCTTGCATTCGACTCTTCACTCCGTGGATGGTGTACGCCATACCTTGCAAGTACCATCTGCGCTTGCTGTGATCAACTCGTTAGGATCTGATGGATGATGCTCTGTCCAAGTAACGACTTTGTGATGCACTTTCGGTGGTGGATTGGGTTGCATCAATTTGGCCTGGGAATATGGTCAGAGGCACATCCTACCTGAATATTGTTGTGACGGAACTTACGTCTAGTAAATCCCATGCCCACACCATTCCATCCTCGTCTCCGCATATGATAGAGGCTTCGCCATGTCCAAAACATCCTCGACATCGATAAGAAGTGTTTTTGTGTCCAGTAAAGTCGTTCAACATTTTCCCGGTTGTCATGTCCATGAGACGGAGATGTGAGTCAAGGGTAGTGACGAGCATGGTTTGAGAGTCTTGTGTCGGTACGACTGCACTGACAGGATCTAAACGATCGTCAGCATCGCCAAACTTTGTGCACTGATCTCAAGACTCACGACCGATGTAATCTGTGCGTAACTCTCCTTTACGAAGGTCGTAGGTGCGAACATGACCATCAACGGAGCCAGTAGTGATGGTGATAGAATCGATGTGAATAGTCTGCACGCTATCTCGGGCCTCTTCAAGTACTTGTATCGGTTGTCTAGATTGTGCTCTGCGAAGATTATGAGTGATGGCCCCCGGCAAGAAAACCAGGCGCACCTCAGGTCCCATAAGCGGACGGTGGCATCATAGGATCCTAGTTGAGTAACAATTAAGATTCGCACTGACTCGATAGGAATACGAACGCACCTGAGGCGACTACACTCGCATCGTCGTTGAACTCGACTATATTGATCTTTCCCATATGTCCAGCTAGTCTGCGCGTTGTCGTGCCCGTAGCAACATCCCAGACAAAAACTGAACGGTCTCCTCCCGAAGATGCAAATTTCGCATTATCATGAGCTCTAATAAGTTGCTCAGTATCCGACCAAGCTGGACAGTGGATACAGAACCATACACGGTTATTGAGAGCACTTCGTAACCATGAGCAGCGAAAGTCTTGATTTCAGTCCCAAGACTAGCATTGAATAAACGTACGGTACGATCCTGCAACGCAATAGTCTGTCAGTAAGAGTTGTAGCTGCAGGTATGATGGGTATAACTCATGCCTGGCCGCCAGTTAAAATGTATTTCGCGGTTCCCTTGGCATATCGAGCGACATGAACCGGTCCTTTGTGAGAGGATAGAGTGACGTGCAAATCTCGTGCGACAGGTTGGGGACCTCGAGAGGGTGCCATGGAATCAGGCAAGATGAGCAATAGCCAAGAGTTGCTAGCCGGCCCTTAATCTCCTCCATCATGTCCAAGCATCCGTTATCTCCAACACCTTTACCGCCAGCAAAGCGACTACATACAATCTCAGAATCTAATTCTCGATCCTTAGTTCAACTGACATTTGACAATGCACTCTACGACGAGCTCATATTGTGTATATTCTCCCACTTGTCTTGGATAGACCTGTGTGCATCACAGGCAACGAGTAGAAATTGGTGGGTATTGAAGTGAGTTCTCCTTCGAAAAGTACTCATAAGAGGTTACAGGTCAAGACTTGCTTCTGATAATGGGCTCTGGAGAAATCAGTTTCTCCAGGTATTCGGACAGAGATTGAGAGGTGCTAGGGGTTTCAGGTCAGACGGTCGGCAAGTCAAGTCCCTGCCCTCGAGAGCCAAAGCCGAGGAATTCAAGGATTGGAAATGGATGTTTCGTATAAGTTCAAATTGGAAAAAAGGCATGTCATTACTGGCAGAAGGCTCAGGTCGTCCATGATTACTCATTGCAATGCTAGGTCGTTGCTTAGCGGAAGAATGTCCATTGCCTATTGCACCTACGGGTCTAGTTTCCCAAACGCACATATTGGTGCTAGGAAATATGACGATTCTTGCACCTGCCTTCGAGCACCCGTCGCCAGAAGTTAGTCTGATGACATTAACGGGCCAACACCATACACTTCGCTGTCCTTCGACTCGGAGCAACACTCCTACCCAAATAACAGCACTTGCTTTGGATCAATCTACTTTAACAAGCTCGCACACACGACTTGCTTGCTTCATATCGACAGGAGAATTATCCCTGTTTTCCATCAGCCATACCATTCCCTTAACGTCTCGACGAGAATTGACGTATACACCCCCTCGTCGAACATCTCGTGTATCTCCCATAGTACAGGCGGTGTACCATCATCCACTCCTCATCACACTCTCCGAGTCATTTTCGCTGTCGATATACGATTTATCGTCCGGGAACATCATTCTCCAACATACATTAACCTCTTTTACTTCCTATCCCCCGTCTTGCATGGTGTTATCAGCACCCACTAATTCCGCATACAAGCTCGTGATTGCCTACGCAATACCAGTCTATCCGGCACATTGGTCGGTTGGAGTAACGGAGCTCATCATCACCAATCATTCCGGATCTGAACCTACGCTTTCCAGCTCGCATTACTTGTCGGATATCGCGACAATTCCACCAATGTCGATTTTATCGACCCGAACAGCTAGAGCTGTTGACGTACCACAGGGCTGGATCGATGAGCGGAAGCTTCGTTACATGCGAGAACAATGGAGCCGGAAGGTCTCTCGAATTGCGGATACGCAAACGGATGGTAAATGGGTCGTGCTCGCTCCAGATGATTCAATTCATGGGAGGCCAACACCCTCGTCTACTTCTTCACACTTGAACTCGCATACGGCGTCCTCCTTATACTCCCCTACCAGCTTGCAGTTATATCGTCTGTCCCTCCCGCAGCCTTCGTCTGTGTCAAGTTCTCCCCCAAAACTTACGTTCGTTCGAACGTTGAACGGTCAGTTGGGGCCAATTGCTTCCCTTGCGTTGGCAGACGGCCGTTGCGTGAGTCTAGGATTGAACGGGAGCATTTGGGTGTGGGATCTTGAAGCGGGAACGGGTGCAGAAGTAGCTGGACCGGAGTTTGGTTTGACTTACGAGGACGCCAGAATTCTCTTCACCAAACCTAGTGTTGACTTTGACGACAGGAGGATAATAACCACGGCTGGAGATAGAGTCGTGGTGAGGAGCTTCGATATCTGATCATTGGAAGTATCTGTAATCTTTGTATAATGGGAGCGGCCGTACATCGTCTCTTTTTTTATTATCTAATGTAAGTCGAAAGTTTTATCTGACCATCAGCCGGTTCCGTTGATCCACAGATTGATCCAAGATTTATCCGTATGTGATAGATTGATAGATGAGTGATTGAATCGAGCCTCGCATTCGGATTTCGGATTGAAAAAAAGTCGCTCCTGCTTGGCAGTGGGCACCATTACTCGAGCCGATCTCTCATTCAGAAATGGATTCTATATTATGGTCGCCTTGCCTGGGTATGTAGCCAGAGTGGCAAAGCTGCGGTTCCCCAGTACGTCATTCAACAATTCGATCCATACTCCAAAGAAAAATGACTTTATTTCTCAGTCTGAAATTGAAGGTGTTGTTGTGCTCGCCCAAACCAGAGGATACAGTCTTAGGACCATTAATATCGCATTGGTATCGGTGCAACACAAATTTATCATTCTACCGCATTACCCTGCACCTACAGCGCTCTGTCATGTCAGTTCTCTGATTCAAGACTGTATCGACCTCGAGTTCTCTGCAGATGGAGACTCTGCCAAAACCCTTCCTTTCGCTTCCCCAAGCTCCCGGTGTTTGCGGTGCATCGTCCAGAGCGTCACGGCAGCTATTTCTCGCTACGAGTCCCGCCGACAGCGAAGGGTTGTCAGTGTCACCTAATAAGCGGTGGTCTCGAACTCTTCATACGGCGTCCGTGGCTCTTGGGCGACCTCGTCGCGTCCAGTCGACGGCGCCTAGATTAATATTATGGCGGATAAATCAAACGTGGACGAGAGCGCGTCGAATGTTTTCAGCTATTCGTGTTCCTGCTTCCACTGTCGTTGCGAGGATATTCCATGGCCAACTGGGACGGGGGCGCGGTGCCAACATGCTGCACGTCTTAAAGGCCTATATTACCGAACAATGGATATGTAACGGCCTTCCTCTTTGCAGAACTACTACTCATTCCTCCTAGGCATATATAGGGATCTATCGGACAACGATTATGATTGACAGCGCTCACCTGGTGGTATTTACTTCCTCTCGGCCTTATCCAAGGCATGGAAGGGATGTTATAGACTACTTCATGCTGCCTATCCCCTGTTGTCCGAGAGACGATCCCAGATTCATGGCGTATCGTGCTTCATAGTCAGATAAAGAACTATTCATTAGTATTACAGTCTAGCCTTACATGCATATGTAAAAGCGGGTTGTCACTGTACATGCGAGGACCGTAGACGAACTTCCAGCGCATTCAGCCGACTAAATGTACCTACCTCGGTTGATTACTAGACCAATGGTGACCACGCGGGATTCCCAGCCGGAATTCAGATATCTATTGGAGCATGAAAATCTGACAATTCGATTGTGATTTGTTCCATCCTCTACCCTTCTGCGCCTCACTTTGGCCGCCTTCTTCACGTCCTATTATGGCTGAGACTAATGCGTCCGGCTCGAATGTGGAAAACATTGTTCGCCACATTCGTCCGCATAGCAAGTCTCGTGGAGGATGTTTGCAGTGCAAGAAGAGAAAAGTTAAAGTGCGTCACCAATGTAGTGAAAATAGTCAAGCGCTCATGCTGGTACAAAGTGCGATGAGGTACAACCTCAGTGTGGTAATTGTACTCGCAGAAAAATGGAATGTACTTGGCAATCGGAGACCAAGCGTGTTGCATCCAGTAAGCAGCGCAAGACGTCCGAGCTTACAACTCAGCAAAGCTCTGAGCTACCCTTAATTCTTTCGCCATCCTCATCATCTTCATCGACATTCCGAAACTCTCCATTACCACCATCTCCGTCATCATCAATGCCGAATTCCCTTGACATGACTAGCCTGAAGCTTCTCCATCATTTCAGTCTCGTCACAGCGCCGACACTCGCCTATGGCACCTCCTCATCCATTCATGTCGCCCAGTTTGTCGTTCCGCGGCTTGCGTTCAATAATCCGTTCCTCATGCACCTGCTCCTTGCTGCGTCTTCCATTCATCTGCACACTCTTTACCACCCACTAGGGATATCAGACGAGAAATATCTCGATCTTGCTCAAAGCCATCGACAGCGAGCACTTACATTGATGCCAGCTGACCTCGATCCCGACTTTGGCATGATATCTCTAGCTTTTCTCGTTATATGCAAATTTTCCGACTCCTTGTCCGAGCCTCCAGCCCGACTGTCACCCAATGACTCAGGGTTTCCATTAATATTATCTGTGATCGAGCTCATACGCAGGACCGTGCACTCCGCGGACTGGGATTTTCATGACGAGGAACTGCAGGCAATGAACTGGCCATTGCGACCTCGCGCCAATGCTGCATACCTCAACAACCATCCAGTGACGAATGGAATCCCTATCGCTTTCCCTTTTTTCCTCACTCGCATTCATCTCCCGACCACAGAGTATCCCAATCCTGAAGAGGTCATGGATCCGGAGACCTCCAGAGCATATGAAGTTGCAGCCGATGCGCTATGCGATTGCTGGCACGTCTGCCAGCGGCCCAATACTGAATTGGGAGGGATGCTGTCATGGCCCGTCCGGATATCAGACATGTTCTACCGCTTCCTGATAGAGAAGAGACCGCGGGCATTGGTGTTGTTATACTACTACTGCATGGTTCTGACTAGATTGGGCCATTGTTGGTGGGCCGTTGGGGGTGTTGAGATTGCGAGAAACAGTCTGGGGTGGATTGGGTTGGTGCTGGGTCCCAGATGGACGGAATGTGTGATATCGCCGATTTCACGGGAGCTTGAGTTCAGCACATATCGTTGAACTCGGCCAATTCAGTAGCAGGAGGTCACCCGGTTCGGGCCGCGGTCCATGGAAGAGATGCTGACAATCGGGCCGGTTCTATTCAATAGTCAACCCAGATCGCGCTAATGGACCGATGACTAGGAAAGAGATGGACGAGGAAGCTGCACGACGTGACCATGACTCTGGTTGGAGATTCGCTGCGTTAGCCTTCCTTCTTATGCCACACTAGCGACAGAGATAACATCGCGCTTTTAGGTACCCTTTTGTGGGAGAAGACCTGCACATGGAGAAACCAAACTCGGGTGGATGGCGGATTTTCAGGACATCTTGAATGTTTTCTAATTGCTAAATGGTGGTTGATCAATGACTGAAAATAAGGAGGGCACAACTTGAATGAGAATAGCAAACGCGGTGTTTGTGAGAGGGAAACGCACTGGTTATTCGCCGAAGTCTAGGACTGGCCTCGAGCCCGAATCCTTCGGATAAGTTCTTCGTCAGCCAAAGTCAACTTCGGTTGCCAGAGAGCCGGAGTCGAGACATATCTTTAAATAACAAATTCAAGGCCATTAGGACATCGCCATCGATGTCCTAACCATCGGTTATTCGGTTTCCTCTAGTCTCCTATAGGCAGACTTTGAGGGGGTGAGAGCGGTACGACCGGTTTCCTCGCTTACGGCTTGCAGATGCACTCATGCTTCGGTGAATCACGAACCGCAAGGCAAGATGTCTCTAGGATCTTCTTTCACCTTCATTATGGTCAGATCTAAACCAGGACTCACCGTAGCGGCTAGATGGAGTGGTAATTTGCGTAATGAGGACAGTCCAGGTGCGTCGCCTCTACTAGTATTGACAAAATATAAGCCGATTATTGCTCGCCCAGGCCTCAACCCTACAAATATAGCTGCTAAACCGTTTTCCGTCACCGTGTCATGCCACGCTATTAAAGTGGGGCCCCAAACGAGCTAAAATATACTGGGAGTTTTTCAGGAGCATTATTTTGGTCTCCTCGAACGCAATACGCAGCAAGCAGCAGCAAAAATAAGCCGCTATTCTCAACGTACACATAAGCATCTCGAACTTATTTGAAAAAGCTGTGGTCTTTATGAAGCGGCCAACAAGCATCATCGGACCCTAACCAATGACCATTAGCATCTCCTGGCAGCCCCCAAAGCCTTTACGCAACGATAGTGTATGGATTGGCTGTGACAGTTGTCTGTTTCGACGCAGACATCGTAGAAACGCTTGCCTCCGCGTGTTTCGTGAGGATCATACGAGTTTTATGTGCATGAAGATCGCATGGATATTCTAAGCTTGGTTAATCAGGTCGATTTGTCAGTTTTCCTTTGAAATCTCAATTCTCGCTATCGGGAGTTCATTCTTCTCTTCTGTCCTCTCTTGACCTTCGGATCTAGAGCCTGGAGAGCAGCTCACTACACGAATCTCGTATGAATAGCCCTCCAAAGGGGGCGGAGACGAAGTCAACCTCTGCAAACCGTGTGGGATACTCACCAATGTTCGTCTTTAAAAACATAGCACTATGTTGCAGACTTTGATACACGCAGTTGAATTTAGATGGTCCTGTTCCGGTCAATAGCCTTGCAGAAGAGGGATGGAACTTGAGGCGATACTATAGTGTCCCTGCAATCATCATTTGCGACTAATATAACACGCTGTAGTAGCGTGAGAAACAGGTGTTTTCGTTCGTCTTTGCTTCCTTATGCCACAACAGACAGACGAAGGAGTGCCAGTCAGAATCGCCACGTTGGGGACGCACCATGAGTCGCTAGTCGGTCGAAAGCTGCGTATTGCTGGCAGAAATATGTCTTACGATGTGGATACCGGATTTCTTATTCTCTTGGACGATAGTGTCGGAGTTTTGGTGGACATTTCGCTTGCATTGGAAAGGGAGAGGACTTTTCCCTGGATGAAGGAGCGATTCAGTCCAGTGGAGGTTCTGGGATATTTAGAACATTCTGATGTGAGTTGTAGATGAAAGTTTGATATCGAGAATATCAAACGCACTGATCACACATGTAGGAAGAACTTGTGGTTCCCGCAATCCCACCGCACGCAAGCGCACCCGAGGTCGATACACATCTCGTATTACGTGCAATCGTGGTTGTCCCTTCCTCGGATTTGTCTTTAGAGGTTTGGAACAATGTCGTTACAGAAATGGAGGTCGAGCTGGGGATACTATAAAGTCGCCTGGATATCGGATTTCAAGTTCCGTGATTGGGTTCGATAGATCGCCTAGATGAACACGGCTGCCATGCATTGAGTGATATTGCAAGTGTAATCGATGAGCACGAGGCTGCTGCTAGTCTGAAAGGCATTTTTTTGCAGTATAAAAGCACAAAGAAGAATTACAAGAAATAGAATCTGAACAAGTCAGAAAGGTCCTTTGACATGGAGTGCGGTAAATCCGGTGCACAGGTGGGGGGACCTGCCATAAATGGATCAGCTTACAGCGTACGTCCGCTACTTGTCCACCCACCCTCACCCCCGTTCTCCTTGACTCCCCTTCTTTCCGACATCGTACTAATATCTGCGAATTATCAGCATAACGGATACCAGTTTTCATTCAACTCGGCGCATTATCCGTACAGGATGGCCAGCATCTTCATTCAACCTTCAATTTCTCGCTCACATTCGCAATACATCCTTAGTCCAACTTGCGTTCAGATCCCAGTTTCTGATGCTCGCTCGGAACCATGGTCTGCTGAAGCTTGCGCAGATGCCACCAGAAAGCGCCGCAGATCTAGCATTTCATCCACCTCTACATCATCTTCATCTTCGTCCAGCGACAAAGGACCACCTAGAACACGGACACACATTTCTAAAGGCGTATATCAGGAAGGAAACCACATCATCTTGACCCCACAGCATCCCGCAGTATCCGAATGCCTTGCGTATTGCCGCAAAACGTGGACATTCCCTCCTGCGATCCCCGAAACTATCCTCGTGTTATGCGCACTAGAGGTCTTTTTCCATCCCACGGACCCCGTACACTGGCTTTTCTGGAGTAACGAGAAGAAGGGAGCGAGCGTAGAGCTTGTAAACCGCATCTGCTGTACGCCTTCAGTCGCCTTCTTTCTTCGTGCATTTCGCTTACCATTTCCTCACATAGCCGAGTCACCCCCATTGATTGAACCTAATAGGCTATGGGACGAATCCATGTTATTCTCACTTTCACAGCTCCATGGCCAGGCCTGGCATGACGCGTTGCGTCATGAACCCTGGTATGCCACTTTGGTAGGATGTACCAAAGAGACGGATTTATCGGCTTCCAATCGTCCCAACCTGCGCAAGCGAAAGCCTGCCCCAGAACAGCAGACGTCGAGAGCTCAGTCGACTTCTCCCTCGGATGCATCGGATGATATTCCAGGATCTTTGACCAAGAAGATGCGCCTGTCCGCATCACGCTCCTCTACACTGCCCTCGTCCACACGCAACAGTACACGAGTCATACGTAAACCAGCCAAGTTCCGCGACCCAGACTTTGAAGGATCAGATACTGCTAGTCTTCGAAGCGGAACTCGTTCACCATCTACTCCTCCGAATTCCTTACCTCCTGAATCGACCCCAATGATTACTCGTCGAACGTCGCCGCTATCGGTAAGGACGGTCGTTGGCTCAGCCTCAGATCGCTCCTTGTCTCCGCTTTCGGATCTTACGACGAGTACACTTGTCGACGCAGAGGTGTCGACCCAGCCTAGGAAGAGAAAAGCTAGGAATGTTGAATGCGAGTTCTCCGCTGGACGGAAAGACAAGGACAATGCCGGGGACAATAAGATAATGACTCGGGCGCGTGCGCGTAGCACTCGTCGTTAACGCTCAGACTCACGATGTCAACTCTTTTCTGACACTTTGCGACACCTTGAGTATCCTTATTTATTCTTTTTTAATTCTTTTCCTTCAACCCATTGTTCATTATAGCAATTTGTTGTACTACTTTTCATTGTCCTGTTCTCTGTGTTCAGCATCACCATAGAGATTCTACTTGTTGTCATGTCTCTAGCTTGCTATCTCGTTGTGTACAAGTATAATGGATGGAACTTCTGTATTTTTCACTTAGATCAATGATCACGTCGGTTTTGAAACACCGTCGTGTCCTGAGCGCATCGTCACCTGACCGCGTTTCACCACACCCCTTCGCTCTAACGAGGTTACTTCTGCTCTGGAGGCTTCGTTCTGCTGCAGTCTGCTGCTCCCTTCGCTGGTTGATGTTTGGTCACTTCTGTATCTATGACGATGCCTCCAGTTACCAACCCTCAAGAAATCTTGTCGAGTCGGAAAATCAGGGTCATTTTCCCGAAGTCTTACCGTGCGTTTTCTCGAACCTCAAAGTGGAGGAGATACCCCGCAACAAGAGGGTCGACGACAATGACGATTGCAATTTTCCAGAGTCGTTAGTCTTCATGACCTTGTATGCGTCATCGTATTGTGGCGTTGAGTAGGTACACAAGTACGTTAATACTTGTGCAGGACGTCATTATTAGAACCACAGGTACTCGCCATCGACGTCAGCTTGGCTTGAGATGGGAACGGGTGTAGTAATTTTCATGGTCACCTTGGAAGACCTGACTGCCGCCGTGACATGCTACTCCGATCAGGATCCCCATGAACTGCCTTGACCATGTACACTGTCATGGAGTCTCTTCATTTCTGCTGTCCAGTCTCCAAATCGCATGAAGAAAGAGTTAGGCCGCAGCTAATGATCCCCATGCTGTTGTTTACTTTGCCGATGACATCGGTGGTTTGTAGTATGTGTGGGAAGCAAGTCATTGCTCATAAGAAATTCCCAGTGCCTCAACGTTGATGGGTGCCTCCTCACACTAAGAAGCTCTCAAGCCCCTCAAGCGATCCATCAGCTTCGAGTCATCCATGACCTTGACCATCATTGGGGATGTTTCTGATCCGGCGAAATGAGTGCGATTTGACAGTAATGAGTGGATCGCCACTACATGCAGCGTCAGTGCGTCATTCAAGCTATCTGCACGCTATGCCATACATCATCCGGATCCAGAAAAACGCCGAAGTTTTCTTGCGTAGGTGGCATATAGAAGGGAATTTCCTTCAACTCTAGCAGTATTAGAGTTCCACTATGAACGGAAAACTAAAATGAAGGGTAATCAATGGAATAACTTTGCTGCAGTTCTAGACATACACATGCTCCAAGTCTCGACGGCCCGAGGACGTCGATTTCCTGGGGTAGCATCTGGTAGCATGTGCGAAGGAATCAATAATGAAAAAGTTGATACATTGATAGGTGAATGATTTGTCTTGTGGAATAGTTCGGCTTGATGGTGTTCCTTAGTCTGGAGAGCTTGCCAGCGGGACAGGAGGAATCATGGGGTCGGAGGCGGAGAGTCCTGGGGAAAACTAATGGATGTAGGTAAGGATCATTCATGGTTCGCGAACCGAATCAATTTTGAGGGATTCGAGTGGGGGGAGGGGGTATTTCGCGCTGTTCGGAAACAGTATATAAATACAAGTGTGCACGAGAACAGGCTACCCCGTGCTCTAGGCGGCGGCGAGTACACATTGTACTATGTAGTTGACGGCTGTTGCGCGAGTACCCCATACGCGCGCCAGAATTATCGAGACCTAAACGGTTCAAATTTGATGTTTCAAGAGGGCAAAAGAAGTGGGCGGAATCGGGGAGGTCGGGTTGTTCAATGGAATGAAAAATAACAAAAAAAAAGGGGGGAGACGCGGCAGACCAGAGAATCGGATTTGATGGCAGAAAAAGGCAGGTGGTGGACCTGGTTGTTCCTGATGATCGCTCAGATCTGGGAATTGTTTGCAAAGGACGTTGGGGGGTCTAGTCGTAGGACAAGAAGACTAGATTGCACGCGGAGCAGGTCTGAGGGGGGCGAGGGAGTACAGCAGCACTAACAGCCAACGGATAAATGCGCATACTTTGTTTAGTTGTCAAGGCTCCAGGCTGATTGCCTGACAGCGGTCGACTCGCGCGTAAGCCATAGCGATGATATTCTACGCACAGAGCAGGATTATACTAAATTAATTTAATAATCGTGACCTGTGACCGGCCTTCCACCGGCGGCGGTCACATAGTCATTCGGAAGTAATTGGAATTATCCATATTTGGAAATCGGATGTGGACAGCAAGCATTTCGAAGAGAAACCCCGACGCCTCTCTTCCTTGTCTTTAAACCACCATGTCCTCCGCTTCTTCATCCTCCTCCTCCTCCTCCTCCTCCTCAAAATCCCGAAAACGGTATTCAAATATCTGAAATATATACTTTTTTTCAGTACTCATCCAGTAACAGCAGATTCACTCGTCAGCAGCTACTCAAGCACCTCGAGGTATGGTCCCCAACTTATGTCATATGTACCAGGGCTTGAGCTCGATGTAGATCCTCAATACTCTACCCGTTCCTCTACCCCATACTCTACCCCCATCACCCCCAGCCTCGAGAGAATCATCACCAGCTCTTCCTTCAAAGCGCAAGGGTGAACCGTCGCATGAATCTGAGCGCCCCAAGCGTCCCAGAACAGGGTCTGTTTCAGAGAGACAACCCCCTGCCCACCGCTACCTTCATTCACACCAACCACAAGGGTCCTCATCTCATGTTCCTGTCTCACACCAACCTGTTGCCTATAATTCACGGTCCGAGCCTACCGAAGACGGTGAGGTCGCCGAAGATCCTGTACCACTACCCCCGCCTTCATCAGCATCATTGCCACAACCGTCAGCGTCGGCAGCAGCACCGATAATAGCGCCTGAGGTCTCAGAATCCATAGCCAGTGCTGTTCCTATACGGAGACCAAGAAAGGGACCATCACCGCCTCGGTGGTTTGAACAGTTACACGACAAGTATCACTCAGCAGGCCGTAAACTCAAATACTCTGGTGATGCCCGTTTTTGGTCGACGTACCCCTCCACACACAAAGAATATCGTGCTCTACCGGATCCCCCGCCTCACAACTCTCCATACCATAAACATGGTGGACTCATCGCACGGCTAGAGCTGCTGGATGCTCTCGTTTGCTTTACTTATTCGCTATGGTGCAGAGATCACAGTCGGCGTTCATGTAATCCTCAAACGTGGTCAACTATCGAAGCGTTCCTGGAGTGGTGCAAAGCAAAGTGGACTTCAGAAGAGGGCATAAATGATGCGGAGAAGGCGCTTTGCGGTTTGATGTAAGCCTTTTACCCTGTCCCGCATTGTCTCCAAGGCTCATCACTTTGTTCAGCTGGATGATTGAAGCTTTCATACATGCTCGCAAAGTGACCTATGCCGCTAGAAGTGGTTTGGAAAGTGAGGTCGATAAAATTGTAGAGACGGCGAAGAAGAGTATTCAGGCTGCTATATCAGAAGTCGGTTCTAACACGGCTTTACTCGGTGGCAAGCCGCAGGCCACTCCTCCTATGCTTCCTTCGCCGGCAAGCATAGTCCCTACAAACAGCGCCAACTCCACTCCCACTAACAGAGATGGTACGCCTTCGTCGTCAGGTACCCGCTCAACGTCGACATCTTCGACCTCAGCGCCACCGGTACAGTCGGCGGGGCCAACCGTCCCTTCTCGCCTGCTCCCTCATCCATACAACCAGGCAGGTCCCGTACCACCATCACATATAACAGCAGCTGCGAACAAAGTGACCGTTGA
The DNA here is from genome assembly GCA_001466705.2 of Moniliophthora roreri. Lineage (NCBI taxonomy): Eukaryota > Fungi > Basidiomycota > Agaricomycetes > Agaricales > Marasmiaceae > Moniliophthora > Moniliophthora roreri. The sequence continues at coordinate 132,085 of LATX02000068.1, read as the reverse complement.
GCTCACTCCTCAGCTGATCTCAGCCTTCAAGGACCAGACAGCGGGAATACACGCCGCTGCCAACAGCATGAGAGAAGCTCAGGCAACTCTCACACTTCCTATTATGGCGCGCTTCTATCCGAGAACCTTTGCACGCATGATTCACACAACATTACTCCCAACGGATGAGCACGAGCCGGAGTTTGAAGACGAGGAAGGCGAACTATTTTGGCCTGGCCAAGCAATTAGTGGCGAAGGCTTGGGTTGGGTATGCCTCATGGGTCAGGCGATGATCAGGGAGTTTGGGAAGGCCTACGGCTACAAGGGCCTTCAAGGAGTAGTTCCCAAACCGGAGCAACCAGATGGTCGTGGACGCTCAACGCAGCGAACAGCACCACATGGATCTACTCCGGCATCTGTTTCGGGTCAACGGTAGCGGTCATAGTCCACTGCTCTGGAAGGTTCCTTGCATTTTATGAATACATGTCGTCTTGAACCGTATAAAACGCCTTAGCTCAAGCTTTGGATGGCGCTATAGTTCTAGACGCACTCCATGTGTCATATGAATAGCTAGCGCTATGGATGCGCTCTCGCTATCCAATCTCCTGTCCTATCTGGGTTTTCACGGTTGCGTTGTATTACCGCATTTAATTCCGATTTTGGAAGGCACGGCCTCTCAGTATCGAACCTGCCGCAAAATCAAGGCCGGCCCATCATCTCCACCCATTGTAGCCTTAGACACGATCAAGAAAGAAACCAAAACTAAACGGATTTCCACCTGTATTCCTTCCCCACATCCCTCAACGCAGCTATTCAAAACAAACCTGCCGGCATTTATTTCCTCAGCTTTCCTCTGGCTATTTGGACATTGGTTTGCTGTTCTACCCCTCATATCTGTTTCGGGGCCTAGACATTTCCCACTTTCATATCAGATCGCAGTTGTTCATTTCTCACTCTTACCCAATCGCATTGTAATTTCCCCGCATCCACATCCCAAGCCCCACTACGATATCTACCGGTTTTCCCGTGGAGTACTATCCTCTCTGCTATCTTTGTTTTGGCATACCTTTTTTTATTATTTCCTTTTGTCATTGTCAGGATTTCTAGCATCGTCCATTCCATTCGCGATATCTGTACCTGTAGAAGGTTTTGAAGGAAGAATGAAAACTAGCACTAACCCTTTATAATGGAGGGTCAGTGTTTTGGGACTGTATTCGGGCGGCGGTCGGACGTAAGGGCAAATGGGGTGAATTCAAACATGTATCACGGATAACTGGTATTGTGACTCCGTTGTCGGCGAGATGGCAACACAGACTTTCGACGATTTGATGCGCTCGCTTGACGACGTACCGTATTGCGATGACTTCCGTGTGAGTCGCAAAGTGCAATGTTTACGGTTTATCCTTCTAGTTAGTGGTCGGCCGAGCCGTATTTAGTGTACATGTCACGCTCCGTAAAATGACCGAGGCGAGGAAGGCGAACCCGGAGTACATTCCAGAGACAATTCCATTCGACTGTTCCACCGAATGGAAGAGGGAAAAGGACAACGGCTGACCTGCTGTCAGTCAAGCCTTCCACTCTTGTTCGCAGATCTTTACGAGGGTCTCATAGCAGGTTTGATTTCAATTATCGTGTGAGCGTCGATCGCAAAGTGGATGGAGATGCTTTTACACTGGCTTTATTTCATAGGTTATAGCATACCGGCATGAGGAAGCATATAAGGGTAAGACACCATGCGGAAGCAATTCAAATGAAAGTATGAGTAGAAACGATCTCCAATCGTCTGAAAGCCCTATATCGGCGAAGAGGAAGACGGAAAGTTTTCACCGGTTGGACTTGGCAACACGCTCGAGCTCGTCCTTTTTCTGAAAAGTAGATGGTTCGTTCAATGATAGATATAATTTGAGTGACTGTAAAGCGAACCTTAATGGCATATGAGTTGGATGAACCCTTGGCGGCATTGATAAGCTCGTCGGCAAGGCACTCAGCAATGGACTTGACATTTCGGAAAGCAGACTCCCGGGTCTAACATAAAAAAAGACGTTTGAGTGACGGACGCCACTGAACAGAAAGAGATGAAGCTTACGCCAATGGTGAGGAGGGCAATAGCCTGATTTACCCGTCTCAAAGGAGAGACATCAACGGCCTGACGGCGGACAGTTCCCTGCGAACCAATACGCGTAGAATCTTCACGAGGACCAGTATTGACGATGGCATCGACCAAAACCTAATCAAATGGCGCGTCAACATTCCCATTACATTTTCCTTGGTTCAAACATCAAACTAACTTGTATGGGATTCTGATCGGTGAGAAGGTGGATAACTTCAAAAGCGTGGGCAACAATTCGGACAGCAAGGAGCTTCTTGCCGTTGTTACGACCGTTCATCATCAAACTGAAACAGAAAAGTGAGTTGAAGGACAACGAGAAATCTATGCAGGGCACACACCTGTCAACCAATCGCTCAACAATGGGCATCTGGGCCTTCTTGAACTGCTTTTTGGCGTAACGGCCAGCGGTGTGGGGAAGATAGACCGCGTGGCGGACTTGGATGTAATCGGTAAGGGAGATGTCCTTGACTTCAACACTAAAACCATCCAATCATCAGGTCTGCCTGTTTCAATGCATCGCGAAACACATACTCCTGAGTATCCCACTTTCCGAAAAGTTTGACTTCCCCGCCGAGTTTCGAGATTTCCTTGGGTAGAGTTGTTGCGGCCATTATGAGTCTTGAGGGGCGGGAGGCCTTTTTGCTGAGAAGGATACGCAATGAGCTTGGAGCAACACACGACGAGCAGGAATTTCCCTTACCTTCCGAGCGTCTGTGTTTGCGCCTGTTAGTACACACAGAAAACCAGAGTTTGTGTAGACGGCAATTTCCGCACAACTGTACAGCTAACGTCACGTGAATAAGGTGGCTTTCTCGCTGTACCTATCTCAGAGTCAGATACAAATGACTGGCGTGAAACGGTAGCATCAAATATCGGAAACTACAAGAGCTAATTAGTACAACGGCCAAGGACTACATGTAACACGGAAACTTTCTTAAAAAATTCTTGTCAATCTTCTCACCGTGACCAGGTGCGGACAACCGAGAAACTTCGCGATTTGGCCCTGCAGCAATGTAGCCGGGTAACAAGCTTGCACGTCTTCTAGTTCAAGATCCTATGGTTATACTCACATTTCCATGCTAAGTCGGATGTGCGAACTTAATTGTAGTCGTCGGTAAATACTGTTCAGCCCTGAATGCATGCAAAAGGGAAATATGTACATATTGATGGAACAAGGAATCAGTTGTATTGGTAGAATAAGTTCCTCGGAACAAAAAATGATGAAGAAACAAGTTTCTCAACAGGCTTGAGAGGCCTGCTGCTGTCGAATCCCGAACAACTCGATTAAGTCTGAGCTAAAGCTAAGCAACGATGAACCTGAAGTCTGGATATTCATACCTTGGAGTCTCGCTTCTCGTTGTTGACGTGGCGTCTCTGTACTCTTCATGCCAGAAAATGCCTGTTGACGCGGAAGGTCGGCAAGTCAGCATGAAAATTATAAATGACTTTGTCGGCGCACCTGCTTGATGAGATTCTTCTTCCGCTCCTGTATGCCAAGAACCTGAAACGAATATCAACGAATAAGTAGAAGATCCAGAATATCGATTATTCCCTACCCTCGATTCCACAGTATTCTCGGATATGAGTTGATATACATGGATCGGTTTGGTCTGGCCTATACGATTGACTCTGTCGATTGCTTGACTCTCGATACCTTCCTGATAGCCGAAAAAAATCATTAATCATGCACATCGAGCATTATGATTTACAGAACCTCACCTGCCACCATCTAAGTAATTTATGGGTCAAAATTAGAAGGGACACGATATGGTTGAGATGAGGAAAGTGACAAAACGTACGGATCCATCCTGTAAATCTAAATATTAACAATTCAGGGCTACAATGTCAGAGACTCACAAGTACACATTGTTCGCAACTGTATACACGGACAGTCAGCGCTGAACATCACAGAATGAAATGCTTAATTCACCCGTCAAGTTAAGTCCCAAAGCACCCTGAGTATCGCCAGTGAGCAAGTGATCTTTCAGACTACATTCTAAGAACACCCACCGCTTTCAGCGATATCAGCATCACCGCGGGGTTTTCGTGAGTAGCGGTTGCAATTTCATCTAACTCGTCCTCTACAAACGCTTGCTTCTGCTTGCCCTTTCCTTTTTGGATGGGTAATTCGGCCTCGAAATCGGAATAGTCGGGTTCAGAGGAAGCAACAAATTCGTCGTCATCTTGTGTACCTTCTTCTGGATCGGGAGTATCTTGATCGAGGACCTTGCGGGACGCCTGCCTTGCTCTGGCGCTTCTGGTATTGCCTCCCGCACCTTCTACGACCGGTGCTGTGCTAATGAGTTTTCCGGACAGCGTGAGTGGAACGGAAAATCGGGCGATAGCCTCTTGCCGCCTCTTGGCCGACATTTGACCATCAAAACGCACAAAAGGTATACTATGATGATATTGGTCAGCGTGGAAGAGACAAGAGTGTCAGAGACGAGGACAGACTGCTACATACCCCTTTTCATTCAGCGCCTCTCCAATCTAAAATCGACTTATTAAACGGTACTGTTCAGCTCGTCTAAAGTTGCCGTACCTTGTCTAGGAAGCTCTGCAGAGCAATGATCAACATAATGGAACAGAAGACTGACCGACTTCGCATACCGTAAATTGAGAGAACACAAGAGACTTTTCTCCTGAGGGAGCGAGTTGCAGTAGATGCACGAGTTGGTCGATCTTCGCCGAGGATCCTTGCTTTTCCTCTTCTTCAGGTTCGTCAGGTCGTAGACGGGGCTGCGTAAGGTCAGTTGGGGGAAGAGGTTCGATCAAATCTCCCATTGTAATCTGGCACCTGTCCTAAACAATGGCGTCAGTATTAAATGGGCAGAAAATAGGAAGATAGGTACCATTGGACATTTTGGATCTCTCGAAATGACCTCTTGAATACTGCAGAGATATATGATCAAAACAAAATAGGGGGGAAATAGTATGATCCTACCAAGCGAGACAGAACATGTGACCACAAGAAGTTATCCTGGGATCAGTGGGGATGCTAAAGCATATAGGGCATTCCTCGGAATCCTCAATGATCTGCGCCAAGCGCTGCTGCAGCCGGTATTTCTCCTCCTGAGTGAGAGCCTTCACTGGCTGAGCTTCACCAGAGTCTGCTTTTCGGAGTCCTTCAAGGTAATGGGCGGGGACAAGTCCAGGGTGCAAGGCTAGTTGACGCATGCGGGTGAGCATGGCGAGTGCATTGGATTGGAACTTATTGAGGCGAGTGTTAATGAACCTTACGAACGCAACAGGCTGAAACACTTACCAGCGCCACCCCACCGCGAGACATGAGAGTCTCTAGTCGATATTTGGTGAGCTCTTCGATTTCATCATATAGAGCCTTCTGGAATATCAGTATAAGGAAGACATTTATCAAAATTGATTTTACTCTTGCTTCGTTGGAGAGGGCGACTGGTACCTTGATCATCTCGATCTGTACTGGCATTCCATCACTGCACCTCTATACATTGGTCGGCGACTTACCGGCGGTAGAGGTACCAAAGGGTTTCCGGCACTATCTTGCATCTTCGAAATGCGGTCAGATGGTGATGCGTGCGCGGACCTGTTGCCTCACCTCCTTAGTTCTCCGTATGCAGATATGGTTCATCAGGGCCTAAAGAGTTTCAACGTGCTGATATGTGCAGAACAAAATCAATAAAACAGACCCGTAACAGCTCGACACCTGCAGGTAAACCGTCCTTCAAAGGGCGAACCAGAAGACGTTTGAACATGTCCTCTTGATCCAGTGGTTTGCAGATACTGAGGAAGGTGAGAATGGAGCCAAGGTCCTATGTAAATGTCTTGTCAGATCAAGTTCAAGTCCAAGTAAGGTGCGCAAGGATCTAGTTCACCCTGGGCGAGTTAATCTATAAGGACCCAATATTAGGAAGAACGGACCAAAAGTGCTTATAACTTACAATTGGCGTTCCGGTGAGGACCCAACGTCTCTGCGCAGAAAGAGCACAGACAGCCTTGGCCATTTTCGTCTTCGGATTACGAATCGAGTGGCCCTCGTCGAGAACGATCCTCTATAACTCAGATCAGAAAAATATTTGCTCGAATGCAACACACACACCTTCCACTGCGTCTCAAATAAAGGACGTTCAACCTTCTTTTTTTTCCTCGAGTGGGCTGTATCATTAGCGTCGACATGTTCGCCCGTAACTGTCTGATAGGTGGTAAACACCACGTCGTATGATGCAAGCGACGCTGCACCGAGTTTGTCCCGATTGGCACCGTGATATGTGCAGTAGGAAAGGGAGTTTTCTTTGCAATGGTCCTGAATTTGCTTTTCCCAGTTCGAGAGTACGGACAGTGGCATCACTAAGAGAACGAGTGGGTGTTTAGAGAAGCGGATCGAGCTAAAGAAACTCACCAACGAGCGTACTATTAGAGAACCCCGTCGGAACGTCCTTCTTTGTAGCAAGAATGAGCGCTAGCATAGTGAGTGTTTTGCCCTAGATCACGTTCAGCCACAAGGGGTAGCAGCAGGGCATAGATTTTACCAATCCCTGGGGAAGCAGTGAGCGAATATACCGCATGAAGACACTATTTTACATTACCATTGCGTCAGCAAAAAGAGCACCTCGTCCAAGAACCGGTGGGGTCTCTGTAGGGGTCTTGGTTGCAACTGACATCGCGACGTCAACACCAGCACGTTCGTTACTGGATAACTAGACTCACTATTGTAGTAATACTTGGTCCCATTGGCCTTAATTTTCACTTGCCAGAACTGAACCGGCTTGTCGGACTCCTCTTTAGGCAAGACAGGATATTCACATTCTATGCACCATTGAAGACCTTGTTTCTTAAGACAGAGTAAGTCGCAACGCGAATTCATACAAAAAATAAACACACCTGATGCTTCAACAAATCAACCTTCAGGTCGCCGGATTCAATGCTGGGAGGGCTAGAGTGTAATGGTAACTCCAAGACATCCTCGGAGCTGCATACTGTATCGAGCAGAGAGCTTCGCCTCCCTTCATCATCCACTCTCTCGAGGGAATTGAGCATCTCTTTTAGTTCAGCGGCTTTTCGGAGAGCTTCTTGCTGCTTTCGAGCTCTTTCAATTTGCTCAGGGGTCTGAAGAGAGGGTGCGGCTCGAGAAGTATTGTATGAGTTGTAAGCTGGAGGTGCACCACCAACATGACCACCACCACTATATCCCCCATACCCAGCTGCACTTGCACTCCTATAACCTCCACTGCTAGATCCCCCTGCAGAGGAACCGGCACGAGGAGGGAAGTCACGTCTTCCTGGAGTAGCCCACGTCAAACGGGGTTCAAGTTCCGCGCGCTTATCCAAAGGTCCATATATTTTAAGTGACCTTTGAGTAGGATCATCATGAATAGGGTGTGAGCGTGAAAGATATAAATGTGCTCACATGGCCAGAGTGTAAACACCACGACCTCCCATCACTGTGCAATAGTCAGAGCTTGTCATCGAAGAGATGCGATACGAACAATTTCCATCGTGAATGACGCCTTCGACAGACACCTTACCAGCATCGAGAAGTGGGGAAAGCTTAGCTGCTATGTCCCGAGGTAAGTGACCGACTTGCGTCCTTCCTAAATGCAGAGGTCAGCGTGAGTACCCAACCTGTGCTTAATTATATTCACCGATATTGAGGACTTGTATAGCATTTCTGGGAACGAAAGGTATAAGAACTTTGTTAATAGTGATGATCTGGCGTACCGGTCAAATCTGTTCTGTGGTTCTCTCTGGAGAATGACCTCCTCCTCGGGACCGACCAGACCTGTCCAGGAATCTGAGACGACGCGCATCAGAAACTGATCGCGACGACATACCTGTATAGTATTGAATGCCGACAACCTTTGTTCTTGTGGTGCAGTAAAGCTCGTCTCCGACCTCTACCTCATTGTTCCCGGCATCATCGTCTCCATTCTGGGAGAGCGATGGTTGACTAATATTGGCGTATGATGTTGAGGGCCGAGACAATCTGACCCGAGAGCCAGACGACCCGGGAAGTGTACTATCGGGAGGTGCCTTTCTCTTCTGCGACGGATTCGTTAGATTCTGTGTTCGTCGAGGTGGAATCACAACCACGTTCCTGGCTGTACGCGGAACGTCACTAGGGTCGATGGCGCGTGCAGCAACCGCCTTGCGAATCTTATGCTGGTCAGGAAGCCTTTGAATCGTCAGTTAGCCAAAAGCTGACAGTCGAATCGAGAGCGCACTTGAGCTCGCTAAAGCTCCGCACATCTTGCACACCTGCTCCACCTAGCTGTAAGAGGATATCTGGTGTAACGCAGCCCCTATATGGTGTTGTCAACAACGGGAAGACGCCCAAGAATATAAATGTTGACCAGTGACGCCATTCAACTTCTTCACCGTATTCTGTGCGCAAGATTTTGCCATATCGAAGGGTTCCGACTTCAAGGGGTGAACCCTGTGACGACACAACCTCAGCGTGAGTGACGACGACAAACGAAAGATCTCTCTCACCTTGCATGGAGAAGGACCATGACATTTAGCGCGGGAACTTTTGCTGTACCCAAAGATATGGTCACTATACATGATGTGTGAAGAAACGTTAAAAGGGAAAGGTTTTTGATGCGACGCGTTGTTTGTAGCAAGCGCGCTTGACAAACAAAAATCGCGTGGCTCACGGCTCCCGCTTCCTTGAAGTATCTAAGTATCTAACATCCACCATGTCAGATATCGAAATGGACAACGCAGGCAGGCCTTTTCTTGGGATATTTTGTTCTTGATATGTACTAATCTTGCATGCAGGACTGGCTTACGATCCGGACCAGGATCCTGACGAAAAACGAGCTGTCAGGAAGGGGTATCGCGAGTTTGACAAGAAATTTGAAGGCGAGACACGCGACTTGGTGTATTCTTTGCTATATCTGAAATAATCATGAAGGAAACACGCAAAGGACGACGGAATGGCTGATAGAAGGTGTAAAGCAGAGCGACGACTTATTTAAACGGGGTAAGACAAAGGACTTCATCAAAGACGCGTTTTTAAACACCCCCCACCCCAAATTCAGTCAAGAATCCTGACGAAGCAACCCTTGACTCAAACCTTCTGGTTCGGCTGACAACGAACGCGCATCAGAATGCCAGAAATCTCAGGTCTGGCTCTGGAGCATTCGACGTTGACGATTTTCTTTCCAAACTGGTAACCTTCATGGGTGGACGCAAGATGGACCAGCGTAACCCAAATTTTTCGGACGATGATGACGAAGATGACTCTCCGTTAGAATGGGAGAAGATAGGAAGGAAGGCACTCGCGAAAAGCCGGCGAGTCCCTGTGGTGGGCTTCATGTCGGTATCTCTTACATCAGTGCGTGTAGCGCAGGTTGATACTTTCATGGAAACAGGCTTGGGCCCTTGTCTATCGAGCAAAAGAAGCGGGCCGCTGTCAAGCGTGCCAAACTGGAGAAGAACAAGGCCGACGAAAAGAAGCCTCAAGAAATCAAGGAGGAGGACATCTCTCGTTCTGGAAATGAGACAACGAAGAACGTTGCAATCGTAATCACTCTTCCCCATTCGATCAGTCAAGACCACAGTCGCTGATTCATAGGCAGATTGCCAGTAAATTGGAAGAAATGGGGGAGATTAACTTATTCCGATTCTTCATTAATCCCAATGACTTCGCTCAGTCCGTCGAAAATCTCTTCTACCTTTCCTTCCTTATCAGAGACGGAAAGGTAGCACTTGACTCGGATGAAAAGGGCGAACCAATCATTTGTGAGTTGCGTCCTTTGTTACCTTTGATAATGCAACTTAACCGCACGGTAGATCTATGTAGCCCGCCTTCTGAGGAAGATTTCGTGAATGGATTGCGCAAGAGACAGTTAGTGTTTGAATTTGATATGGATACCTGGAAGGTCTGTAATTCCAGCCCCCACATCTGTGTCTTGCCTGACTGAACTCGCTCAACAGAAAGCTATTGAAGTTTTTGATCTTAAAGATCCGATAATACCACAGAGAGAGAAGGCTAAGATGAGGATTGGGGACAAGTGGTATGGTTGATCCATGCAAGCTTCCTATCCGTTTATTGTAGTAAATATTGTACCATCGTAATGACATGATATTAATAATCCTTTCACCCATACTACTCATCAACAGTTCGTCTGTGGCATGAAGGGGAACTTCAGTTGACCAGTAGCGTCATATATTCCGTAGCCCGGTTCCTGGTTATCGCTGTATATGTGAGCGAACCAGCCTATTCCTCCTCCGACTAGCTTGAAAAACTTGCAGTGATGGTCCAGAAGCACATAGTAGTCCTTTGCGATGGTGTCAGTGACTCTATCACGAACGGTTCAGGGATGAAGAGAAGCTCACATATTCATTCTGAACGTCTGCGACTGCATACGGGCTGTTGGGTTGCACCCCTTCTGACGTTACCGATGGCCATCCGTTCTGGGACGCATTGAATGGACATTGAACTCCGACATCTTTGGACTTACCTGAGCGAGATACATCTTCTTGCCATTTCCATGTACAATAAACCATAATGTATCGTTCAAAACCAGAGGCCACGAATTGTTGGCTAGTACGAGCAGTGTCAGATATCCGACTAATATTTTGCATCAAATGTGGCGCACCTGTGGAGGCACTTTGGGAAAAAAACGGAAGCACATGGATGTTAATGGAGTCTAAAGCATCTAACAGCTGTTGACTGCCCTCCCGTGCCTGCAGTGTCTCAGTACTGCTTGAATAAATGTGTTCGTTATCGGAACAAACCTGATATCCATAAGCAAGTTCTGACACTGTAACCGGAATCCCGAGGTCCAAAAGATTAGCTTTGGCAGCTTCAACTTGTTCTATGAGTTCCGTGACAGGGAGCACGTTATCGAAGAGCGGTTCAGAACCAAACTGTACAACCCGGGTAATGAACTTGGCCTTCGGATTGTAATGCAGTGCAGAAAACAGGGTGTCCCTTCGGCTTTTCCAAATGTCACTTCCGTCGAAGCCGAACTAAATCCATCGTTAGTCACGTTATCATGAGGAACTCCGTTGCAAAACCTTACCCACACCAAGGCGTGAACCCCAAGTCCACTCTCCCAAGCCGCATCCACAATGTCGTCGCTGAAGAATGCGGTATAATAATCAGCGCACGACTAGTCGAAAGAGGAACGCGACGAACTAGAACCCTTCCCTATCGCAAGCCCCGTACAGCCGGACATATCGAGAGCTGAAGTGCTGTCTAATGTCGAGGAACTCCCTCTTCAATTTCTCTGCACTTTGGCCTGTCCGGAGGTGATTCAATTTTGCGACTAGCCATGGTTTACATAAATTGCTTACATTCAGTAACCTCATAACTGAATCCCATGAAAGCGTATTCAGTCCAAGGATCACACCACCATGAACTAAGTGCTGAATCGGAAGGTACCTCGGAAGGCATCTTAAAGTCCAAGGCTGGAAAACAGCTTGACGGGTTCGGAGTAGGAGCAGCATTATTCACATCAAAGCTGATTAGTGCGGCTGCGTTCACGAAGACGCACGAACCAAAAGACATAGCGAGGAAGAGGGCGAAACGAGGAGCCATACTGTGAAGCTGGAGAAAACCTCCTTTATATACAGGTTGGATCGGAACTTGAGTCTGACCTAGACGTTTCATTATCGGATCGACTTATTGTAAGAGATTACTCTTCTGAGGTCTGCGAAACGAAATAAAGAATCGAATAATGACTACTGCAGCCAGAATCGGCTAGTCAGACATGGCCGAAATACGTCCGGTGTTGTCACTCACTGTATACATGGAAAACACCGCGATGGGTCGGTTTGATTCCAATATTGTACATAGAGACGAATGAAAACGTGATGTAGTCGTGAAACTCATATCATAGGGGAGCCATTCCCAACGGTAACATAGATCGGTCTCTGAGGGCAAACTCTTCCCATGATCGGCGGCGTAGCTGTAGATGAGATGAATCAGGACTAGACAAAGATGAACGTATGTTTCACCGACATGGTCGAGGGCATCTTCTCTCGGAAGAATGTTCATATGATCAGGAATATCGTTGTCATTCTGAGAGATTTTCAGTGTTCTGGAGAAACCGGATATGCAAAGTACCTACAAGGAATGATTCATCCATTTCTCGGATGTGTGCTTTGAGGTCAAGAGGCACCTGACTGGGAAAGACGACGGTGTGTACAGTTGGAGTAAACGGCCGTTCACGCCCGAGGCGAACGCTCAGCTCCTGAAGAAAATATCAATAACGGTTCGGGGTCTTTCTTGTGGAAAAATCCAACCGTTGCAACTGCCAGAGCTAATCTGATGTCCGTGCGTTTCCCCCGAGCGCGTGAGCCAACCACTACAAAGAACTCCCAGATACAATCCACTACATGAACAGAATCCCGTGCGATTTCGTTTTGCAAAAAGTCCACGGTAGCCACCTGTTGCGATTCTCAGTTAGCTTGGAATGTTGTTATACCACAATGTACACACGGGTTCCCCAGGTTGACTCGCGTCCACGAGCCAGATCCTTGGGTCGTGTTCTGGAGACATGCGTTTCCATCTCCAGTAATCAGCTATCGCAAACTCCCCTTCACCGAGGACCATCCAGAACATCTCCTCCTCGTCATTAATCCCTTGTATAAACTCGACGATATTGGAACTCAATAATCTGCCATACTGCAGCGCAGCACGACGTTCCAAATCAGTAGAACCACGGCCGTGCCACACATAGACGGTATCAAGAAGAGTTAGACAATAACTGAAGCCGGAGCAGAGGTTTTTTATATTCTTGCAATTAAATCAGAACAAGGGCGCCAAGGAATGAAGTAAGAATCATACCAGATCAAGTTCGTCAATGAAGACCAAACCATTCCTGGACCTGACTACATGCATAGCAGTGTTCTCAGAGGACCAATGCGCTCGAGGACCCTATTGAAAGGTCACGTACATAGTCATTCAATGAAAAGTTGACACAAACCTGTCTAATGAACATTTGTCCACCAAGAATCTGGACTAAGTCTGTAGGCTCATAGTTCTGGTTCACCATCACCTAGAATGAAAATGAGTGCCCCGGACTGTTAAAGGTAGGCATCGGAAAGTCTCACCATGGACGTCCCATATCGTTTTGCCAGCTCCTCCAATTTCTGAGCTTCACGCTCTCCTGACTGACTATTCTTACCAAACCATCCCCACACTATCGTTCCGACAAGCCCACTTGATTTAGATTTAAAACGGTGTACAATAGCCAGAACCTCCGAGTCATGGAAGATATTGATATCTTTTGAAAGAGCAGTAGAGCTATTGCCTACAATGCTCATTACCTCAACAGAAATGGTATTAGTGTCAGAGGATTTTCGTTGTTCAATTCGGCGAGACTTGATAACTGCGTTATAATCAACGGAGGGTAGAGGCTGGTCAATATGAGCTGAGAACAAGATCAGGTATATAGCATTGTTACTTCAAATTCCATGCTTACCAAGATGCACGATCTTTGATCCCTCCTGGGACGGAATAACTTTGGAACCCTTAGAGGGTGCAGAAGAAGGCAAAATTTGAGAGCTTGATGGTAGGTCCTGAGCGGCATCGTTGTTGAATATGTCCTTTAGAGGTTGTCGAGCTTTATCATCCTCAGGATCAGGACGCGCCAGAGTAGCCGCCGGAGAAGAAATTGGCGTTGATTCCTCTTTGAGAGGTGGCAAGGAAGGGGCAGAAAACTTCTCAAAGACAGATCTACGCCGTTCCAGTGTTACAGGGAATACCGACTGCCGGCTGGACTCATCTGCAGAAGACGAAATCGGTGATGTTACTTCCATAGTAGGTTGTTGTTCTTCCTGGGTAGGGCTTTCAGTCTTGGGTGCCTGAACAGATTCTTGATCGAAAGCTTGGGCGATATCCATCACAGTGGCCCGGTTCCCAGTACTAGGGATGCGAGTATGGCGAACGGGTGTAATAGGACGACTATTCTCCCCACCTGGAGATTTTGGTGCTGAAGAACTACTAGAATCTGTTGTCGAACGACCAGGAATGTCTGGGGACTTGCTGGGTGCACGATTGATCGGGTTGAATGTGGAAGGGAGCGCTGGAGATGACACTAAGCCAGGTAATGGCTTACGACTCGCCAGACCTGAAACTTTCAATGCCTCGGATTGAGATGATTCACGAGAAAGAACAGGCTTTACACCGATAATAGGCTGATCCAGCCATCTGTCCGTAACTTTCCCTGAACGAACACCGTTGCTACTGGGTGGCGTCAACTTGGGCGGCTGCGGATGATCGTTCTCGGCGACAGTCTCGTGGTCGTTTTTCGGTGACGTGGCTCGAACCGATGATTCAGTCCGTGAAGACAAAGAAACCTGCGGCTCTGCAATTACATGTTCGGATTTCGATGTTGTTCTGGTTGACTTCTTCGGTTTTTTTGCGCGTTCCTTGGTGGGCTAAGCCATGCAAAGGGTGTCGGAAAGATCGCATGAATGATAAATGAATTTATAGCACGAAAGCATGGGGATGTAAGGACAAAGCAAACAAAAAACCAGACCATTTAAGCATAACCCAGCAATAGTTACCAGAATGAACGCACATGAATTAAAGGCTTTCCTGTTTGTGCAGGAAGCTTTCCCCCTAATATAGAAGCTGCTTTCGGCTTCATTCCTAGCTCGTCAACATCGGCAAATTCGGTAGCCTCTTCCTCAACCGGTGCTGGTTTGAAGACGACGAGGGTCGTCGCAGACCCCACTCCTTTCATTTCCTCCGATGGCTGAGAAAGATTTTTCTCTACATTCTGCCTGAACGAAGTGAAAGATGTCGCTGACCTCAAGGGTTTAGAAGGAGCTGGAGCTGGCGAAGTACTTGGAGCAGTCTCCGTAGTCCATGACTTTCGCATCACAGCGGGTTTGGGTGAGATTGGCGGTGAAGGAGACGGATTTGTGGGCTCTCGAGGTTGCCACCGATCGAGTACCGTAGCCTTCCTGCCTGGAACCTGCTTCTCTGGAGTCGTTTGTGTCGATGGAGTCTGATTTTCCCACTGCTGCGTAGCCTTCACCATGTTCTGAACAAAGCCTCTACCTGCTAACCGACTCAGACTTGGGGTAGGTTCCTTGGGTGCTGGTGCCTTTAGAAAGGCTGGCGATGGCGTTGGAGATGCTGATATCTGCGGAACATTGGAAGGAGACCTGGGCTGAGGTTGGATTGTTCGCGCCAACGAAGGCATTTCCACGATTGGCCTGTGAGGAGGTGACTTGGATACGGAGCTATCGCTGGTTGGAGTTTTGGGACGAGAAGTGTTACCGAGGGATGCACGTTTATTCCTATATGGCTCGGCATCCTCCGAGTCAGAAGGAAGAACAAAGGAAACACCCTTCGTAGGAGATGTCCTTCCCGGTGTGCTGAGCCTACGCTCGCGGCTTCCACTTTTCTGGGGAGATATAGGAGGATTGTCAGTATCGTGGAAGGAGGTCCTACTAACATTGGATGAGGAGGAAGGAAATAGTCCTCGATCAGAAGGGGGGCGGTATGGCGTGCTCATGGTCCTTTCTCTCGCTCGTCCGCCTGACTTCTGGGGTGATATGGGTCGCTCCGAAATCGCGTCCATATACCTTGACGTGACAGAATTTGGCCTCGGAGGGACCGCTGAAGGGGAAGAGGGGAATTGCTTGGATAAGGATGGCGCACTATCGTTTCGCTCTCGAGTTGGAACGTATTCGGGAGAAGGACGTAACTCTGGTTGACTCTTCTTACGTCCTAGGGCAACGGGAGTATCAGTTTCTCTACCATAGCTCAGATGGTCTTTGCTAGGCTTCGCCATCCCAGGCATAGCAACGCCTCCTCTTCCAAACACCGGATGGGGCGATGTGATGCTAGTACGTTGTTCGAACTGTGTGGGGTCATGAGCGTTCTGTTGAGGAGCATGCTTGTTGAGCCTTGGTCCTGTGGTCCTGCCACCCATAAAAGCGGCCAGAGACATCGGCTCTGCTCTCGCTGACCCAACTGGAGGTGTGACGCGCTCAGAACCCGAAACACTCGCCGAGGAACCCATGAGTTTCCGCAGTGCATCTTGTTGACCCTTCTGCCTCTCAGCAATGGATCCCATGTCATCCATCATCGTCGACGAGTCCTTGTCCTCCTTCAAACTCGACACTTTATCCTTATCTGCGATTTTTATTGATAACTCAAAGAAACAGGGAGTAACAGAATTTTGAAGCATACCTATTTCAACACTGCTCGTGCGACTCCCGCTACCATACCCAATCCCACGACTTCTACGCATCCGTGCAAGTCTGGATGCAGCAATCTCTTCTTCCAACCTTCTGTGCTCAGCTTCTTCGTCTGCATCGACCTGTTGTTGCAGGGCCCTGATCTTGCTCGTCCATTCTGCGAGACCATCTTCAGGTTTGGGGATATCAAAGCTTCGGCGAGGAGATGCCATTGGAGAAGAAGTCATTACTGATCATTCAGAGTGAAAGGAGGAGGGTTTATGTGGGAGGAGGACAATTAAGGGAGGCTTTGACCTGCACCTCGTAGTGGCTGGCTGCTGAGTACTTTCACGTGGCACAAGTGAGCCATGACGCATACCACGCATACCACCGAACTTGAAATTATTTAAGCCACTCAATGCGGCGATGTCTTCTATTCCTACTAGGTAATCTATGCAAGACCGTTCATAGTCCAAGCAGACGTTACAGATATGGCACAGGATATGCAATAAATGTGTTCGTATACAATTCATGCTCAGGCCATCAACACAAACGCCAAAGAGACGCCCACAATCACCGATCCCGCGTTTCTGAAGACCGTCGAGGCGCTGTTACCCTGACCTTGTGACGCAGCAAAGATGCCGGGTTGAGCGGTCTGTGTAACACTGTCCGGCGTGACTCCGTCTATGCAAATGTAAATAGAAAAACGCCAGATCAATATCATGTCAGCGCGTGGCAGGAACGTTAGCAACGCACCAACAAATGAGGCACCGCAGAATCCTGATACTTCATCATCGACTTGTGAAACAATAGACGGGAAGTCTGAACGCGCGATGGTGAAGGCCTCCTTCATACAGTCAGTACAGGCCAAGCTCTGGGCGCCGCTTTGTACTAATCTTCGAGCGTCGGCGAAGAGGTCGAGGAAGCTGAGGTCGTCAAAATTCAATCCACCAATAACCTTGCTGAGATTGTCGAGGGTTTGGGTAGCGCAAAATTGGTTGGCATTGTTACTGAATCATAGAATAACATTCGGGTTGGATCATTAGATATCCAGCAAAACGGGAACTCACTCTTTAAGGCAAGCAATCTCGCGTACGGTGGGATAGACTTGTTGAACAACGTCTACAATCTTGTCCTGCAAACCCTCCAAGTTGATTTCCAAAGCAGCGAGATCTTCACTGCAACCGGAGGTCAGGTTTCTTGTAACAGCGGCGAGACTGTCATCTGAACAAGAACCAGACGAACAGAGACTCGTCAGATACGAATCCATTATGCGGGGAACATTAATGTCGTCTTGGGCTCCCAAGACAGAGCTTATGAGAGCAGGAGCATTGAGACAGGCGGCATCATCAGACTCCAAAAGCCCTCGTAGGGATGCTTGACAGGAAGAAGACAAAGTCAAACTATAACAGAAAACATCAGATTGACAGGACAGTTGGACTGTAAATGGCAGAATCACTCACGAGTGGACGGGAATGAGACTGGCTCCGAACAGGATGGTGGAAAAAGCAACAGATTTTGTACGACCCAGCATACTGAAAGAACGAATTGAAAAAAGTGAAAAAAAAAAAAAAAAGAAGGCGAGAAGAAGGGAAAATCAAAAAAAAAAAAAAGTGCCAAAATTAAAGGTAGGGCATCCCGGTGAACCCTTTTATAAT
Source organism: Moniliophthora roreri (assembly GCA_001466705.2). Classification (NCBI taxonomy): domain Eukaryota; kingdom Fungi; phylum Basidiomycota; class Agaricomycetes; order Agaricales; family Marasmiaceae; genus Moniliophthora; species Moniliophthora roreri. The sequence continues at coordinate 114,214 of LATX02000068.1, read as the reverse complement.
GTTGCAGTCCATCACGACATTTCGTTCCCAAACTCTCGGGTCGTCGTCTCGTCTTCAAAGTGTAGAAATCTTGCGGGCGCTGATGAAATCTGACGAGGCTGAGAAGCTATGTATATGATGCCCGAGAGGAAGCATGAGAAGTCTTTTGAAGCCGCGGCACAAGAAAAGGCAGGTCCCCAACGATCAACATGCTGCTGCAGGCCCGCATCACTCGATGATGCTGGTATACAAACTTATGTTACGCAAACCGCAGGCAACACGTTTTTCTGTCAACATTAAAAGTGATTGCACCATGTACTATAGAATACAGTTCATGTAGAAAGTCCAGTTCCAGCCACTATGAGATCTGTCCATCCGCTGAAAATCTATTCCGGTCTACGCACTCATGCAGCCAATGCAAAAACACCACTAACGGCGAAGAATGCATAGAGACCGGCATCGGATAAAGCCTTGAGAATGACAGCGGCGTTTTCGCCTTGAGCAGAGGCGGTGTTGGCCGTTTGCGAGATACCAGATGGGTTTTGTCCATCTACATGAGATTTTGGGGTCAACGGCATATATAATTCAATGTGTTTCGACTCACCAGTGAAGGAAGCACCGCATTGCTGCTGAAGTTCTGACTGTGCGTCCGAACCAAGGGGGAAATCCGTGTTGATGGTGTTGTAGGCTGCCTTGATGCAGTTGGTGCAGGTGATGTTCTGCGCATTCAACAGGGAGGCCTGGGTTGAATTATTGGCAACGATGTCGACAATGTTGTTGGGAGACAGGGTTCCGACAGTATTTTGGATGTTGGTCAAAGTTTGCGTGACACAGTTTGTGTTCCCGCTGAGAAATATAGAGAGTAAGTACACAAGCTACGATGGAATGTACTGAATGAACACTCACTCCTTCAAGCAAACAACTTTGCGTGCCTATAAAGAGCGAATGAGCAGGTAGTACAGCATGACATAGAGCAGACTTACAGTTGGGTACACCTGCTGAACGGTGGCAATGATAGCAGCATTTTGGCTAGAGTCATACCCAAACAAGGAGAGTTCCCTAGTGCATCCTGCAGTGACATTGGTTACAATGGCAGAGATGGTCTCGTTATTGCAAGGCTGAAGGACATGGAGAATGAATTGAGTTTCAAGATCCGTGCTATGTGTGGTAGACTCATACCGCGACGGCGCAGACCCTGTGATGCGATTGGTCAGAGAAGAGGTAATCAATGATTTCATTGAACACTGACGAGTTTAACCAGGCGTCAATAGGCTCGACGATGGAACTATTTCCATCGCCAGCGACGATGGAGACCAACTGTGCAGGCGCGAGGCAGGCACCAGCCTCAGGATTGGAAGCAACACTTGCCAAAGCGCTCGTGCATTGCTGAGAGAGCCTGTTCGGGAAGTGAAATTGAGCATTCGTATATTGGATTTTCCTTTTTTTTTAACAGAGACATACTGAGCAGAGGCTACAGCGAATCCAGTAGCGACAGCTGTGGCAGCAAAAAGACGAGTCATGATGAAAGTTGAAAAGGGGGGGGGTAAGTCTTAAAGTGAAAGGGATAAAAGTTGTCTAAGCAACAGGTTGTTTATATACCAAACCGTGGTACCGTGTCTCCAAGACTTGGAAAAGCGCAGTTGATCAACACAGCATAAGACAAGGCAGCGCCAAGTATTAGCCGAACGGCGCTCATGCAAGATCTTTGTCAGGTTCAACCCCTGAGAAACAGGGCCTTGCAAGTATTCCGAGGAACAAGGTCACGAGCTGTCACGTTTAAATTTTTCGCGCGCTCACCGCTCGGCTCGCTCCATACCCTTTTCTCCATTCCCTTGCGTATTTCTAGACGGTGGTAAGAATTTCCTCTGATCCCTTGTAGCGGACTAACGCGCGTTTGGTTTCAGGTTTGCCCTGGTCTGCCGCGTGTTACTGGATCTTTGCGCAGTAATCAGTGTATTCAACAGCTTTGAACCGGCATCCTCTGGCGAGCATACGTGGGACTTCCTCGGGATTCAGGGCTCGTACACTTGAAACAACTCATGAATCATGAAAACCCAATCAACGCAGGAATATTACGTTACTTCTACCTCACAAAGTGACTCTCATCGAAGCTCTTCTGCTCAATCCTCGATCGCGACCGACGCCGTATCATCGATTTTGCCCAGTCAAATCACCTTCAGCGGTCCTGCCCCGAGCTCCTCAATCACTGTACTATCTCCGACTCCACAGACGAATCCTGGTACCCAGCCTGGCTGTGTCAGCGGCAAGGTTGTGGCGTACCCAAATATCAGTGTCGATTGCATCACCATGTCTTTATCCGGAATCCTATTTTCATACAACCTAAATAATCTCAAATCAGATCCGCACGAAATCACCGAGTTGCTGAGGGCGACCTCCAGTGAATATGGGAATTGGATAGTGGTTGGCGCCTTTTATCGTCGCAAAGGCCTTCCTCATGCTGCCATTTCGGTCATCCAGACAATGCTACAAGGTCTGGCGTCTTCTGGTTCCCATCAGCATCTACTCAACCTTTTCCCCCTAGTCATGGCTCAGCGACAGATACCAGAAGAGGACCTAAAGCCCGCGTATCTACTGTTGTGCGGCTGCGAAACAGACTTGGCAAAGAAAACGCGACACGATCATCCGCTCTCAGCCGTGCACCAAGAAAAGTCGATCAAGTGGCTTCGAAAGGTCTACGGTGACTTCAAGTCTACCTCGGTGCCACCACTGCCTTCGAAAGTACCAACGGTGGAGTGTTCCACTGCTCCGCGGGCATCGTCTACGGGAGGATCCACTCCCTCTGCGTCGCACGGCCATGACCAGGCTATGGAACAGGAAATACAGTCTTTACGGGATAACCTAAATCATCAAATGTCGCTTCTTGCAAGTCTCCGTGCTTCGAAGAGGAAACTTGAGGACGAATTTGATGCAGAACGCAGTATCCGACTGAAATTGGAACATCAGGTAGACGATTTCAAGAGGGATCGGCTTCGGGGTATCCCGTGGCACGCAGAAATGCCTTATTACCGTTACTGATGCCTTTGTACAGGCGTAGGGCTTCCCAGACTTTTCAGATATTGCACTGCATACTCCATGTTACATTACTGCATTCTCCATTTTCCTCAGGTAAACTCACCTTACACTACATCCTCATCGACTTTTTGTCATGTGTAATTCATGATACTTAGCACTGTATCCACCCTGTATTTGTCTACTCTGCACCTTGGAATGATAGAATCCACCGCACTCTGGCTTGAATTTGGACCGAGGTAGCCGAGATGATGACAAACATCAGCCCAACAGATCTCATTGGCCAACACGGTCCATCCCGATCCTTAAGACACTGTCGGCGTCGACGACGTCCAAAACCATTTTCACCATGCTGCCATTGGCGCGCTCGTTTTCTCGCATTCCTCGCAGCTCATTATCTCGGAATGCCCGAAGCTTTGCAACTGTCACAGACCCGCCAGTCCGTCGCTACGGAGGTCTGAAAGACCAAGACAGAATTTTTACCAATGCCTACTGCAGGCATGACCATGGGTTGAAGGGTGCGCAGGTATGATGTTATCGTTCAACTCAAAAGGACTCTGAATCCGAACTAATGATAATGGGTATATGCCTGTAGTCTCGGGGTGACTGGCACAGAACCAAGGACATCATTCTCAAGGGTGACTCCTGGATTATTCAAACTATCAAAGATTCCGGGCTTCGAGGTCGTGGTGGTGCTGGCTTCCCTTCCGGTCTCAAATGGAGTTTCATGAATAAACCCAACTGGCAGAACGACAAACGGTGAGTACATACCGATTCTGACAAGTCCAGCACTCTGAATCCTGTTGTACAGGCCCCGTTATCTTGTTGTTAATGCCGATGAAGGAGAGCCTGGTACTTGCAAAGACCGAGAAATCATGCGTGGAGACCCCCATAAACTTGTCGAAGGATGTCTCGTGGCTGGTCGAGCGATGAATGCTAACGCTGCCTACATTTACATTCGAGGCGAATTCTACCAAGAAGGCACGTATCTTGGACTTCCTACTATACGTGTTTTTGTTCTGACGCTTTGTCCAGCCTCCCATGTTCAGCAGGCCATCAACGAGGCCTATGCTGCCGGACTAATTGGTAAAGATGCTTGTGGTTCCGGCTATTCCTTTGACGTCTACCTTCATCGTGGAGCCGGTGCTTATATCTGTGGTGAAGAGACTGCTTTGATTGAATCACTCGAAGGTATGTTTCTATGCTCAAGTAAGAAGGCTGACCTCATACTGTCTTTGATCCCCAGGCAAGCAGGGCAAACCCCGACTCAAGCCTCCTTTCCCCGCCGATGTCGGTCTCTTTGGTTGCCCTACCACAGTAGCCAATGTCGAAACGGTAGCTGTCGCACCGACCATTTGCCGTCGTGGTGCCTCCTGGTTCGCCTCCTTCGGACGGGAGAGAAATCAGGGCACAAAATTGTTCTGTATCTCCGGACACGTGAATAACCCTTGTGTAATTGAGGAGGAAATGAGTATTCCACTGAAGGACTTGATTGAAAAGTAAATCATTTTTTCCTCATGAACAGGCATGAGCTGATGGGTTATTGCTCAGACATTGCGGAGGCGTCATCGGTGGGTGGGACAACCTACTTGGTATCGTCCCAGGTGGAAGCTCCGTTCCTGTTCTGCCAATCGACAAATGCTCTGAGGTGTTGATGGATTATGACTCCCTCAAAGACGCACAGTCTGGTTTGGGAACTGGTGCTGTCATTGTCATGAACAAGAGTACCGATATTGTGAAGGCTATTGCCAGATTCTCTTCTGTGCGTTCACGAATCTCTTCATCCGAACGTGGAAGTAACATTGCTTTTCAAGTTCTACAAACATGAATCGTGTGGTCAATGCACACCCTGCAGGGAAGGCACAACATGGATGATGAACATGATGAACCGCTTCGTGGAGGGTAGAGGCCATGTCCGTGAAATCGACATGCTCCTTGAGTTGACGTACGTCTCCATCCTCAATCACATCATTCAAAATGCTCAGCTCCCTCTGCAGCAAACAAGTCGAAGGACGGACTATTTGCGCCCTTGGAGACGCAGCCGCATGGCCCATCCAAGGTCTAATGCGTCACTTCCGACCGGAAGTGGAGGCACGTATCGCCAAATTCAGAGAAGAGAATGGAACAGTAGCTTTCGGTGGACAACTAAAGAAGGATGTTGACGATACGTTGGCTGTACCGGACAACTTGGGCTACCAGCTCCCTGCATAGATGCCGACGTCTGTCTGTGTACAGAAGAGGTATATTACAATATACACTGTTTTCTTTACTTTACAACTTGAGCATGCCCAAGCGCACTCGTGATTGACTGAATAGTTATAGACTAGGTGGAATCGACTTTGCGGGAAGACACGACCAGGTCATGGCGATCTCAGAGATCCTGAACGCGCTCGCCAATCACAGCTACCTAATGGCTATCCAATTCCGAAACCAACTATGACATTCCGCTTTTGAAGGCCTCTCGCACCGAATACTTCCACAAAAGGATTCCCAACAGTAAGTTCAATGCTCCACCTTGCCATCCAGTATGCTGCCTACACCTTCGTTCATGGCGAGCAAGTCCGCGGAGCATCCCTAGGATATCCCTAACGGGGAATCGTTTTTTTCTTTTCATCACGGACTGAGAAGGGAGCCTGGACCCTGCAGTATATACGCCAGGACACGAGCATACAGCGCCGCACACCTGAGGCCTGAGGGTTGGTATAGATAAATACCCTGAAACGGCTTGGAACGGCCTTGCGGCCCATAGGATTAGTAAAGATTATTTATCTGATCCATTTCCGGCGTTCACTGGTTACTCTTGACCTCCACCTAGCGCCATCTCAGTTGCTTTGCTAGATGGCACCACACAACATCGTGCTCAAATCACGGACCAGTCGTCTACGACTAGAACCGGCAGCGGAAGTTAACGATGAAGCTAACGCAAAGATACGAATGCATCCCGAAACTAGGCGGTATCTGCGATACCTACCAGAACATTTTACCACCGAGGAGGCACAGCGACTGCGCGAATCTCGAGTGGCAGACCCTGCAGTTCTGGAATTCAACATTTACGTCAAGGACAAGGATGGTAACGACCGGTTCGCTGGTGGGACGTTGATATTCCACATCGAAGAACAGCACCGTTCTTGTGAAGCAGGGATTATTCTATCCCCGGAGGTACACCGTGGAGGTGTCGCGACTGATGGTGAGATCCACGCTTTTCTCGCCAGCCTTTCAACTCATGTAATTCGAGTCTTTTACACATTGTTGTCATATATCTTCGAGGAACGCAAAATGCACCGAGTTACATTCGAAACTGGATCCGACAACTTGGCGATGAGAGGTTGGTTGGAGAAGGTGGCAGGTGCTCGGATAGAAGCACAACGATTGGAGTGTTGGATAGATCCAGTTTCCGGAGGTTACAGTGATGTGACAGGGTACGCTATCCTGGAATGGGAATGGAAAGATCGCATAAAAGAACGCCTGGAGAACAGGCTGGGTATTTAGGCTCAGGAACCGTTGAGCAAAAAAGTGACAGGCAATGGGCGATCGATAGATCCTTCTCTCAGACCTTTGCTGCTTCGTTAATTGAATCTGATGTACAACGCGAGTTCGGCCGGTCCAATGAGATATTCTACAAGTTGAGCAACAGCTACCGAACTGACTTGCGCATTCAGGTGGCGATCTGTGAAAGATGACAAGCAATCAGATTGGTCCGGGTCGTACACAAGTACCCGACGCACTGTTGTAAGGTATGATTCTGCGACGATACGGGCTCGGGCATTCAAACTAAGCTTCATTTCACTGATCTCTCTGTCAACGTCCTCCATGAACCTGGTAGAAAGATCAGGCATAAAGAAATAGCGAAAGACAGTGAGACTCACTGGATGATGAAATCGACAATTTTGTGCTTGAGCATGGTTTCGGAATGAGTGTTCGTGATCAGGAAGGAAATGTCATATCCCTGGACGGAGAATCAATGTTGGACTTTCTGTTGGATACATGATCGATACATACCGGTACAGGTTTCCGCCGCAGTACAATAAAGCTCTCCGCACGTTGCATCATGAACCTGGTAAATTTGTGACAGAGAATCCGTTCAATTTCGTCTGCCTGCTTGATCTTTATGCTGAGCCGTATAGAGTTAATGGATGGTTCGATGAGGACACGTTCATTTTCGTTACGGGAGATGATCAAGGGGTTTAGCAGAACTTCCTTAGATCCTCTAATGGGTATAAAGATTCAGAAAAGATATGATGAATCAGTTGTCGAGAATTACTTGCCCAATCTCGACTTCTGGTTTGTTATGCCTTTCCACGACCTTGCTGAGAATGAGTTCCAGACTGACAACAAGGCAATATGTACAAATAAGTACCTGAGATGAAAAATTCTCCAACGTCAAAGCGGCGGTCAGGGTAGATCTGACCGCTGCAAGGTATGGTCTAAGAACATTGGACTGAGATCTGTGAGTAGAGCGAAAAGACCAAGTGAACTGAACATACCATGGTAAGTACCAGTAGTCTCAGTGAATGATGTGACCGTTATGACGCGACCTCGGTCACAGAATTCTACGTGCGGAGTTCAAATTTTTTTCTTGTGGACCACGGTTGCGTTCAATCGCGATTCACCGCTCTTTTCTTTAAGCCATCATGTCTGTTGCTGTCGGTCTTTGGTACGCGTCATATGTCTCTCATTTTGTTCTTGTACCCATATTTCTGCAGGACTCACGCGTTGGTGTCCGGAGAAAAGGAGGTCGTCGTTCCAAGTGCCGACCTCAAAATCACTAATGCCGCTCTTGGTGACGTTCTCGCAGACGAGAACAGCAGGACTAGCGTCAAGCTAGTCTTTAGGAAAATTGTTGCACAAGAAGACTCTGATAATGACGCAGAGGAGAATGAAGAAGACTCCGTACCTACCTCAACCACGTTCGTCTGTTCACTCACCCCCGGAAAGGTCTGCTTTTATTTCAAGGACCTGGAAAAGACACTTAAACATGCGGATTGTAGGTGGAACAAGCCGTTCTGGATATTATCTTGATGGACGAGGAGGAGTATCTCTTTGAAGTCGTCGGAAAGAAGTACGTTTTAGACGCTCTTTCAACTCATTTTACTGACTATTGGCCATCAGTACCGTCTACTTGACCGGATACTACATCGGTGAGCAAGGCTTCACTCCTTGGTTCTGCATCCAATGCTCACTTGCCTCAGACCAGAGCAGCGATCAACCTCCCTACGACCTGGACGGCATGGACTCCGACGATGATAACGAGGATGCTTATGATCTCCGCGAAGTCAGTTCTGACGTAGAAATGCATCCCGATGAACTTGATGGCATGGAGAGTGATGCGAGGTACGCGTTTATCTCTCTGCGAGCCTCATGAATGAAAATACGTGTTACGTAGTCGCTTTGAAGAGGTAAAAGAGGACGCACCCAAGGGTAACAAGCGTCCCCGTGAATCCGATGCTACTTCCGAAAAGACCACGTCCAAGACAGAGAAGAAGAAAAAGAAGCAGAAGTTAGATACTGATGGGGCCAACGAGAAGGCTGAGAAGGAGAAGTCAGAGAAGAGGAAGGAAAAAGCGAAAGAGGAGAAGGCTACGGAGAGGGAATTGCCTGGAGGCTTGAAAATAAAGGACAGTAAGATCGGAACCGGGCCAGCGGCAAAGAAGGGACAGACCATCTCGATGCGTTATATTGGAAAGCTCCAGAACGGCAAGACTTTCGATTCCAATACCAAGGGAAAACCTGTGAGTATTGAGTATTGCCTTGACCAATTCCTTATCTGGTATTTTGTTATTAGTTCACCTTCCATTTGGGCCGTGGAGAGGTGATCAAGGGTATGCACGACTTGATCATTGTATGCCACTCTGACACACCATTATAGGATGGGATGAGGGTCTTGTCGGGATCCAGGTCGGAGGGGAGCGTATCCTCACTATTCCTCCCGCCATGGCCTATGGCAAGAAAGGAACTGATGGCATTCCCGGGAACTCGACACTCACCTTTGGTATGTGTTGGCCAATATTGTCGACTTACAAATCTCATAATCAGGTGCAGAGGTCAAGTGCGTCAAAATCAATTAGTCCTCTTAGGACGCTTCATCGCTTCAAAAGTATATCTAGGCGGTTGGATCTTTCATTGTCATACTTTGAACTTTGGCTTATTTTTAATGTGTTGTTGATTCCCGACGTGTTAGGATGGTCGCATACCATTTCCTCCGTCATTGAATTGAAGAAACCTCTTCAGGAGCAACTCGTGTCATAAACTTTCGATTGGATTAACATTCTTTCCATGATGAGGTGTGAAACCTTCCAGTCCATGAGGCAGCGCATAGGTATTCACACGATCGCACCTGCGGAAGTCGCTGAGTAAAACGAGAGGTGTGTGCTGTATGTTTTACCAAGCTGTGTACACGAGAAAGCGCGCTGCTGAGGCTTAAATACTCCGCTCATATTGGTCGTCGTGGCTAACACATTGCGAAAGGCCTTCATGAAACCGATCTACGCCCCTGACGGTCTTAAATGCCTTAGGGATTTTCCTGTAGTAGCATCACGCTTTGTCGGTAATGAAATTTGAAGCAGACTACCCCCATGCGTATCTTTTGAGGGCAATGAACGAACACGAATGGCAGAAGTGCCAACTACATACAGATCTACTTCAGTCAATGACTAGCTTCCCTGGGCACGTGTGTAAATGATCGATTTTGGCTCCTAGATAGCCCTAGAGGCAAAGTAGAGGCGGACACCACCAAACGCTCGGCGCTGGCCTTCAATTGTCGGACATGCAATCCATCATAGTTAGCAACTTTTCATTCTTGAGTCAGGTTGTCCCAGGCCGATCATTGTCAAGATGCCCGTTTCTGAAAGCAGAAACGAAGATATCTTGCAGCGGATATTATAATCGTGATAGCAGTTTTGATGCGACGCCTAGTCCTTTAGAACAGAGATTTCTCAAAAAGGCATCTCAATGACCTGAACAAGAATTGGAATGATCGCTGGGCGTGAGTTGGCGTTGGGATTCTCACTGAAGCATTAAGCATGAGGCTCGAGGTGTCGAGTGGGTTCAGTACAGGTCGCGAACCGCGAATTTGTGCGACGAGACGGCGGCTTCAAAAATCGCGGGAGAACAAGGAGGACCAGAACTCTGGCGTACTGTTAGACCAAACCTGTATAAAGAGTTTAGACAGTCCGAGATTTCGAACCAGCTCCCGGCAGTCTCTTCCCAACGACAGGGAAAGTACCAGTCGCTACACTCGCTCTCAACCTGATCTACCAGCAGCGTCGTACAGACATTTGTCCGAAGGTATTCCTAACCCATTGTTGTATGCTATACGAGCTTCTATACGAAAAGGGAGCGGCTGGATACATGATGGGAATGGAACCCGTTGGGCAATGGCGCGTCGGCATTGTAGAGAAAGGATGGTGCAGAGCATTGTAGAGGATTCGGTACTTCTCGTCGCCCCTGTTTTGCTTGCAACTTGTGCACATTCTTGGCCGAGTTGTCTTTCCTAACCCATCGCTGTATTTCATACAAGTCCCACATTAAAAGGGTAACGGTTGAAATACATCATGGGAATGGAAGCCACTCGGCCATGGAGTACACGTACTGCAAATCAAAACAAACTTCAGCATTCCAAGTGTGGGTGCAACAATCTCTCCTAGTTCCAAAACTCCACTTGCAATCTTCTGTCCATTCGGGGACACAATAATGATGCTGTATGCAACCGGCATAGCCAACCCGACTGCGAGGTACGTCAAGAGGTGTGGCCGACAAGGTACGTAGTTGAAGACATATATTTCGGGACTTAAATGTACAAAACCGCTAGTAGAGGAGTATGTACCACCTGCGGAAGGAAAAGTTCAGTCTCTTGATGTCGGACAAGGGAATCAAAAGTGGTAGGTGGAATTTCTCAGAATTTAAAGAGGTCGTCAATTCAGTGTAAACACTGGTCAGACTCATTAAATCAGTATAAATTTTGGTGTAAAATCATCGAGAAGGACCGAATAGATAAAGCAAAGAGACTCACAAAGACAGTTTGGAGCAAGAGACGAACGTTGAACACTGCGGGGTTCATAGCCGTGGGATCGTGAAATTTTGCCTGTGGGCGGAGTGCGAAATAGTACGGAGTTTGCCGCCCATAAGGTTGCCAGGCTGGTCATCGCAAGATAACAACCATGAACTCCTCCTCCACGAACTCCTCCATAGTCTCACTGTGTGCGCTGGTTATTGATTGCGTCCCACAGCACTCAGGCGGCGTCTCACGAGGTCTTCAGAATGTTGGCCACCTTTGGATCACTTTCAACATCAGATCGACCATCCTACGAGATTTATCGAGGAACCAGTTTCAATGCAGCACGGTTTTTCCCTCTCGGCGGCTGCTATCTTCGGACATTGCTGCACACTCTTTCCAACAGTCCTCGACTCCCTTCCGTCTCATCCACATCCTGACTGCCTCTCTGTCTTCCGTCATCTGTGACCTTGTGGGTTCTTCACGTGTACTGTACCTCCTCCAGAAAGAGCAGCTGGTATATGTTGTACCAGTTACGTATAGAGCGTAGTCAGCCAAATCGATCGCTGGTTTATAAGCCCCCTCATCGAGATCATGATTAGTAATTAGACAGTTCCCTCTTGCTTTGCACGTTCATTATGCCCGTTGAGCTGAAAGGAAGTTGCCACTGTGGTGCGGTGCGATTCTCGGTAGAATCGTCAACGGCGGTTCCCTACCAACAATGCTTTTGCAGTATTTGCAGAAAGGTGGGAGGAGCGGGAGGATCGATTAACCTTGGTGGCTATTCCAAGTCCTTGAAGATCATCCAGGGCAAAGAGCATATTAGGTTCTCATCCATGTTTCCGGCTATCGAAAGTGCAACTCATTGGGAATGTAGTGTTTACAAAGCAGTTTTGGACAGGGACACCCCGAACGAGCGAAGGGCAAGTTCGGAAAGGAATTTCTGTTCACAATGCTCCAGCATGCTTTGGCTATATGACGAGGCATGGTATGTCAAGAGTGCCCTAACGTAAGAAAAGCTCACTGGATCCCTGTGATGTACCAGGCCAGAGCTTATCCATCCTTTCGCCCAGGCCATTGATTCACCCAAATTGGCAATGCCTGGGCAGATGGTCAGTTTGAGTACCCAGTTCACTCTACTATCATGACGAACTAACTCCTTTCTTATTAGGTTTGCCTCAAGCTCCAGGACAAACCTGACTGGGTTCGACTTCCTGAAGGTGAAAAGATTCTGTTCGACGACTACCCCGCAGACTCGCTCGAAGACTGGCATAAGAAGCATGATTTATATGTCGAATGATGGAATCATACTATAACAGTGAAAATTGTGTATTCTTAAACGACTGAATCCCAACAAGTAAATACCGTATATCTGATACGACAACAATGATGACAAGGATCCGCAAACATTATAATGGATAGTCCTTATAGAATAGCAGCAGACTGATGTTAAAGCATATGCCACGAAACGTAAGTACAAAAAAAATGCGACCAAAGCAATTCAAGAGACAATCTGCAACGAGCAATCAGCTACAGTCAAAGAAACCGCGTAGAGACACATACAAGAAATACAGAATTAAATACACCCATCTCGACGAAGGGTGTGCCTTTACGATTAGGATGAACGTCCTGCTTGTTCTCCAGCTTGCAGGTATGACAGAATCAATGGTATCGAGCTGTTCTGTAAACAATGCATGACCAAATCCTGTCCACTCCACGTCGGTGAATCAGAGTGTGTCGATGTCTGTTGGTTCGAAGACCCGGGGCTACTTCCACTCTTTGTCCCATTCATGGTGTCCAAAGAATCCTGGGCATCCAATCTATTCATGCCGATGTCCATTTCATTCCTGCCAGCCTTGGATCGATGATAAACCTTGCTGCGCGACTTGGAGCGAATGTGCAACGGTGCAGCAATTCGGGATCCATTTGCCTGCCCACGAGATGGAGAACGATCTGATCCAAGTCGGGGAGAACCATTGAAGCTGGTGTTCAATCTCTGAATCGCTTCCTCCATAACTCTAGCGGGTCCCGGTGCGCATGCTTCCTGCCCAATCAAAGTTTCCTGCAAAACTTTAAAAGCGATAATCTCGATGGCCCGGTTAAGTCTTTGTGCTCCAGGAGCAGCGGACGAGAGTGGAATAGGTACAGAAGAAGCAGCAATGTCAATTTGTCGGCGTAGCGAGACCAACCATTGATGCCGTACCAGTGGATCGTCAACACTGAACATGTATCTTCGCTTCGTCCCAGTGTGGTTCATGAATGCTACTTGGAACGTATTTCGCATAAACGCTCGCTCGATGGTGATACGTTGTGCCGGTGGAAGGCCAGAGTATATAAGAGCGTTGGGTCCTGATCGGCGAATAATGATAGTTTTCGGACCGAGAGAAGTGCCCGTTACACGGAATGCAGCCTCCGAGGATTTAGTGAATGTTAAGACTGGCGGATCGATGACCAGATCTTGTCCGTAGAGATGTATCTGGAGGTGTGGATCTTGCTGAGGAATGCGGAGGACGATTGGCTCTGACTGAACTTTGTAAGTCAATCGGGGAGGTAGCGGCCGCTTAATTGTTATGATCGTATCTGTTGTCTCAGTAGCCTGTGCATCCCTCGCATGCGACAACCTCTCCTCCCGAATTGACTGGTAGATGTCCTCGAGCAATTCATCTGACACCGTGTACTTGGGGTCGCATCTCCTAAACGCGTCTGTGAAATCACGAGCGGTGATGTTCCTTCTCGGAAGCCCTGTCTTTCCTGGCTCCGATGCTAATCCGCCATGAAGAAGGTCATTCAATTGGTTAAGACCACGAACGAGTCGAATTGCAAGGTCCTTGTCATACGCGATGAACCTAGCATTAGCCTCGTACCATCTGCTAGCAAACGCATCAAGCAGATACTCAAGAGCGCTGTGGTTGTTGACTGATCGCGAAGGAACATGCAAGGAGATTAGGAACGCCCTTAGAGCCCTGTCCACCCTGAGACCAACGAATCCGAAGCTGTCCAGGTAACTCTTCAACACCAACTTGGATGTCCGCTGCGACAAATAGGTTCCAAGCTGGGCCCGGTCCAATTCTATGGTGTTAAAAACGAGTTGCCCGAGGAAAACGGGGTCGTCTGATATCCCAGTCTTGGAGAACAAGGTGGAGATAGCATGATCAGGATCCTTAGCAAACTGGTGGACAAACGCCCTGAGTATCGGATTGCGAGCAACAGCGGTGAGCCCAGATGATCTGTTCTGAGAAACATTGCGATCACCGTCCAGGCGGAGGTTTCGCAACTGGATAACACTTTTCACCGTGAAATTGCGCTCAGGAGTTGGCTTATCAAATACAGCATCCTCGTCCTTGATCACTGGTTTTGCAATGACCAGGATATCACTGAACAGGAACAGGAAGCGGTCTTTGACTGTGTTAGCATTGACAACCTGCAGCACTGGTGAAGATAGAACTAGTTTGCGCTCGGGAGTATCTATCGCAGATGTCCATGCAGGGCTCTGGATGTAAAGTGAAGGCAATTGTTCGTCAAGCTGTTGGAGGACAACAGGTCCTATTGGACCGGAGAATCCACCAGTCGAGTATCGCGAAGAGGTAGTTGAGGACGAATCTGAGGTAGAGTGGGCAGGATAATCACTCAAAGATGACGATGGATCCGGTGTAGTTGATGAAACTGGCTCGGGGGGAGAAGGTAATGACGGTGATTTTTGGTCTTGAGGCAGTCGAGAGCCATCATCATGTGCTATAGGAGACATGACTCTCTGTGCCTTCGGCGTCTTTTCGACCTCAGGTAGCCCTTCTCTAAGGTGAGGAACCGGAGAGTTCGCGGGCGGCGTCATCGGCATGACTACATGGTCACGTCCTTTGTCTTCCAGCTTTGGTGGTTTACCAATGTAAATGTTAGCGCTGGTATCTGTTGGAGTATTGCCAAGTTCTTCCCAATCCGTGCCCAATTCGTTATCTCTCCGAATGCGAAGAAGGTCTGTGAGCGATGGCTTCTTGGTAGTGTTGCCGTTCTCATGCGCCGGCGGGGATATCGCTGGAGAGGTTGGCGATGATCCCTGCGAGCCAAACAGCTTCTTATTTTTGCTTAACCACTGCTTCACTCCAGGTAACGTTGTGGGAAGTTTGATGGTGTTGCCATTAGGCGTGGAAGGTGAGGGAGTGATGGTGAAGTAGTCAGGGTGGGAGGACTGAGAAGAGTGGCCGGCAGAAAGTGGCGGAGCGAAATATTTCCCCAGATTTGAATCGGATGTTTGTTGCGTCAATGAGCGTGGAAGTATGCCGGGTGTTGTCTGCGTCAATGGTGTACCAGACCGCGGACCTCCAGAGGAAGATGAGCCTTCCTCCGGACTATTTAGCAATGCATTAATATCCGGAGTAGACGCTGATGCGGAATGAAGGCCTTTCATCCGGTTACGCTCTTCCTGAAGCTGCTTCATCCCTGGGAATGGGAACAGTTTGGCGTTCTGATACTTCGACAGATCCACAGACAAGGGCGGTGGAACGGGTGAAGCACCACTTCTACTTCCAGGAGTCGGCGACAAGGACAAGATGGAATTCGAAGCAGATGGCGACAACATGGGAGGCTGCCCTTGCTGAGTAGCGGAGGTACTCGTACTCTCAGTCTTGTCCAGTCTAGGACTAGTCAGACTAGAACGGCTTTCCCGGCTAATACTTGAATCCGTCTGGTCCCTCCGATCTCTGGCGGCACCGCTGTTTACGATGCTATTAGATCGCGAGCGACGACCTAGACTAGAATTCGATCTGAAGGTGTTCTTCACTTTCTCCCACGTGCTTGTGGTCGCTGAGTCGCCACTTCTCTTTGAAGCGTCGTTCGTCATCGGCCTATCGTCCAAGTCACCAAAGTCAGCGCTGAGAGGCGAACGTTCACCGCCTGGAACTCGTGAGGCAATAGACAGTCGAGCTGGATATGATTGCGGAGACATTGACCCGTCACTCTCTCGCGGGATCGACGCGGTTCCTGATAATGCGGCGACGGACGACGGTGAGGGAGGAACATATGAAGGGGTACCATCGGGCGATATCTCAGAGTCCAACCCGAGATTCTGGGAATCTGACGAGGCGCGAGGTGAAGTGTCATCATAGGCATCAGGCAACCCATGCAGCAATTGAGGTGATATTGCTCGCTCTTCGTACTCTTGTTCCTCCCCGTAATCATCTTCATCGCCGTCATCATCGTCATCATGAATAGGCATACGAATTTCTGGGACTAAATTGTGTAGTATGAGAAAGCTTGGTCAAAGGAAGAGATAGTAAAATCGGACGTACCTGGCGACGCCACCCAACTAATTTCACGTTCAAATTCATTCTCGTACATCGACCTATCTCTCGAGGTGTCTGCTGGGTATAACACTTTCTCTTCCTCCTCCTCATCCCGCAATGGTCGTTCCTTGAGCGGAGTCCCGAATGGACTGATGGGGAAATCACCATCCCTTGACGGTTCTTTATCGCTGAGATAAACGGGTACGCCAACGCTCGTTGTATATTCATTGGAAATGTCGGATGGGTCGTCAGAACTGTGAGGTGTCCTTGACGCGTAGCCATTATGAAGCAACTGCGGCGAAGCCCTAGGAAGTGGAGGCACATTTGAAGAAGTAAGCATTTGTTGCTCCTCCTCCTCTTCTTCAACCACAACACTCCGTCGTCGAGGCCGTTCTGGTCTCTCTCTATCGGCAGCACCATTGAGAGGCGGTTGTGGCGGTGTCCGAGATACCTCAACTTGAGCGAAGGGACTTGGGATTCTGGGGCTATAAGATCTGGAACTTGGCGGCTGATTTGGAGTAGTAGATCGAGCATGACTGGGAAGATCTGGATAGAAATCTAGGGAACTGGGAGGCAAAGGTGTAGGTGGGACTTGGGGTGTATTCGCTGAGGTAGAAGCCCAATCTGAATCGGAGACCGGATTTGTTATTGCCGCCGCCCCTGATGAACTTCTCCGCCGCCGCCGTCGACGTTTGTTGGGGGTAGGTGATGGCGAAGGCGCGATCGGTGGTTCTTCAGGACCGCTGACAAGTTCGACGTCCGTGTTATTGGCGGTCATTTTGGACCGTGATCCTAGGGTATCCATCAATTTTTTCCGCGCAGCACTACGTTCTCCGCCAGAGATGGTGTTAGTACGGCGAAATTTGCCTGATATTGGGGGTGTTGGTGATGGAGAAGGTTCATAAGTGTCTGTTCCGCCAGTGAGCTTGTGCATTGCCATCATCCTGCCAACACTGTGAGAGCGAAAAAGACCCTTTTGGATAGCTTCTAATGTGGGCAATGGTGTCGGCGTAGGGGGTGAAGTTCCTGGATACTGAAACAGAGAATTCTCGGGTGTCGGGGACCTGAGCAACATTGAACGTTGCACTTGAGAGGGAATAGGTGAAATGAGATGAGGTATAACAGGGATAGCGATTGGTGATGGCACAAAAGCTTCATCCTGGGAAGAGTCGCCTTGGTTAAGGGAGCTGGGAGTCGGTGATTGAAGAGCTCTAGCTTTGCCTTTGAAATCCCTAGAGCCTCTAGACCGTGATCGCGAACGAGAACGACGTTTTGACCGCGTAGGTGGTGGAGTAACCGAAAGATCTTCGACTCGATTATCGTCCTCAACCTCTGCTTCTGCTTCTCCTGTATCCTCATTATTTTCGGCCGCGACCTCTACCTGCCGTTCTGGGGGCGGCGTATCGGTATCTGGCTTTAATTCCTCCTCTGTATTCCCCTTCTCGCCCTCACTAACGGCTTCATTGTGCATCGGAGGTCTCCTGCCATCCTTTAATCTTGGTAGAGAGGCGGCCCTCTTAAGCTTTGCTACGGCCAGCATGCGCTGTTCTCGCTCTGCAGCGAGGGACTGGTCATTGTCCATGGCAGCCTAGTGCTCCAGGACCTCCTACCGATGGAAGACAAGACGTCAGTAAAGCCAAAGCATCGATAAAATATTAAAACGAACGTTCAAGTCTAAGGAATGAAATATGAATGCTGCCAGCGCCAGTGCGAAGTACACGCCTCGAAGACCGTCCAAAGATCGCCTGTAAAATAACATCAGCACCACGTGTTTAATCCCAAGGCTCGCTTGTACACTGCCTTGTTTCCGTTCAAGTTGAACAAAGGATGCTTGTACTGAGAGAAGGACAACGGCAACGGCAACTGATGTCAACAAGTGCAGGAATAAAAAGAAAAAAAAAAAACCGTTGGCGAACCTCGAGGGCGGTCAAATTTATTTTTAATTACTCGTACATATAACTCGGTTTGTGATACCTGGATACCTAGATATGCGTCATTACACTGAACAAACAAGTTGAACTCTGCCGCAGAACCAGGCTGTTACAATGAGGCTTCCTTGAATACATTGGCATGGATAAAACGTGTTGCACAAACATATCTTTCCAGCGCTGAAAGGTGACCTGCAGTCTACACCGCATCCTTTCCTTGCATCCCCCATCATCTCGTATCCAGGTCGACGATGCCTCATCGCAATCGCAATATTCCTACCCAAACTATGCCCCCTCCAAAGCCAGACCTGAGGCCATCTCGGGCACCGAAATCCACGCCATGGCAGCACATGGCAGACACATACGCCTGGGTCGTTGAACAGGAGTACGTCAAACTCGACAAGCACGGGAGAAATACCGAACAATGGATTCGCGAGCAACAAATAAGGTTTCCAGAAGGACGTGCGCGCCATGAGTTTGGTGAGCGGGTTCGGAGACGAATGTGGGAAGATACCATGTATAGGTATGAAGCCGAGGCCGAGAGATGGATGCGACAGGAAGAGGAGATGCGACGAATCGCAGCAGAGAGGGAGAGACGGCGAGCAAAAGCGATGCAGGAAGAAGTGAGACGCGTTGAAGAACAGATTCGACAGCAGCGCGACGCAGAAAGAAGAAAAAGGACTGAGGAATACCATTACTACAGAAGACCGACGCAGCGTAGAGTCTATGAGCGCTCGAGGTCGGACAAGTCACTTTCAGACAGCTGGAAGAGATACGAGGACCGTTGGGCAACGCTCGCGGCATCTTCGGAGCCCCTCACATTCACCAACATCCCATGGCCCCTTGCATCCCCTCCAACAAGTCCAGAACAAATTACGCTTTCTGCTGTTTCAGAATTTCTGCTGTCGCCGTTGCATTCGCAATCCTTGACGCGTAAAGATCGGATCCGGAATGCTCAGCTCAGGTGGCATCCCGACCGATTTCAACGGATGATGCACCGGGTACCTTCTATCGAGAAGGCCATTGTAACAGAAGGTAAGTTGTAGCTGTTCTTCGACATCCGGACGAGACCCCTCGCTCATTTATCTACCTAGGCGTAGGTGCAGTCGCGAGGTCGTTGAACGAGCTCATGAGTCGAGAGAAGGTTTCAAGTCCACCTCATGTAAGTCTCCAAAATGCTTTTGAACGAGTTTCCTCCTGAACGTACCGATAGTGATACGGGTATCCAGCTTTTCGCGCCGATGCTGGTCGTCGGGAACTCTATGATTATATGAGATATGAATATGAATAATAAATGTAGTAGTATTATGACCACATACCATAAAATATGTATATGTACAGTCTTTTAGCACCGGAACGAATCTGTTTGACCGACGCCTGAAACGATGGGAGAAAGATGGAAGGTCGACGCCTCATAAGCCTCATAGTAGCTGACAGGAAAGCCAAACATCTCGCAAAAGCACAAGGCATATCAAGATCGTCTAGAAACGCATCGCAAAAAGAGCTGAATGGCTAGAGTAGCGATCAACGTGCCGTGGTGACTGATGACGAAGAAACTTGCGCCGCCGGCCCTAGAGATTTTTCTGTTACTCAGCACCAGGAAATTCCTTCCTGATCCACTATGTTCGCCCACCTGAGACGCTTGCTTCTCCGCCGCTGTCTACACACCCAGATCCCTCAAAACACACGAGCTCGGACTTTTAATGGTCGCCTCGGGGTCACAGCCGGAGCTTCCGTAGCAGTCGCCTCATATTTGACATGGCGTATAACCTATGGTCAACGCATTGCACTCGACAGTGCGACAAGTCTTGAATGTGTGTCTTCTTGAATATAAGTACCGAATGTCGCGTCTGACACGATGCTTTAGCTTCCAAAAAGGCACTGTCAGTGGATGGTCCTTCTTCCAAAACAACTCCACCGCCAGACAATCAACTCGACTCTTCACAATCTGGGGTTGCAGAGACATCTAATACTACAACTTCGAATATACCGCAGAGCAAGCAGTTTCCTACCGAAGGCGAAAAGACTGAGGGTCAAAACCAGTCGTCAACAGAAGGGGAAGGTGCTTCTGGAGGTGGAGGTGGAGGTGGAGCATTCAACCCAGTTACAGGAGAAATAAACTGGGACTGCCCTTGCCTTGGTGGAATGGCCTATGGACCATGCGGGGAGGAATTCCGGGATGCATTTTCCTGCTTCGTGTGTTCGGAAGAAGAGCCGAAAGGCATCAACTGCGTTGACAAGTTCAAGGCAATGCAGACGTGTTTCAGAGCTCATCCAGAAGTCTACAAAGATGGTATGTCGCTATGCGCTGACACTTACCACGATGATCTGACGTTCACATCTCGTAGAAATAATGGATGACGACGATGAAGACCCTCAAACTCAGCCGGATTCCGCGAACTCAAAACCTTCAACGGAACCACAAAAGGACACCTCTGTCTCTTCAGCAGACCAAAATCCCTTACCGACGCCATCCCAGTCGTCACAAACAGACACACCTGCCACACAAGCATAATAATGCTATCCATAACACGTATCTTATCCACCACTCAGCCTTATTCATAATAGACCGGAATTTGATTCCAAATGCCCAACAGAAGGCTATTTTAGCAGCGACAGACTGTGAATTTCTCAATGGACTACATAACATGTCTCGCAGCGGCCTTCGAGGTTTTTGCGGTACTCCAAGGATCCGCATGAAAGTAAAGAAACAAATGCTATTGCTTGAAATTTTGGTTCCGTGATTACATCGGTAAGGCTGTCCCTTTAGAGGGTTTGGGTCAGCGAGAAGCGTTTTCAACAAGTTATTGCAAGTAAATCACATTTACCTTAACATGACGGCAATGAGCACAGCGTTGTAAACTGCTTTGGGTGTCGGTCGAAGAGTGTGAGGTTGTCGTCCGCTCGCCACGAGCTGGAATCGGACACACCCCAAGAGGTAACGGAGACACTGAGGGACACTCAAGCAAGCATTCGCAACGGCAACGTAATCGTCAAAAGATGCAATATCAAGCTCGGTGATGGCAATGTCTAAACCCGCCGATGCGAGCCGTTGCATGGAGGCAACACACCGGCACCACCACCGGACTAAGGAAATGTGAGTATCAACCGTAGCGAGATAATATGACAGAGTAACACCGAAGTGAGTCTGTGTGCTAATTCTGTCGATGATCTTGCCTCCCGAGTTCACAGCGTTCACAGGTTTGACCGCTCCTGTTGAGGGTTGAGTGAGGATGTAGGGTGCTCAGGAAAAATCACCTCCCTTCGACTTCGGGCTTCAAGTCGCTCCAGCCGGTGTTGTCGAGGTCGTAGTCATTTCATTAGTATAATAGCATGGGACAATGGCGTGAAATTGGAGGATGTTCCGCTGACTTGACTGAAGAGTCAGCCGGCCTCATCGCGCGGAAAGTAATTCCAACGAAGTCCTTTTTCAAGGGTCAGAAAACGTCGAATAATGAAGCTTCAAAAACTTTCCTGGCCAAGAACCCTAGAAAAGACGTTGTTTCGCAAACTTCCATCCTCGTTCAGAATCTCGCCGAAACGGAATAAGTCCTCGAGACCGGTGATGCTTCATACCGTGAACTTACTTGCACACGTAGCAACGTTGGAAACATGAGTTTCGAGGACGGAAGTTTTATGCTCCGTGTTAATATGGCCTGCTTCCTCAATGCCACACCGTGAAAGACATACCAAAACGTTTGTGTTGTTAATCGCGCTAACCCATGATGGAGATTGTGCATACCAAACGATCAGATACAGCTTCAGTGTCAGTGGAAGAAGACACTTTCGGATGTAGTACAAATTAAAGATTTTACCTAAGGTGTGCCATCACGGACCATCTTGCCATTCGAGGTAGCCTGCTGACAACTTCATGTCAGCATCGGTGAAGGTGAATTGGCCTCTTTGGCCTTTACACGGTAATTGATTCTCAATATCCGACATAATTAGGGAAATCCTCATGTTCCGTGGCATCCTATTTCCATTTTATAAGGATTAGCTATTCGAGACTGGACCGGCTCGGGAAACGAGTTGTTGACAGACCTTCAAAGAGTCCTCGGAAGTGATCTGGCCAAATACATCCTTCAGTAGCCTCCGGACGTCTGCGTATTCCGTCAACCAGTATCAATCCTTCCAGGTCCCACAACCCACAAAACACTCGCTTGGGTTGCCAATGATGTTAGCATCGGCGGCCGAACCCTATGAACGAACCTGTTAAGCTACTCACAAGAAAGTAGCAAAACACTAGTCACACACCCAGAATTCTTTCCGTGAGAAACAAGTTTCGCATGGATCTGGTGCTGGTTGGAGGCTGCACTGTTGTCTAGTCGAACTTGGCATTAGCTAGTGTTACAGGTACACATCTCGTTGTACCGTTATTCCTCCTCCGCAACCCATGCTAGGTATGCACTGGGAGTAGTCTAGAAACAGAAACCAGTATCTTATGAGGGCAAGTCATCTCGGACGAAAGCTAAATGGTAAACATGAATTCAACGCATGTAGACCCAGAATCACAAGCAGTAGAGCCTATCCAGTCGGTGCCCTGAATTGCCCACAAGTGAGCCAAAAACCACCTAGATGCTATAGAAACGCTCCACTCACGCCACATTGTCCCAAAACGGGAACAGCGGGAGCCAGACGAAGCAGGATGGCCAGAAAAACGAATGGGATCAGACGTAGCATAGTCGCTACAGGTGAGCTGGGTTGGGCTATTTGCGGAAAACAATATACAACTGTTTTGTACGCTCAAAGCTTCAGCAAGGCACAGACGCATGCTGCAAGACCCGGTGATACACCGGTACAGACGTAGCATAAAACGCCGGAAGACCTCTGGTGAGTGAGTGTAGCACGGATGAGCCTCGCACTGTAGAAAGCCTGTTGCAGAACGGTGTGTTGAAGCAGATGAAAATGATGGGTCTGAACACCATGGCGGTCAAATTCTCGGCGTCTCCTTGCGGTAAAAAGATTGACGCTAATGAAAACTCTCAGTGATGCCAGTGATAAATCTTTTACCCAACAATGAACGCGTCCAACCGTCCTAGAATTGGCTTGGTTGTAACCCAGAAGTCTCTGAATATCGTCCTGGGAATTTGGATCAGCAGCCTCAGTGATAGCGAACGTCCCGACTCACGACCCATCTAAACGTAGGCTGAGATATCCCTTTAATGTGGATAGTGTACCCTACACATGCACAAGAATTCAGCGGAGGAACAGCAAGAGAGCCTTGAAAGACCGGACTTGTTTGAGCATTGATGCATGATGGTGGGATCCAGATTGAGTGTTGTGAGTTGTGAGAAGAAAAGTTGACGCGGTGAACTTCGGTTCAGCTGAGTTTTGGCTTTCATTCCTCCCATTGTCCAGCTCCCTCGAACATAGGCTGATAACGAATTAATTGCCATCTGTTGCAAGAATATATGAACGCAGAAAACTCCATTTCTTCTTGGACACAATCCACACAGTTTCATAACGAAAGCCGACTACTTCGAAGGAACGGAAGGCCCTCTAGCAGATGGCGGATACACGAGAAGGAAAGGGTGAGCACACAGGCAAGGAAAAGCGAGGCAGATTAGGGTCGAGAATTTGAGATGAACCACAAGGTGAGTAATGTACTCCTGTGAACTCGTCAACTTCTCAACGACTACTTCCAGTTCTATGCTCATTACCCCTCCTACACATCCCATAACTTTACCATTATCACCCCTCCGTGAATATAGTCTAGAATAAAGCCTGCAATAGAATGGCTCGCAAGCCATGCTTGAGCCGGACCTATCCCCTTCGTTCTTCTATCCATATCTTTGACAGATCTTATCGCCGAGAGATTTCTGTCAAGGTCCTCAATCTTGACTACGATCATATCTACGTTTAATGCGACTCATGGTGGGCACGAGGTTGTATCCTAGATGCCTCGTACTCGCCAGCCCTAACGCAGTCTTCTACCCCAAACCCTCACCTACGGTCCAGTATGTTCTCTCAACTGCTGTCTGCAAAGGATCGACGAAAGGTTTCAACCAGTTATTCCTCTCTTGTTTCTCATAATCGCGTTACGCTCGTAGAGGCCTATGCGAAAGTGTATCATGCCAAGTTCGGGGCCGAACCTGTGGAATGGCAGTATTTCAACCAGAAGGGCAAGGTCGTCTTCGGCAGGGACGAAGAGTGTGGGCCTGATGGATCATCGGAACAGTCTGGCTCTAGCTTAGGCTCCAGCAGCGGAATTCCTGATGCAGAGCGATATTGGTTCCGCCTCGTGGATCCGTTGACAGGGAAAGTCAACTGGCTGTTCCCAGTACCTGAGAACCTCGTCTACCATACTGAGAAGCCTTTCTTTCATGTCTTCAATGGAAGGGTTTGTATTTATCGACTTCTTCGCGAAGATTTTATCTGACCAATTCTACCTCAGAGCAGAATGTGGGGCCTCTTATTCGACAATGATATAGAGGGTAATGCGTTCGGACAGACAGTGAAGCATTACCTACCTTCTTCACCTATCGCGAGTAAGTGGTTCAGACAAGTTTTCGCAATGCCAAGTTTGTTGACTATCTTATTTCAGCTCGGAAAACATCTACTAAGACTCGTCCTACAATGTTCAGACTACGGAGCCTTAGATCAAAAAACAACTCGACCTTGTCAGTGACTGAAGCGTCCCCACAACCTACAATTACCCCAGCTATGATTTCAATGCCTAGGACCAATTCTTTCTCCCATCTGGCGCACATTGGCTTGAATAGAGATGGGGAAGTTGAGGGCTCAGAAGGCGTGGACCCATCCTGGACCAGGATCGTGACTGAGCGTCAGAACCATAATCCTCATCGTTCCACAATCATGAAAGATATTGGCTGTTTCCAGGGATTCATATAAGGACGAAGAATGTACGATTTCATTCGCATGTTTTATCTCGTTGTACTCTACATGCCTGGACATTGTAGCCTTTAGGTCGTGTACTACGTATTTGTATGATTTTCAGTCTTGAGGACTCGAATATATGATAACATTATTGGCAGCGACAGAGTCGTGCGACGCGAAAGACATTAATGTATAGTGTTTCGCGGACCGATCTATCATCGACAATCTAGTATACTTGGTACTTACCTTCGTCTATCAATTCACTTGACGCTAGAACTTGAATAGTTTTCTACTTGAGACGCAAGAAATGACTACGATAGCAATTACTACACCAGACGGCGAAGTACAGGAAAGTAACGATACAAGTATGCAGTGTCTAAAATACCTCTAGCGTTGGAAATATTGATGGCAGCCCATAAATTAAAATCGCGTCAAATCGCGCCCAAATATCCCTGGTAATTGTTTGAATTTGTGGCATTAAGTAGCCATCAGAAAAAGGCAACTTACAGTTCAGGAACCAGTAGAAGGGAACAAGGATTCTGAAGATCGCTTAGGATGTTTTTCAGGTCACAAGGTAGAACACGACTCACTTGTTGCGTACACTGAGTGTCATGGTGAAATAAGCAGACCGCCAAAGAAGCCATGCCGTCCTCCCTGACTCTTTACTGAGGGGACCATCTTTATCAACGGCCGAACGATCATAAATGGCTTTCCTATGTGGACGCCGCAAACGAGTGAGAAAAGTTCATCATAGAAGTTCCGTTACCGTACCAGTCTCCGATGTACGCAAGGCTGCCCTTGTTATTGAACTTGAATGGCTCTGTATGTTCGCGATCTCGAACAATCTTATTCAGTTTCTTAACAAGGTAGGATGCTTTTTGGTTGGCAACTGGATGACAACCGATTTAGCTGTCGACATGTCAGGGGTGAAGGCCATTTCAGTACGAACCTTGGGCGGTGGCAGGCATAAAGACATTCTCTATACAAGCGGCATCTCCGATGGCCCATACCTCGGTATCTGGCGTTCCGTCCTCCTTCAGGACGTTCAAATGCTCGTTAGTTATTATGCTGTCGGTGGAATCGTTGGCAAAGTATCGTTAATTCAGCAGGGTTTGGTTACCTTCGTTGGTGCTTGGGATGCTTTTGTAACCCCTTTATAGAGCTGATGAGAGGATTCGGGGCCAAACCTGTTGACCAAACCAAGAGACCAAACGGTACTGATGACAGCGTCAGCGAAGGTAAAATGCCAAGGCAAAATAACACACCTTCGCCTTGCTCTTTCACGAACATCTTGCCCTGGCGTGAATATGAGTGTTGAGGTCAGATGAGTTCAAGGAAGAAATCCGGAACATCCAAACCATTTCGACGCGCTCGACGTGATGACTGGTGTAGAGGTTGACGCCATCTCGACGGAACTTCTTTTCAGTGTATCTACAATAAATCAGTTTCCATTCCTTTCGAAAATGCACGAATGTAGGCCATACTGCACGAGTTGAGAGTCGAACATTCCGAGAATACTGGGAGCGACATCATAAAGACTGATCTTAGACAGTTTAGCCAACTGAGGGTAGTGCCGCTCGATCTCAGTGTGCAACAGATCGTGCAGCTCTGCTGCAAACTCAACCCCAGTGGGACCACCGCCTACTCATAGGATAAGTCGGTACCATGCAAGTCTGAAAGCACTCACCAACAATGCAGAAATGAAGAATGTTCCGTCGCTCAATGTCAGACATTACCGGCTGGTTGGCTTGTTCAAAACCTATTCGGGTACCCAGTCAGTATCCCGAGGTATATCAGCATTAGGAATATAAAACGTACACTCAAGGATGCGACTTCGAATGGCTCGCGCGTCTTTCACATCTTTAAGAAAATGTGCGTGTTCTTTTACTCCAGGGATGCCAAAAGCTGGCACACAACAATAAGAAACTCGATTGCAAGGCAGAAAACATAGATACGCACTCTGTGAGTATGCACCGACTGCGATCACAAGTTTGTCGTACTTCATGGTAAATGACTGGCCAGTGGAACCTGGCCGGGGTGACGGTGGCACGCCGCTTGGGACATCTGAAGGAGAAGGGAATGGGGCAGGTGGTGTTGCGGGGACCTTCAGAGAGATCGATGTCAAAGAAATGTGACTTCAGAAATCGGTACTTCAAGGCGCACGCATTTGAGCTTCTTTTGTTTGAAATCTACGGATCGAATGTTAGATTACGAGTTGCATGGACTAGGACGTTACGCACCTATTTCATCACACCACGCTTGATATGACGTCTGAAAGCTTCGGTGAGCTGAATATCAACGTGAGATAAATGCTGGATGACCAACAATATGCGGTGCATATTTGCGGACCTATGGAGTTGAAAGATTATTTAGCATATTCAGTAAAGACAGCCTCTCAAATCCTCACAGGCTCAACCGCACAGCGAAGCTCCAGAGTGCCTACGGCACAACCAGCAAGTAGAGGTGTGAAATTGAAGTAATTGTTGGGTGAAACCATCGTAACATCTGTTTACGATAATTCAGAAAATTAGATACAGACGTCAGAGATTTCCTCACCCCAACGTTTCTTGTCGACCCCTCGCAATACTTCATACCCACCCCAACCTGACCCAAGGATGACCAAACGCTCCTTGAATCTGGCTGAAGTCGCAGAGAATTGCCTCGATGCGATCGATAGAAATTTTCGGTCGTGCATGATAACCTGTCGACGGAGCATCATGGGGGTCCAATTAGAGGGCAGGTGCTTTGGAGCAAGAACTTGAAGAAGCCTTTATATCATCCTCGAGTTCTTTCCGATGGGTTAACGGGCGATTCCGGATAGGATTCGGTTAGCGACGCAAGTAGCGGTTAGAACGCGTCCGTCTTGACCGCAGAATATAAGATTAACTGTGTCATGGCGTTGCCAAAAGGATTTCTGGTCTTCGTATCCGATTTCAAGATATCCGCGACCCATAACTGCGAGATGAAGGTGGACAAGTAAGAATCTATAAAGAATCTAACATCCGATCAAGGCGAGTTGACCCGAGTCGAGCCCGAGTCTCCTGAATCTTTTGACTTTCCTTCAATCACAAGCCTTGATATGGTGGCGGCTGCGACGAAAAAGATTCTGGTCCTCCACGGGTAGGCAACTTTTGGTGCCGGTAGTCTGGAGTTGGAACGAATTAATAATACGACTCTAGATACGCTCAAAATGCTAATATCTTCAGTAAAAAAGTGGGCGAATCGATGATGTGCACGGTTTCTGTTCTGATATACATATGTGAAGCTGGGAGCCATCCGAAAACAGTGCAAGGACGTCGAGATGAGTACGTACGAATTCAAATCGTTGATTTTTTTTGAGTCACTCCAGGTCCTGCGGCTAGTCTTCCTGGATGCACCGCACGTCTTAACAGCGGCCGACCTATTCGGCGACACGCCCGAAGCACTCGATAGTGCCTCTGATCCTACCCTCACCCCTCGCGGATGGTGGAAATTTGCAGACTCTACAAAGACGACTTATGTCGGACTGGAGGCCACGTTGGATTTTATTCGCGACACTCTGAAATCCATGCGATTTGACGTACGTTGATTTGCATGCCTATCCCGAGACACCTATCGACTGCCCTTTTGGTCTCCAGGGAATTCTTGGATTTAGGTCTGTTAACGAATATCCTGTATGAATCGTCCCCGATCTGATTCGCACCCTAGCCAAGGTGCTGGTCTAGCAACACTGATAACAGCACTTGTAGGTACACTGTGTTTGAGGAAGTTTTCATCTCATCGCGCCACCAGCTTGAAAGGCCGTATCTTCATCCGCCCTTCCTGGTCAATGGACAACCACCACACCCTCCTTTGCAAGTACTTGATCCTTTCTTTCCTCGATCAAAAGCTTATCGTTCGACGCAGCGAATATTGTGTCTCTGTCTCCGGGTTCAAACCGCGTGATTCAATCAGCGAAACCGTCTTATCGCCAGGTTTCTCAACACCCACATTACACATTTTAGGCAAGACCGATGCCATCGTCACAGGAGAGCGATCCAAACTCATATTAGAGGTAACATTGAACAAGCGGGTGGAAGAGCATGAAGGAGGTGCGGTTGGCTTGTATGTAATGTTGTTGAAAGCATGCTCTGATGGATTAACAGGTCATTTCGTTCCTTCCAAGGCAAATTGGCGGAAATTTCTCTCAGCATATCTAACTGAAGGACCATGGGCAGATATACCTTCACCAAGTTCAATATCTGTATCAGCTCCTCCTTCCGGCACAGTAACGCCAACCACGGAAGCACAAATGCAAGCTGTTGTCGTGCCATTGGTACCTCCCCCGGTGTAACACCCGATCTACAACTTATGTTGGTGGCTCAATTTCGTAGAACCTAGAGCGAAAGTTAGACGCTGATTCTACATATGATAATACAGACTCGAGATTCCAAGTAGAGAAATACATAATTCAGCACAACGCAGGCCTACGAATAGAACTTACTGTACAACAAGATGTGCGGAGGAACATAAAAGCAGGATATCAATATTAGTCCAATCTAAATCTCTTCTCGATGACGTTCTCAACAATCTTGTAGCCATTTGCAGCGAAAAGCTTCGAGTGCAAGAATGGGTTGACATCGAAAATCTCATGCTCCTTGGCCTGCAAAGGACGATCAGCTCCGAATTTGAGCCGGAAAACAGCTACCACTTACCCTTTCCTCTAGCTCACTCGGTTTCACGGTAATTCGCTCGGGCTGCTCATGACGCTGTAGCTGGTAGAGCCTAGCCTTCTCTTTAACAAGCTGACCAAGTAGGAAGGCGAGAAGTTCTTCATGGTCCTTTGAATGGGTGAGGTATTTCCTGAAGCCCTGTAATTGCATTTCGATAAGAACACGATTAAAAAAGACATAACTAAAGAGACGCGCACTCTTTGCAACGTCTTCTTAATGCTCATCTTCTGCGTGCTTACAAAGCTTCCAACAGCTACTTCGATGGCCAGATCGATATCATCCGAGCGAACGTATTCGCGAAGAGACATTTTGGCACTTGCCTCCGCCATTCGAATCATGCTCTCTAGATGACGCACGGTGATTGGGTATGATCCAGTAGCCATCGATTCTCTTCTGAGGTCGGCGAATAATTTGGAAAGCTTGTCCTGGTCGAGTTGGTAGAGCTTGGGTTTAATCTTCTCCCGAGCGTACATGATATATTTGCGAAGTACATCTTGAGGAATAACCTGTGGTACAAGTTAGAAATGAACATATAAAACGCAATTTAGAGACGCTTACATCAGCGTCCAGAGAAGTACCGACATCCATTTCATCTGTCTCTTTCTCAAACTCTGGGTGACTCCTAAGATGGCTTCCGACTACGAATTGCGCCAGTAACTCGTCCATGACAGGGTCAACTGTGTCCTTCACGACACAAAGGACATCAAAGCGAGACAGAATGGGCTCAGTGAGCTCCACATTCTGTTGGAAGGGTATTGTCGGGTTATAACGGCCTCTAATAGGATTGGCAGCTGCGATGATGGCACAACGAGCTTGCAGTGTCGTAATGATGCCTGCTTTCGATATCGAGATGGATTGCTGTTCCATGGCTTCATGGATAGAGGTACGATCTGCATCGTTCATCTTGTCAAACTCGTCGATAAGGCAGGTGCCCTTGTCCGCAAGGACCAATGCTCCTCCTTCGAGTGTCCATTCCCTTGTCACCGGGTCCTTGCGGACGCTGGCTGTGAGACCCACGGCGGATGCACCTTGACCCGTTGCAAATACCGATCTATGTGCGGTCTTCTCGACGTATTTTAAGAACTGCGATTTGGCGGTACCGGGGTCTCCCAGAAGGAGGACATTGATATCACCACGAATCCGATGTTTGTGGTTGATATCCTTAGCTACACCTCCGAAAAGCGAGAGAGCAATGGCTGTCTTGATGTCCTCATGGCCATAGATAGAGGGCGCAATAGATTTGATAATGCGCTTACGTATACGTTCGTCCCGAGCGAGGGCACGCATTTCCTTTTCGTCTTCCTCGGTCAAGCGGAAAGCTGCAAAGAGATCCTCTTTCTTGTTGACGTGGTTGGCCTCGATGATGGTAGAGAAGACGGGAAAGCCGTTCTTGGAGTTGAGGGAGGCATCGAAATTATTTCGGTAGATTCCAGTGATTTCCTATGTGGCGGTGAATTGTAGTATTTAACAGAGCTGAGATGAACCTTACCACTTCCTCTCCAGGCTTCGCACTATCGATGAGGTCCCAAAGCAAGACGACCTCTCGGTGACGCGGTAGACGGCCTGCTGGAACTGACCCCGGAGATTCTTGGAGCGTCATTTTCTGGTAGTTCCGGTAGATGGTCTACACGTATCCGTTAACGCCAGTTGTTTTCGTGAGACTGTGGAACCATGGACACACCTGCTCGGAGTTAACAGGGAACGGTCCTTTACTCTCGCAGTTAGCGCAATAGCTGACTTTGACCTCCTTGGTGGCATCTTGGTAGAAAGGACCCAGTACTGCACCGCACTTCTTGCAGTCGAATTTGACGTATTTGAGTTGTGGAAAAACGCCACTCCGCCTGGTGACGACGCCAGATACCCGGACAAGGTTATTGAGATGCGCACGACGAAGTTCTCTCAGAGACAGGTTGAGAGGAACATCACAAATACGAACATGAACCTCTGAGTGAATACGTTCGTAGGCAGGATAGTAGACGAGAATGGCATTGAGAGCAACCTCGTCAAAAATATCGAGCATGGCTGAAGGTGCATTAGTGAGGAAGTAGGCGAGAATGGGTTTTGAAAGTGATAGGTGGCTGTATGAGACTTCGAGGGACTCGGAGTTGGCTGACGCTCAACGTTAAGAAAGTTGCATATACAATGATAACGAAAAACGTACTTTCACCAAGAACTCGGATTCTTTGACCGTAGACAGATGATCCTTGTTCGTCGACATAGGTCATGAGGAAATGGCGGAAGTGCTTTATTATCGAACGTCTGACACGATGGTTGGCTATCCATTCCACAATAGATGGGGCTTTGATATCACTGAGTTGCTCCAGGGGCAATTCCTGGTAAGCGAAATGGAGAAGATTGAGAAGGGTTGACACAGGAAAAGACAGACACGCACATCTTCGACGCCTTCCATGTCATCGATATCTCTTCTTTCGTCGTAATGCCTTCTGGTACGCCTCTTCATTCGTAGAACCTCGTCATCTCCCTCGTCTTCCATATCATCGTCATCGTCCAAGAATGGCAGGGCACGAGAACGATTCGCTGCACGAGAACCACGTCTGCCACTTCGCTCCACGCGATCTCTGCGGTTCATTTTGGCCTCAGCAGCGCGACGAGCGGCAGCAGTCAGCTCGGGAAGATTCACATCGTCATCAATGCCTGCGTCCGAGTATCTGTCCAGCATCTCGTTTGGCGCATAATCACTGCGATAAAAGGTCAAGACACGTCAAGACGCGAAAGGAAAAGCGCACTCCATTAGATTTTCTGCAAAAAGATCCTCTCCCTCTTCATCCTCCCCTTCATCGTCCATGTCTGGCACTGCGTCTCTTTCGTCCATACTATCATCTGTGTCTGAGAAAGGCGGTGGTGGTGACGACGGCGGTAATGAAGATTGAGAAGGACGACGACGAGGGGTAGCTGTTGGTTGAGGAGGCGATGACCCAACTTCTGGAGAAGCAGATCTCTGTCGTTTTGGTGCCTGCAGAAAGGGACATTAGCAGATCTCGACGCGACTGAAGGAGGACGTGCCATTTTCAGTGAAGGGATTTCGAGGAAAGACGCGTCAGAAAATTGCAACACGACGCACGACTTGATTCACACGCACAGACCAACTGTGGAATGATGGCTGAAAGATATGTCATCGGCTTTCGTTCACGCGCAACCACGAGAACGAAGTCATCGACATCCACGACGATGGTGAGCGCAATTCGCGAGCCCTCTCCCTTGGTTATGTTGACTCTGCTGCAGTGCGCGTCCCTTCCTGCCCATGACTTCATACGCTCTCGCAGGGTTTGCCAGATTTTCAGATGCATTTCCCGGAGCACTACGAGACTTTTGATATCAGATGTGATCATATTCACCTGCAGCGTCCCTTGCAGTAAACGCTTTCCAGTTCAGCGGGAACTTCTGAATACTAGATCCTATGGAAAAGGGATGTGTCTGTAGGTTCAATGCCCAGCTTCAGATCCATCCGAGGAACGTTGGTAGATGTTTTTGGGTTGAGGAGGTCAAAGTCGAGGATCGAGTAGGTCTTCAACATGACCATAGGGTGAAGGTTGGTGCTCAAGCCGTTCCATAGCTTCCGTATTCCAGTTCTCTCGATTTTCGTGCAGTGTTCTTTATGATGGTGGGACCCACGTCTGGTGTGAGCCACAATTTTTCGCAGAACAAAAGACACCAATCACATACCAAACGCTAAATTGATTCCGCGTACTCAGTATACTGTATATAGGCACTGTCGGAAAGGATTGGGGAAATTCACCTCTTTCGAGCAATGCCAAGATCGTTCACATTGAGAACAAAATCAGCTCGGGTCCTTGATGGTACTCGGACCCACTCATCCTACATACTCTTCTCCTTGGAAGAGGCCTCGCTCGGAGTCGCACGACGAGCAAATGAAGTGAACTGCTTTCCAGAATTCGATTGGGTCTTCCTTTGGAACAACGGGCTCTTGGACAATATTGCTTGGATGTAAAAATGAATAAGAGAGATGAAGAATCACTTACATCTTAGACTTGGACAAATTTTCATACACACCGCGAAACTTGGGTAGCATCCATAACTACTATTGAACTTTTGCAAGAAATGGGATACATATGAATACTGAGAACATCCCAAGACACTGAACCACTCCGGATCTGGTCCGGTTTAATTCGCCTTCTTCTTGTCAGCCAATTTGCCCCTCTCGCTCACCAAGTCTGCAATCATCCCCGTGTCTGTGGTTGCTAAAGCTCTCAAACCTTCGATCACCCCATCTCGGTCTCCTCTCGGCAATTCCTGACTCATTTTCCACTTCCCACCCATATCCGTGATTTTGACCTCAATCCCGATGATTGCCTTCTTCAACAATTCCACGTAAGAAGATGGCGCATCGGACACCTCCCAAGGCTTCTCGTAACCCATAATCCTAGTTTCGCAGTGCCTTGTCAGGTCCGACACTGCCTGGGATAGGAAAGCGTCGGTAGAGGAATCGGTGGTGTCAAAGTACAGGGTGACACGGCCATATACCTGCACGGCAGCATAGTCCCATGTTGGAACGACTTTGCCGGTGGAAGGCTTGGTTTCGCGGTAGAATTTAGGGGTAATGTAGTGATGCAGTGGGCTATTGAAAAGGATCATCACGTCGCGCTCCAGAGATTTGGGACCGGTGCCAGGCTGTTTGCTCAGATAATCGATCAGAGCCTTGCTTTGGGGGTTTGCACGAGCCATATGACCCCGGAGTACACCCAGTTCGGTCTCGCTTTCCTCATCATTGATATCTAGTATGAATGGGATATGGCTTGATTGGAGAAATGGATATGTCGCTGACTCGATGGCTGTTGTGAAAACTCCGAGTGGGTTTTCGCGGATGAATGTTCGGAGTGTGGGGATGTGGTGCTCAGCATGTACGGCGCGAAGATACATGGTAATGGGCAAGAAGTATCTGATTCATGTCAGCAACTAAAACGTCTGACTCGGAAACGGAGCGGTGATCCGATATTCCGTACTGAATCCTTGCCCGTTATTGCACTGCTAGGTCTGCGAGGCACCCCTACTCCCAAATCCATTCCCTTGCAAACCTGCACCCCCACCCAAACCCGTAGGAATGACGCTAAACTGCTGCTGGGGTGCCGCAAAACCCTGGCTTTGAGGTGGAAGCGGTAATCCACCAGTCATCTGTGTTGGACCAAGCAGATTGGCAACAACACCAGCTGTATCTTGCAGCTTTTTCAGGCGATCGTACAAAACTTGTATCGCGTGTGATGCTTGCGCTTGCATCTGATCTTCGGTTGGAACGGTGGGTTCGGGAGGCATTGGAATGTCATTACTGAGTGAGGAATCGTTTGTTGGACCAGAGACTGACGGTGGTGAAGCAAGAAGGGGTAGTGCTCCGACACCAGAGTGACGCATCATATCGGAAAGAATGTGTAGGTTCTGTTGCAGTGTAGCGAGATCCGCTGTTATCAGAGTCTGAATATGAATAGCATTATTGAAACGATTTCTCGAAGAATTCGTACCTTGCGTTTGAGCAGAAGACGAACCAAGATAATAAGCGTTTTTTCTGCAAGTATTCCCAGTTAGACTTGAAAAGCTGATGATGGATGATGGACTCACATGCCGGCCAGTGCACTACTTGCAACACCCTGAATCCTGATGACGTTCTCTAGAATCATCTGGATGTTTTGCTTGAAAGTGTCTACCGAGTTGGGATCGTTTGCAATAGATTGTCCCGTCTGTAGACCGGGGAGCGAGCTATTCATTGGGGATGGTCCCATGGCCTGCAAATAGCTAGTATTTGATGAGGATGTCGATTGCTGGCCAAAGTTTTGCATGTTGAAATGGTGATGATGGCTGTCAATGTCCAATGGGCAACTGTCGGAGGCGTGTCCTTATCTTCATTTATTCGTAAAACTACCCTTCAGGGAAATTTTCATACAAGTAGGTGAATACAAGTACATAATACACAAAGAAATATGCTCGGACATATCGTAACCCACAAACACCCGTAGAAGTGAATCAATCTTGCGGCATAACAAAAGGTTTGTAGATAATCTCCCTCCCAATCTTCTGTCTCAACCCTCTTCCTGCCTCAGTGGGTAGCATGACATCTTGGGGAGTAGTGCCAACATCTCTGATGACTTGGAAATCTTTTTTGGTCATCTTAAATCCCCTTAAACCGTATTGGTTCTTGATATCATGTCGAATGTTTTTGTTGATATGCCTGACGGGATACATATCAGCCATCTGCCAGTTACAAGGAAGGGGAAGAAAAGACTCACTCAAGGCAAGAATCAGTCGACATTGGAACTACAACCCTCCCAAACAGTGGCAGATTCTGGATGAAAGGCTCCCGTTGGCGCGCCAATGATAGTACTTGTTCATCCATATGTAACACTGTCATCATCGTACTCTGCGATTCTAACACCTTTGTCTCCACAATAACGACATGGTCGTCCTTTCCGATATCTTTCAATCGTGCACGCTGGTCTTGCCATAATTGTAGGACTTTGGGCATAATCTCAATCTTCCCGTCCAGATCAGCTGTGACGGAGTTGACTTGCAGCATCGCATCAACTTCCTCCTGTTTGGCCGGTAATTGCCCCATATAAAGGGCCTTCATGAAGATGGTTATATCTGTCGGCTCGATGCCCAAGTTCACACAGGCCAGCCGTGGAATGTCGGTAGGAGCATTTGGGTCGAGGAGGTCGAACTCGAAGATGATGCAGAACTTCAAGTAAATGGATAGATAGAGATTGGAAAGAAAATTCGATTGGAGTTTCCGGATGCCAGGAC
The DNA here is from genome assembly GCA_001466705.2 of Moniliophthora roreri. Taxonomy (NCBI): domain Eukaryota; kingdom Fungi; phylum Basidiomycota; class Agaricomycetes; order Agaricales; family Marasmiaceae; genus Moniliophthora; species Moniliophthora roreri. The sequence goes on along the minus strand of LATX02000068.1, from coordinate 77,715 downwards.
GTTCATTGTCATTGCAGGTTTTCTTGTGAAACGACCTGCGGTTCCGGTGTTATCAGAAAGACTTATCGCTGCAACATGCAACCCGTCCATACCAGTCCTTGCGCTGACACTGAAAGTTCAAAAAACAAATTAGCGAATGCAGGTGAAACTGGCTTCAAATTGACACGGACGTCTTTTGAGCAATAGCATGCAGATTGACACTGTAAAACCATAATGCTGCATCAACGATGCGTACCTCCTTGGTTGGTCCCGAAATATAATAACGAACCCTACCACATTTCATTAGACCCTTTCCTTTGTCCTTCGACGTCGAACCACAGAACGAGCAAAGAACTGTGGCGCCCTTTCTGGCCTTGACTAATTCATCTTTCAGAGGTGCAGTTCGTTGGCGGAATGCGCGGTGATTGTCCGGATGAGATAAAACCACAAATTCTGGAAATTTCGGTCCAGTCGAGTTCGCAGAGTCTTCGGCCATAACTTCCTATACGTTTCAAGAAGATTGGAGTGAGAACTTGTCTAAAAGTGATACTGGACAGTGAAACATACGAAGCGAGGCGAATTCGTGGTGAAGTCGTGGTAGATGGCAGAGATAGAGAGGTAGTATGCAACGTGTTCTGATGTAGTTTCACACCCTCAACTAAAATTCGGTTCATGGTCACAAACCCTGCATGAACCCCAAGAAGGCATCTTTCTCCGAAGCACTACTTACAACCAAGTTACACAAATAAGCAAAGGTATCATTAAGTCAGAGACAACCACGCCGCAATCGCCTGCAGTGTCTCTGTCGCCTCTGGTTCGTGGAGCATAGGTATATAATCGTGACAAGCATCTTCCGCCTCATAATACCTGACTTTTCCTTCGCCTTCGACCGAACCATTCCCTTCCCCCATATCCTTGATCATTTTGTCTCTGAGAGTAATGATCTGATCGTACAACACCTCTGCACCCCCTGCAACAATAAAGGTTTTTGGGAAGCCTTTGAAGTTAATCTTCATGGCGGGATTCCTTGATGCAGGTGAAATATACGGGTTGATTTCTGCGGCACCTGTGCCATGGGGTCCGACAAAAGCCACAAGAGGATACATGGGGTTACGGGACATAGTATCGATGTAATCCGAAGGAGTGTGTTTCCATACGGAGGCTTCAGGATCTGCGGTATGACTCTCTCCCAAGTCAACCCATGGCGAGAGGAGAATGAGTGATCCTGGAGGACCAAGAGGTTTGAGGTCATCCTGGTATTCTACCAGATACCTTGTCAATGCATGCGCGAGATTGCCCCCCTAAATGGATGGATTCAGACCGAGGCAATTATAAAATGGTGACGTAGAAAGTGCCGCACTGTCACCTTCAATGATTATATCTGACGGTGCAAAGCCAACAACATCTATTAGGTATCTGAATGCGGCTAAAGCGTCGAGGAGAGCTGCAGGAAAAGGGTTCTCCTCTGGATATGGCTTCGCTGACGAAAGTCGATATTCAACGGAGAACACACGGTGAACGGAGTCGACGTGTTTCAATAATCCACGGGCAATGGCAGCGGTAGGATCTGAAGGGTGGGCAGACAGTCGGATATAGGCGCCTCCGTGTAGTGCGAGAACGACCTTCTCGCCCGGCATTGGAGGCGCCGCTACGTCAATAGTGGAACCTTGTTTATGTAGCCAATATGCTGGAATTCGTATCGGGGCAACGTTGGCGACTTTGGCCCACAATTTCAAGTCTCCAGTAATATAGTTTGAAGCGGGTTCGATCCAGACTCCTTGTACGTCCACGCCTGGTGTTATAGCCAAGTGATTAGGAATCCCACGGAGAGGCCCGGTCCTAGGGACAGAAATAAGAATTAGGAAGAAAAAATGTAACGTTCTTGACTGACTTGGATGTCAGCACTACCATATGCCGCACAAGACGGACCATAAATGTCCTTCTGAAATCCCAAGACTTTCTCGGACGAAGTGACCTGGTGCGCAAGCAAGGTAAGCAAACATGAACGAGACACTGAGTATCTAACGCATACCTCGGAATCGACAGGACAAACCATACTGGAATCCGAATAAAAACGGTGCTGAAGAACTGGTAAGTCAAGTAGAGGCCCTTCAAGGGCTGTCGACGATACGGATAATACGCCATGAATGCCGGTGTTGAGTTGATGTTGATGTTGACCATCTACTGTATCCTGGTCACACGATCACGATCATTCTAGTCTCCCCAGGCCGACTAAAATCGCTTGCTTGAAAGTTGACAATGATACTTTTAAAACACCGCACCCTGGACCCTATTGATCAAAGCGTCTGTAAACTTTTAGTAGATTAGCTTGTGGCTGTGTTTTACGTGTGACTGTACAGTATTTGGGAGTCTCGCGCCCAGGTGTACGAAGACTGCTCATTCAACGGTAATGTCGTCCTCGCCCTCAAATCTTGACTTTGAAACGGTAGTAAAGCAGGAAGAAGTGTATCTTCGCCTCGTTCATCCTACACCTGAAGAAAACCCGTCATGCACAAGTCTGTTCGATACGTATCTAGCTTGTAATGGCAAGTATTTTGTGGTCTATGTTCTGTATTTCTTGCTAATGCACATCACAGCGGTTCGTTCTCAAGTCAAGTCCTGGTATAGATATGGAGAAGGTACCAAATGCAGTGCCAAACTCGAAGATTTCAAGTTTTGCATGGGATTAAAATGGCAGGAACCCGACGAGAGACGGGATGCTTGGATTAGGCGACGAGCGGAATGGTGGGCTCGCAGACGACTAGCCAAGAGTAGTGAGGATGTCTGGGAAATGCGAAAGTGAGCCGGAGTAACTTACAGGCTCGCGTCCCATTCTGATGACTTGTCTTATAGAGAACCTCCTGTAGCATATCCACGACGTCTGACGGAGGAGGAACTCAAATCTACGACTCCAGTCATGTAAATAACTTGGATATTTCACACAGAGTTATCACACTTAATATCGGGTATTGAAGTGTACATCAAGTGTCCATTCACCAGCATTTTCCTCGCTACCATAACGAGCGGCCGGAAGTTACATATATCTGAGTACCCCGTATACATAAGAACAACCATCGGTTTATAGCATTACGCCAGTTTCTGACAAAAAGCTCGGGTATAATTCACCGGGGCTAAAGCGTACTTCAACTCGAGCAGATACAATGCTTAAGCGCCAATACAAAGCTCTACGTGTTGCATACTACCATGACTTTACAATATCGTCGGCAACCCGCAAAGACGATATACTTGCTATACGAATTGCTATGCACTATATTCGTCAAGATTCCCTTCTGGATAGTTCTCGCTATTCCGAGGTACGTCTTCTTTAGCACGTCGTTTTGTGTATTGCTTGCTCAGTTCACGAACAGAGGCTGGCGTCCCGTGCCATCTCGCTCGTTCAAGCGAACCATGGCGATACACCTGTTTCGCCATCTAGTTGATTCATTGGACAAGTACGTTTCCTCCTTTTTTGAACGAGGACGGGATTCATAAGAAATGAAGGGTGGGGCTCAATGAACCAAACCACGAAAACCTTCAAGGCGAAGACGGTGTCTGGGTCAACCCTAAACCTAATCTCATTGTCGGTGACTTGAAGACGTGGGCATCAGTGTCCTCAGTGGAACCCGTTCGCATTCCAGGATACTTTTACTTCCCTCAGCGTTCATCCAATGCATCATCTCAAAAAGTCATTTACTCTCTACACGGCGGCTCCTATGTTATGGGCAGCGCACACCCTTCTGCCGTGAATGCAAATATCCCTCGTGCTTTGCTGGAGGATGCCGAGTCAGCCGTCAAATGTGTTTTTGCCCTTGAATACCGGTTGTCAAAATCATACCCCCTCGAACCAGCCAATCCCTTCCCAGCAGCTCTCATCGACGCAATCTCTGGATACGACTTTCTTATCAGTGAACAGGGCATTTTACCGTCAGATATTATTGTGGAAGGCGACTCCGCAGGAGGTACGATCTCATGAGACAAAGTAATGTTCTTAGGTTGACCCACACCAGGAAACCTCGCACTGGCTTTAACACGGTATCTCGTCGAAAATCGAATTCCTGGACTTCCTCCTCCAGGTGGACTGTTGCTTCTTTCACCTTGGTGCGATGTTGGTACATCTCACGACGTGCATCCTTCCTCGATTCGCATACTCAAGGCCGATATCGACACTGAACCTCAGCGCGGTATGGACTACGCAAAGGCCGCCTTCCTAGGTCCTCATGGTATGGGCGCCGCAGATCTCAATCTCTACATATCACCAGCTTCACTTCACCCTTCCATGACAGCGAGCTTTAAAGGCTTCCCAAAGACGTTCATTTGTGCCGGTGAGACAGAAAATTTGTTGCCTCAGGTTCGATTACTGCGAGACAGGATGGTGAGGGACTTGGGAAAACGAAACGTCGGGTACTTCGAAGGACAAGACGAGCCTCATGATTACCTTGTTCTTCCCTGGCTTTCTGTGACGAGGGAAGAGACTTTGCAAGAGATCGCCCAGTGGATCATGCACGACGTACAGTATTCAAATTAACATCCATTACCTACTAATCGAATACAATTCATCTCGAAATGAATCTACGTTACTTGCCATGAGCCGAAGCGAAGACTGAGTCAATTGGAATGTCTCCTTTTACTGACTTCGATACCACCATATTCCAACCGTAGCTGGCTCTTTATATCTAACTGCAGTTAGATCGTGCATATAATTATCGACGGCACCTAAGAGTATAACGTGAGTGTAATCCATCCCAAAATAACACAACAATACTGCATGGGATCAGGTCTCGATGCAGCGTTCTCTGGTGTGTCATTCCCCCGACTAGGGGTCGTCTCAGTGAGATTTGTTTCCTGGAACATTGATAGCCATCCTTTTACGCTCGTCAAGGCTTTCTGTTGGACATCAAGAATAGTCGGATCAACCACCGCAGCATTTGTGCTCATGTCAGAGCAGTGAAAACCGTCACTGATTACAATAGGTCTCATGTCTGTGCTGGCAATATTTTGAGATGTAGCTGAAAGAGTGGCTTCTAGCCATGGGTCACCTGGAATAGGTCGATATGAGGATACTGCGCCGTTCGGAAAAGAAATGGCTTACGTCGACCGTTGGCCACGAATAACCGTTGGACCTGGACATCCCATCCATGGAATGAGGACGTGGTTTCCAATACTTTCGGACGGTCTGACAGTGTAAACGTCTTCGGAAAATACATGGTGCAGGTACGCTGTTGTGTTGCACTGAGATCAAAGCTGCCCAAACGAGGGCAAGTTGAATCACCTGGTACGTCTCCTCTGAGACGAGCTGTGATACAAGGGCTGGGGCTTGGCTGGTCTGGGGTCCGATCTGATACCACCCAACCTCACTACACCTAGTAGCCTATTCAGTACACAGAAAACGGGTAACAGAACTGGTACAGACACCATCCAAAGCCACGAGCGAGTCTCGTTATCCAATGCAGGATCCGTCCAGTAAGGCCAGGAGCTATCGTAAGTATCGAGGCATGACCTAGATCAGACAGTATCAGATTTTGAGAGACATTCAACAATGGACGAAACACCAACTCCACGGGAACGCCGGTACCGCATACTGTGCCAGAATCAGTGAAGGAGGAGATCGGTCTGAACCCTGAAGACTCACGTTCATCAAGGTAGAAAGTCCTAAAATAACGACCCATAGCTTCATAAGCGTATGTCAAGCCCCATCCTGAAGATGGTGCATTCACTCCATCCTTTACCTCTAGGGCGTCGCAAAAATCAAAGAAAGACCGGTCTGAGGCATATGGCTGTAACATTTGCCAATCCCAAATAGGATTCCGTACTGTAAATAAACCGTTATCAACACTCAAAGGCACGAACACAAACGATCTACAAGGCTCACGAGCACCGACAACATCGTCAGCGTGCAGAAGATCCTGTAGTCCAAAATTCGCTTTCACAGCACTAATCCTGGCCTGATCACCACTGGCAAAGGATTCGTCGACAAAGGCTATTACCCGCTGTACATCGGCAGAGCAGTTTTGTGGCATGTTTTGACGGATTGGTTCATAGTATTGCCAGAAATCTCTACAGACAGGATCAGCAAGAGAGTATATACTGAAATGCGGCTCACAAAATCGGTTGTACGACGCCTGAAGAAGAGTAACCTGCCCAGAAGACACCTGGGTTCCTGTATCACGCAAATCAGTCCTCCGAACATGCGAGTGTCCAACAGTTAGACTTGCTTGGCCATAGTCCACGTAGTTAAAGCACCTGTTTCGATGATGAGTCACTGGAGACGTCTGCCATAGGATACTCACCGGAATAGCTACCTCCAATCAGGATCCAAGGGACCTTGTTGGGTGGGACCTGGTCTCCCCCGGGCATGGGTAGCTGAACATTCTTCGCAAAGTATACTAAATCATCCATGGCTTGTTGTATTGTGAGGTACTTGAGGCTTTCTTCGCTGAGATCTGGACGAGGGTTCGAAGGTCCGAAAAACCGGTGTTCCAGAACGATGGTTGCTCCGCTGAAGTTTTGCGCGAATTGACCGTTGATAGTAGTGTTAGTAAGATATTTCCATGAATCTGTCCAATGGTCAGGCGTATAACCAATACATCGTTTATCGAAGACTCGCCATCTGCATTCGATTCTCCAGGAGTAGTCAGAATTATCGGACCTCCTGCACAACCTCTACGTTAAAATACGTGAAGAGCAAAAGGCGCCGAAAGCGAAGAGCTTACCTTGTTTGTAAAACTCCCAGGTATGGAAATACCTCTGTTTAAATGTACCTAACCTCGGATTCTGATGATCTATAAGTTGATCAAACCAGTATTCTTGAGTGTACGGTGGGATGGAATTCCCATCGGCGTCTACTAGAGCCACCGCGGAAACCTGGCCTACAACACGAGGCAGACCTGGTCTTCGCATGATGTTCGCGTTCGGTCGGTTGTGGTCGCGAGCCGCAGTAAGCTGGAAGTAAGTAAGAGAAACACAGAAGCAGAAGAGGATACATCGCATGTGCAACATGGCCATAGGAGTGGAAAGATTCCAGAAGAAAGGAAAGGGATTGAACGATGATCAGTCCAAGTGCTGAACTTTAAATAGTCGGGATCAAATATCAAGTGCTGTGATGTGTTGCTCTAAGCGTCTGAGCGCCGAACCCATTCGGATGTCTAGGTTCTCGAGAGACGTATAATCAACACCAAGATCTTTCAGCATGGTAGCAGGGAGAGGTTTGATGACTGATCGTTGTATAGGCCGCACAGCTTTTGTTCAAAGCGATGGGCATGAGAACCAAATGTCTTCCAACGACCATCTCTTGTGTGTAGTAACGGGTAACCCGGGCGCGTTAAACCTATGCCAGGCAATCCGCTGTAGATTGCAAGTAGATTGATTGGACCAGGATTATAATGAAAAGACGCTCGGATTGTGTCCATAGTGTATTTACGAACTTGCTTCTCTGAGGATACTTTCCGCATTCTTAAGTTCAACGTCTTCAGCGAACTCCGCCTCCTTGTGTGCTGCATTCTAAATAGAGCTAATTCAGTGGATCCTTCAATTGAGCGATGAAGCAAAGCTTACGACAAGTTCCTTCAACTCTGCAATAACCGACAACAGCCTATCAGAGGAATCTCGAATCATCTTATTCGATTCTTCGTACATGTTCGTCTGTGGGAACTAACGGTCAAAGAAACAAGATAAATACATCGATAGAACGTACCGCGTTCTTTACCTCCCATTCATCTGTATTTACTCCATCTGCAATGAGTTTTTCGCGTCTAGCGAGTAGATCTTGGGCTTCTTTGCGGTACAGTCCGTTTTCCTTCAAGAGGCTTCAGCAGACTTTCATCGAAGGTCACATAAACACATAGAGAGACTCTTGTCGCACCGTTTAGCGGCACCGGACTTGATTTTTAGCTGGCGTTTCAAGGTGTTCGCGTCGCTCATGGTAGTGTCGACTTTGGAGCGGGTGATGGTTACTGTGATGGTCAAGTGATAGGTAGATGGCTAGATAGATTCGTAGGCACATCGACTCACCCAAGGGGGGTGCAAGACCTTAATTAGTGAACGAAGTCGACAAAATGTAAGGCCAAGTGGAGTACCACCCCTTCCTGCCATACTGGGTATGTTTTCCCCACACTGATTTCCAAAAAAAGGTGTGTCATTTTTCAGGCTCATCGTTGCCAATGTCACTCACCTTCTCCATGTTGATATTGATCTCCTGTTGTCCCAAAACCCCAGAAGTTATGGGGTGAAACTTCAAATAATAAAGTGAATATGTCAATTTTGGAGCCATGATTCAGGTGAAGTTCCAAAAATCTTTTAATGAAGTCCAGATCCCCATTTTCCTCGGACCGGAAATTTGGGACTTGCACTTGGACTCACCCTTTTCTTTTCAGACTTGAAGCTTGAAGCTTGAAGTTCCACCATGACGTTGCAGTATCTCAGGCAGCCGGCAAAAACGATATATCTCATCTACGAAGCTTTGTTAACGCTGCTCATCAGGATACCAATTTGGATTGTAATGGCCATTCCAAGGCAAGCGAAATGTCTGATTCGTCTTGCCAGTTCTAACAATCAACATCTCTCAAGGGCCTGGCGACCAGCGCCGTCACGATCGTACGCACGCACTCTACTCATACAAATTGCTCGGCAGGTAGTCGAGGTTATGGACAAGTGTGGACCTGTGATTCATAAGCCCAAGTACACACAATTAGAAGAGAGCGAAGATGCTGAAGGTATATGGGTCGATCCAGTGGACCCAGAGCTCCGGTAACTTGAAGATCTGGGCCTTCGTTGCACTAGTGCAACCGCATTCCTGGCTACTTCTACCACCACAAGTTAAAAGAGAACGAAGCCACTTCCTATTCTACAATTCCAATTATGCCCCAGAAGATTGTCTACTCTCTGCACGGTGGAGGTCATACATCAGGCACAGCCCATCCATCTGGATCGTACGCGAACATATGCCGCACTTTGCTCGAGGAGACAGAGTCGTCGGTCAAATTCGTTTTTGCACTGGAGTACCGCCTATCGTCAACTTTCCCCTTGGAACCCTCGAATCCCTTCCCCGCGGCTCTCCTCGACGCGCTAGTCGGCTACAACTATCTTGTTAAAATTTGTGCCATACCAAACTCTGGTATCATCATCCGCTGGCGGAAATCTCGCCCTGGCTTTGACACGCTATCTCGTTGAGCACAGTGGCCTCCTCCTTTTGTCTCCCTACTGCGACGTCGGGTTATCACATAATGTTCCTCACTCTCAATCAGCTGAACGGAGAATATTGAAGGCCGACGTAAACTCTACTTACATCGAGATAGATCATCTAAAAGCGATTTTCGTTGGTCCCCATGGTATGGGCGCTGCTGATATAAACCACTATATACCTCCCGCGTCCAAACATCCAGCCATGGAAGTCGCCTTTCACGGTTTTCCGACGACATTCATTTGCGCTGGCGAGAGTGAGATTATCATTCTTCACATACGTCTTCTTAGGGACAGAATGATTCGGGATTTAGGCGAAAGAGTGTCTTATTTTGAAGGGCAAGACGAAACTCATGACTGTCTGTTAATGCCGTGGAAAGAGCCTGCTAGGGATGAGAAACAGAAATTACTCGTTAAATCACTCGTTATTGCAGATCGATGTAGAATGAGCTGTAGTTCATACAAATCCGAGGCTTTTAATAATACAAGTGAATGAAATATTCCAGAATCAATGCTTGCCGTTCTCTGTGTTGTCGCTGCGCATACTGTCACCTCTGGACGGTGGCTCGACCGTGACATTCCTTTCATTCAAAGCCTCGCCGGTTTCAGCAGTTCGCAATCCTCCCGCTTCGTAATCGGAAAGATAGAAGTACACTGCAGGAAGACCAACGAGCAATGCGCCAACAATGTTCCCGATGTATGAAGCAATGAATGACCTGACACTAACATCAGGGAAACTGAAGAACGATTGACAAAACATACCCACTTTCGAATGTACTCTGCTACCGTTAACTGTAGGAATATGAGCACTATAAACAATAAAGAGAGAAAATGTATGGCTTACGTCGGCCCCGAACATAATTCCTAGAGGAATCGAAAACATGTTGGCGACAACTGTAGCAGAATGAATAACCAGGCTGTCATCATATGTAGAGATGCTTCGTACCGTGGTCAAAGCCGCATGCAACGAAGACCTAAAAGCAATGGGGCATCAGCCAAAAATAACTATGTGCGCTGTCACAACGCACTAACCCAGATGGGAATCCAAATCGCGAAGATCTAAGGGCTGAGTGAGCAAAGCTAATAATAACAGGTTCAGCGGGACGAAGCACCTTTGATATTGTATCCTTAGCACCTGCGGCTTGCTGCACGGGGGACATGTACCATCAGTAAGGGTGCTCTTCACAGAGTCGCTTTGCAAGAGGAGACTAACCCAGACCGCGATGCATACCAACCAATTACACCCAATCCCCCTCAGGAATATTTGATGCCACTCGGGATCGGCTGCTTTGTGTCTGTACAGGCGAGCGGGAATCAACGTGGGCCAATGCATAAAGCGGTTAAACACTTACATGGCAAACATTTGGATGGAGGTGTGATAAGGCTCGGCAGACACGATGCCGCTGTCTGAGAGAGGAAACGAGTTAGGTACGTGCTGGCACTGGGCCACAATGACAACAGTAGACTCACACCGGACGAGGATGGCAGCAAAGAAGAGGCTCCCCACGAGGTTTCCAAAGGTAACTGCGATCAAGGGTTCAATGAGCAGATGATGGGAGGGGGCGGAAGACTGAAATACCAATTAGCCAGTTGAGAGGAATGCTCCACCAAGGTATCGCGCCTTTGATAGCGGCCATAGGCATGACCTATAGCAGTTTCAGCATCGGACTGCTGTTGAAGAATAGAGGCGCACCATCATATTGCTCGTTAGCAGTTCTTGTCCAGTCAGGACGATCCTGAGGGGACGCTCAAAATGGGACTGCGGGCGAGGAGTGGAGTGGACGTACATGACGAGTCCCACGGGGAATGTAAAGGCCGCAAGAACTAAAAGGGGCACACGTTCAACACTCCGTTGGGGCAGCAGGCTTAACGTTGCAGAACGCACCTTTGATGATACCAGGATCAGTTCTGGTCAACGTGGTTGCTCCTCCTGAAAGGATCTCGAATATAAGACCTCCGAACGAAAGATAGACACCCGCAAGCTGAGCGTAGGAACTATAAGAGAGTTGGAACGAGGAAAATAATGAATAACGCACAAACTGAAAAATGTCAGAGAAGGCAAATCGACGACCTTGGAGACAGAGTACATACTGCTTTGATGAAGACAGCCTCGTAACGGTCCTTGTGTTTCGCTACACCATGCTGGACCATGGCTGCAGCGACAGCGGCCGGTTTGAGTGTACTGGGGGTGTCCATGCTGCCTTACTCGGGAGCTGAAGATGGCGGCGGGAAAGTAGAGAAACTTCTTCTCTCAGGCCCTCACTAAAAAAGAATTGGCGATAGGGACCCTTCTCGCGGTAATCGCGTAAACGTGAGATCTTATTCCTGATCCTTCTCCTGCTAAAGAGGCACACACATATTTATAGGACGATGGAGATGTCTCGTCTCCGGCCAGCGCCAGGTTGCATCAAATGAATACACATGTATACAGCTGTTGAGGATCATGGGGCTCTGTTGAAGGGGCCGTTAGCAGTTTCTATATTTGAACGAGATGGATATAAAATACTCGTGGTGGATACCTGCGGAGAAATTTGTGTATATGATGGAAAATAGAGCTGAAGGAGTATGCCTTCAGGGAGGATCCTGATTGATCAATATTAGCATATGTAATTGACGCTTGTTAGAAAATACGAAGATACCAAGCCGACAAATTAAGATCTTCGAAGAAGTGGCTGGCTGGCCATTCACTTTTGCGAAAGATGAGCTAGAGAAATTCTGCAGCATCATGCATTCATTAATTCATTAGCACTTCGGGACGCAGGGAGTTCTGTTTCTCAAACTAGGGATTGCGGAGTAGAGGTGCAAGCGCTTGCGGATAGAAAACGTAAACACTGATATTGTTGACTCGGGGTAGTCGGATGGAGTGCACGGTGGCGATAAAGGGGAACTGTATCAGATCAGTTACGGGCTAGTTGTGATTAGCAAAGCAAAACGTGGAACGGAAAACGATGATAGCAAATTTGAAAGCTGTGATAAGCTGTGACGAAAGACTTTTCGACCGAGGAGATATAACATAAACAAAGAAAACAGAAAATGGGAAAGGATTAAAACAAGGAGCAGGGAAAGCAAGAATCGTATCATAGAATAAGCAAACGGAGACGAAATCGAGAACACGAAATGACAGAATATAGGGATAAATGTTGATCGACTGTGATGAGAAAGGCTGGAGGGAGGAATTGGTGAGTGACGAGCTAGCATACAGAATTTGATTCTCGGATAGTGATGTCTGTGCTTGATGATTATAAAGGCTGAAGACCAGATGCAATGACAACGCGGAAGAATGAATCAAGCTTGGCCTGCACCGCGAGCGGCAGTCAATGCATCGGGAAGAGACATATTCGCCTGATGACCGCGGCCCCGATGAGCACCACTACCACCTCTCCTTCTCACTGGCCCATCCGAAGGAGAAGCCTGCCGTCTCCCTTGCCTCAACATGGGACCCAAATCGGCAGCACCCCCAACAGAAGTTGACCCACCATAGAGTGCACCACGGTTATGGCTGCTTCTCTCCTTCCTCCTGTGATGAGTCGGTGCAGGGAATGGCTCGGGGAGTCCCTGCTCGGGGCCGGGCTCAGAGTAGAAGATCTTGGGGCGCCACTCTTCTTTTTCATCCATGATGCACGAGTTCTTGAACTTCTCGACGAGCGCTTCTTTGCCCCTATGGTTATTAGCGTCAGTACAGTGAGACAAGTGGAGAATAACAATGGATACGTACTGGTAGTTGGCATAGCTCATCTGCAGAACCTTCTCGCTCGAGAACATGTTCCTGGTAGGATATTATCAGCGCCATGATACCGAAAAAATAGATAAATAAAAATTGACGACGCGAACCATTTATGATTCAGCTTGGCCTTGGCAAAGTACAACAAATCTTGAACCGAAATGAAGTTGACGAAAGCATATCCGAAGTTACACCCTACCAAAATGAAACGCGACATAAGTAAACCATGGAAAGTGGGAAAGCGAAAAAGAAAACTGACCATTTTGAAAATCCATCCTAAGGTACATAAAGTCAATCTTGCGCGGACACACGTTCCCAATGTATTGCTGCAAATCCTTATCGGACATCTTATTGGGAATATTCTTGATCATGACGGTCGTCCTCGTATCCACACCATCCTCAATCTTTTTCAGATCGAGCTGGTTACATTTCTGGACCTCGCGTGGACTGCCGCCGGATGAACCACTGCGCTCATGTTGGCGGGAAGGAGGTGAAGAGGATCTTTCGGTACTGGATGAAGGGAGAGTGATAGAGGGAGAGTGTGGTGGTAGATGAGGTGGCAAGTGAGTGGATTCCACGAAAGGAATACCTTGATCGATATCGATTGTAGGCAGTCCGGGTAACGGGGCTTGCTGATAGAAAACCGGACCATTTTGGGGTGCATGGTGCCAATACTCGGTCGGCGGCGTGGGTGGCCCTTGGAACATGCCATTTGGGGGAGGATATGGTAGCGACTGAAGGTGTGGCGGCGGCGCTGGTGGGTACGGTTGGTAATTTGGTCCATACATCGGGTACATGTGCATGTTCATCATTTGTGGCTGCTGCTGCAACATCTGGTCATATTCAAACAATCCTGGAACCTGATGATGATGGTACAAGTTGGGTGAGCCAGGAAAATGACCATGATGAGGTGGCGGAGAGGCTTGATAACCAGGGAAAGGAGGCGAGGCATGTCCTGGCGCCATCACGGGATGAATATGACCGGGATGCGGCTGGGGAGGAAACGTATAACTCGGATCGGGTGCTGGGTGATGACCAGCAGGAAAGAAGAACTGCTGCAAGGGCCCCAAAGGCGGGTTACCTGGCTCAGGAACAGGGTCGGGACCATGAATCGGAACCGCCGGAGCACCTCGAGGACTGGCGACAGCACTATGGGCTGCTGGCACTGGGGCAATTGGCTCTCCTGCAGTATTATAGAAAACTACTGGAGATGCTGATCTTGCTGCATTAGGCGCTGTCGTTGTTGAAATTTGGCTATCGGAAGCCACGTCTTCGGTAGCGGACGCTGGGAAAATGAACCTCTCGCGAAGGTGAGATGCCTGACCAGCAGGAACTGGGGTGAACGCCTGAGGAGTAATGCTGGCAGATGTGGGCATGGTCACAGAAGAGACAATCTGTAACTTGAGTCCGAGATAGTTGAAATTATTCAACCCATCGGACTCGCCTGGCGTGTCACGAATATCATAGTACTGGAGTTGATAAATTCCAGCGTCAGCCTGGACCTTGAGGCTCGTCAGCGTTGTCACAGCCAGGGGAAAAAAGCATACTAGTTACCTCGACATTAATGGAATCAGCAGAGGCACTCTGAAATAATAACAGGTCGCCGCGCCTGCTGAACACGTTCCTAACCAGAGCAGCATTGTCTGAAGGAATTCTGGCTTCGGAGTCACGATCGGCCTTTGTGGCCACCACGTAAAATGTGGCTTGCATGGACTCTAAGAAGTCAGAGCTACCCATCTTCTTAAAAATGAGCAGTAAGTACAAGAGAATGAATCAGACGAATCCGAGCTTTACCTCTCTAAATTCGTCGATCGAGACGAAATCGCAGAATAATTTCGCGCCGTCCGCCACATAGTCATCGATGGGTAACGCAGTACTGCTTGTCAACAATTTTTTGGCGTCGATGGCTTCGCGAAGGTTGTGAAAAGCGACGACGATGACACCCTTGTCGAACAGGCTTGCATAGGTACCGCGAATGAGAGCAGGCCAGGGAGTGTCAGAGTCACTCGAGGCTAAAGAAATGGGCGTGGTAGGTGGAGAAAGAGAATCAGCAAGGGTCTTGTGCAGTGCTGCCTGGAAGTCGGTTGCAGACGAAGTCGTAGATACATTTTTTATCTGAAAATGGCAAGTCAGTGATCATTTCATATCGATGGGAAGAGAGGTCAAGAGGGGCAGACCCGGGTGAGTTGACACTGAAGCCACACGTACCAGAAGAAGGCGAGAAAAATTTTCAGGAAGCTTGGATGAATCGTCGAAATAAATAGTCTTGGCTGAATCGTTGTCGTCGGCGACAGAGAGTTCCCGGAGAGAAGAGTCGATACTTGCTACAGTTCTAATACTTGAAGACGGTGTGAGTGGCGGCGTGAGAAGTTTGTGAGATTCGTCGTTGGTGGCACGACGTTGTGCTTTTTTGGCTTTGCGAGACGGCTTGGCCGACTTGACTTGGGGATCGGACGACTGAGTCACTTGAGGCTTTTCGTACGTAGCAGCGACACCGTTGAACATATTCGTGGCCACAAAATTACGAGTAGCTCTCGACCTGCTAGTCTGGGACTCGGAGCGTTGTTCGGGGGGTGGCTGCAATATCGAGAGATCCGGAAGACGGTGGAAGCTGTCTCGATCCATAGCGGCGATCTTGAAAGGTATAGGACCCGAATGAGGAGGTAACCTAACGTGTAATGGTCAGAGAGTGGCACCGATGGGAGACCAGAATATATATGTACCAGATATTTGGGAGAGAAGGTGAGTGTTGAAGACGAGGAGGCCTAGATGGTGCTGGTTGAGGAGAAGGAGAACGCATGACTGAAGGGGGAATAGAAAGAAATCTGGACAAGTAACTGGGAAGTGCAAATACTTGGATTAAGAACCTGTTGAGAACTCAATTTAAAGTTGAGAAGCCCGCTGCCTAACGGCCCAACTCTTCATTTCACGTCATCAGATTCCCGGCTCTCCAGTTTCCAGGGATACCCAAAACGTAAACAAGGAAATAAAAATAAATTTTTGTTTCCTGCAGTGAAAATTTTCCAGCAATGTTGTAGCTTGCGGCAATCTTGAGTATCATAGATCTTGAGCCATCTTGAGCCATCTTGGATATTTCCTACAAAGGATTCTGATGGGGAGCACACGTCCCGGTACTTTATAGCTCATCCGTCAAGTCCTGGCAGATTCTCTAGTATTATGAGGATAGCAATGGGACCAGATAGCTACAAGTCGAGGTCGAGGTCGAGAGAGTGACAAGACGCAAGCGAATCTTTCTCACGGAAATTACGCACGACTCACGAGGCCCAGGCAGGTTGTTCCCAGGCCTTGCACCGCCGAGACTCCGTCATCCGACCACGTTCAAGAAATTTTTTTTTTGCCGAGCGAGTCAGCGACCGACGTCAACACCATGCCTCTATACCAGATGCTCTGCATCTCGGCTCATTATCCTGAATATGTACTCTTATCTTGTCCCCTTTGCCCCCAGCTTTCCTCACCCTTCATTCACAGAAACACATCAAGCAGCTGGTCACACAAACATGTACTCATCTCATGACTTCCGGAGGCGTTGTTCGCAAAATCGACTCGTGGGGGACTCGAGTACTTCCACAGCGCATGAAGCGTCATAAACAGATACACAGTCTCGGAGAGTGCGTCCTCAAATCACTTTCAACTCGCCAAAAATATCTTATATTCTTTTACAGTTACTGGACCCTCCATTTCGACGCCTCCCCCAGAACAATTCAATCTCTGAACAAAATCATGCGGCAGGACCCCCTCGTCGTCCGATGGACTGTCCTGAAATTGGGGTCCAAAGTAGAGGATATTGCCGCAAAAGGGCGGACCGCTATCGAGGGCGACGAGCATCTCAATGCCGCCTTAGAGCTCGGTGACCGGTGACCTATCTCTGCTTCCGCCTCTATCATTACATGTAACTATAGCACGCCATCTCATCATGATCGTTAATATCCAGTCGGCATCTTTTTCCCTTTCCCCCTGCACACGCCTAACTATAAAGTTTCCGTTCTATATCAAAAAATTTTCATTCAAGGCGCGTGTTTTTTGGGGCACTCGTGCTTCGAATTCTACATAATTCATTTCCGACACGCAGGCACTGATGGGGCTCCAATCGACTGGCCAGAGATATTTTTCGGCTAATGGGTTCCAAAACACGTCGATGTATTTCCCCGGAAGGCTTTTCGATCCCTCTTCTTCGCTCAGAGCGGTTGGATCTTGGTACTCGGAGGAAACCAAGATCTGCAAAGGATAGATCCTTCATACAGTAATATCATGTCATCTTTTTTTTTTTCCTTCGTAGCGAGGAGCCCTGCTGACTTGCGACTGCGAGAATCCGAGTCGCTTACAACTGCAGTGGAGGTCTGAATATGCAACTCCGTTATGAGTAGGATCTTACTGACGGTCCAGACACGTCCTGAAGCTCGGGGGATTATTGCATTATCATCATCAAAGAGGCGCGCCAACTTTCCCGAAAACAGAACTACTTCATGAAACCATGCCTAGAGCTATAGATTGCACAAAAAGTACGGAATACGTGGATCGTGTTCCTCGAACGTTACGACACATATTTGGGACGTTGGCATCGGACAGGGAGACAGGCGGATGATTCAAGGAATCCGAAGAGACGAAGAGAAGCACATCGTGCCATGATCGACTTTACCGACGACTCCGGGCAGTCGTAACACGGGGGGGCACGCCTAATGACGCGCCTAATGACCCCTGGACCCCCTCGGAGTCGTCATGTCAGATGACAGGGTCTACGACCTCGATACTTATGTGGTTGCTCAGGCTGTCGGTGACGTTGTCGTAAATCATAACCAGGCCTTCAAGCTTCAAGGCCAGGATATCTCCAAAGGAGGCAAGGGAATGTCTGTCATAGGTTTGACATATATTTCTCAGCAGACTCCTTACCAGTGTCTCAGGGAGCTTATCGTGGATAGATTGCAATCTGAGCATTCGAGTTCAAAAAACGAGGTCGAGTCCTGGCCGGATGCGCTGCTCAGGTATGAAACCAACTGGAACGAGAGCGTCTTCTCAAGACCTTGCCCTCAAGTTGTTCTTACCCAAACAGCTTTCGGGAGCGCAAAGGACAAGATTCCTCCGCCGTAATGTGGACGCAGAGGTTGCAGTAGGCTATCAAGCTTAAGACCGAGGCAGAACGGGCATGTGTCTTTTGCTACAGTTTCCGTCAAGATAATTTTTTAAACGTCGCCAATTCAGGGTACTCGAGGGGCTGGAGTTGTACAACGAGGAATTTTGCATAAAGAGTCCACCCCTCGACAAGTCAAGTCAAGTCAATTTGACTGCTAGATGGATCCATAGTTGTACCATCGATATCGATATCGCCACTACGAGTATGTCAGCCTTTGCAAACAGGACCGAAGCTCAACTTTGACTTCTATAGGCCTCGAATAGGATCTGCCGCCAAGAACCTTGCCGCCATAATCCGCACCACTGACAACTGTGTCACGAAAACATTGCGAATAAACAGGATCCGTACCACCCTTTACCTTTTACTTATTTTCAGCGTTGACGATCAAAAAACCGACAGCCGCACTTGAAGCTAATTAGAGTGATAGCCAACAGCATGTTGTACTAAAAGGAAGGCCTTGTCGAAGCCCAAATCACGGGGGCGCCACAAACCTAATCATAGATGTGGCAATTTTCCAGTTTCAAAGCCAGGACACGCCTGCCCACCGATGCTATTCCGTTTCTGTTCAGCCCTAACAAAAGATGGTAACTTACCGTGCTAATTGCAAACGAATGTCATTCGTGTTAGAATCTTTTTACCGACTTCCGAGATAACACCAATTGATCCACTTTCAACACTATAACTCCCAGTTACCCGTTCAATATTGAACACGTTTGGCCGTCAGTGAATAACGACAGATATGATCGATAAGACACCCTCACGAAGATCTGCATTGACATAGAAAGATCCTCAGCAGTCACGGGGCCAATAATGAATCGAAGGACTTGGACGATGGAGTATCAATGAGCTGAAGGAAATGAAGGTCAAGATTGTCTGTATCAGATACACTGAAAAAGCAATCTTCGCCTAAATACAGAGTGTTTGGTGGCTGTAACACCGTGAAAGTAAGTAGATCGCGTATAACGCGCCAGGAGCTTGTCCTATCGTGCACGCCAGGCCTATCCCCAGGTTTGCCCAAATCTCTCACTCAGCGTTCGTTCAAGATCAATGTCTTCTCCAAAACTCTCTGGATCTGGCAGCATACAAAGCCACCTCTCTACTGCAAATCAAAGAATCAAATCCTCTACTTCTGCAGAAGGTGGAATGAACAAAAAGTCCATTGACTCCGAAGCTCTCCCCTCGCCTTGTTCCACCGCATCGCCAGTGCCTCATTTTCGTCCACAGTTCTTACACATTGCGAAACTCCACGTCATCCTTTTTCGCTCAGGTTTCTCGGATACTCTTCAGTCGACATCTGTCCATGGTTGCTTCTACCATTGGTCGATAATTTGTATCAAGGCGATCATCATTTTCTATTGTTGTTTCAGTCTCGTTTATGCGCCTTTTATCGTTTATATCCGTGTTTTTGGGAAGGAGAGGCCAGAAAAGGGCGGGATGGGAAATGGTGTGACCATGTCTAGTTTACCGAAACGCACTGACTCACCAAGCACCACTGGTAGCTCTTCTCTCCGATAATTCAAAGCTTTCAAGGTCAATCTTCTATCAACCAGAGCTCCATACTTTACGGCCTGCGGTGGTATCCGGTATCCTTACAAACCAGTCTATTACTGTTTGTATGTGGGCGGACGAAAACGAACTCGAGGCAGATCTGAGCAGCCTTGTCCAATGGGGTATTCAATGGAATGGTATATCCGACCTCTTTTTTACTTACCCTCACAGAACTCTGACGTGCTTCAGGGCCTATATCTTTGCTTGTTACAACACGACTTTCTCGAAACGAATTTCCAACCTCAACCCTCATTGAATCGCTCAACAGACTAAAAATCCAACGCGGACTAGCTTTTCTCTCCGTTCACCTTCTACACATCAATACAGGGCATGCATTATACTCCTCGAATGCTCTACTCAACACTGCTAGGCTCCTCTCTTCAACTTCGCACGTTCTTCTCGTTCCCGGTGGTCACTCGTTTGTACCTTCCAATCGTTTTCGAGACGATATCATGATGTGGTCAAACGCCTCTTTCTCAACCCCGTCGGTTCTCGTCAATAGTACTTCCTTGAAATATCCCTTCCCCCGGCTTACTCCACTACTCATTCCAAGAGACTTTGATTTATGGTGTCCCGAAAGGTTCCTCTACCTGACCGATCGTTCGTCTACATGGGATGAATGCTTGTGGCATTTTTGGCTTCGAACAGAGGGCAAGTTTGACGGGATCCGTTCTGCGATACCCAGTCAAATTTTGGATGAAGACCTGACGCCATCTGATGCTGAGGTGTGTGATACCGCCTAAATCATCAACCTGACTTCATTTCACTTGGGTTTTGTAGCTAAAACTTCATCGGCGGCTTTCGCGGATATTCAAGAATGAGATGTGTGACCTGACCATGAAGAGGATGATGATGCTAGAGAAGCAAGTCTCTACGGCTTTACAAAGAAGGTTGGAGTGGGTAAAGCGTTTTTGTCGTCGGGTAAGGTCTTCCATAAGTATACAAACCCTCCGGTCATTAGCTCACTGGGAATGCCATAGACTACAGACAATACATTCAAACCATCGCTATTTTGAATGGTTCATCCATGGCCTATTAGACTCTCTTCCATTTCTCCTTCGTCGACTGCCTCGTTCTCTTCCATATCGTCCTGGTACAGCGCCCAGACACTGTCTACCTCGGGGCCATCAACAACCATTTCCAAGAGGTCTCTAGCCATTTCTAAACTTCTTATCAATTCTGTGCATAATAAAATTTTCCCTTTTGAACTCACCAACCACACCTGCAAGGTGATGCCTGGAATCTTCATTCAACCATTCTGGCGCAGGGGCATATGCAAGTCTCCCAAAGGTAATGATGTAATTATGTGTAATTCCGTTGAACGCCCGTACCGGCGATCTGTGGAACTTTTGGCGAAGGTTGACCGAGGGCTGGACGTTGTTGACGATGTAGTGAAGAACAGCAACAGCTCGGCTGAGAGTGTGGGTGGTTCTAAATTACATGTCAGCGTCGATTTGTGAGCGAGAAGCGAAGCTGTCTACAATGAAGCGGGCTTCAAAACAGGATCCCATGTTTCTTCGTCCTCTTCTTCCCATATTGGTTTTGTCAAGTAGGCGATATAAGTCACGACCGAAGGAATCAGCACTTGTGAGTTCACCAGCAGGTTGAGGCCGTCAGGTTCAGCCACTGAGAGTGCCGCGAAAAACATGAGCACATGCGCTTTCATGCAGATCGCCTGTAGGGGCGTCGTCAAACCCACGTGAAATTCATATCAGTCTGAATGAAGGACGTACGTCTGGATCGCACCGGTTGGTATCAATAAGGAAGGAGCAAAGACGTTCCAGCTGAAACAATCGCTGTAGATCAAGTTTTGCGCCGTCTCCATTCAATCCTGACGTGGCCAAATCGATGCAATGCTGATACATGATAGGATCTAGGAATCGCTATAAGTCACTGGAAGACTATATGAGAGGGCCGAGCAGACATACACGAAAACAAGAGGGCTAGGAAGCGTATGCTTCGGAACAGCAACCAGTGTGGCTGAGCATTGTTAAAAAGAGTGGCGGTCAAAGCCTGGTTGCACAGTATCATGCTTAATCTAGCGATAGCGTCAGCTCATGTAGTTATGAAACATAGATTGGACTCAAACTTCTTCACTGATCCTGCGGGAGCATCCCATATGAGGACTTCCATAAAATCGAAAATATCGTCAGAGAGAGCCCTGGACAGTGGGTTGTGTTTATTTGGCGGCAGTTGTTCTTCTATGAGTTGCGATAAAAGCACCAGAATCTTCGGCCGCTGATCGACGTCGCTGGCGGTGTGAGTGAGAAATGATAGTCGAAACTCTGGAAAAGTATGAAGCAGCATCGCGAGCAGATTGGTTATCATGGTCAGAGGTTGTATCTATCAGTCGTTGTAGATGCTGACGCGTAATATGATACTGATTTTGCACTCACTAGATTAGCAGTGTTAAATGCCTCGAAGATCGAAACCAAACATCTTGTTAAGGTAGGGACAGAGACGTCAAACGCCACATCCTCTGAAACACTGGCAACGGTCTCAAGAATAGTAGACATCGACTCCGAGAATATTTGTGTGGACGGAAAGTCGGGAGTAGACGCCCATTCGATGAATGATTGTAGAGCTGATTGTTTAGATGTGGGATGTGTATGTGTTAACATTATTCTGGTAAGCTAGAAGGGAGTATATGAGCGTCTATCTAAGAGATCAGATCTGTAACACACATACTTCGGCTTTTCTGTTTAGCTGTGTCACCCCACTGACATCTTCCTCGTATTCACTTTCATCAGGAGCTTGTCCCTCTACTTCTGCTACGCCTGTTTCGACATCCTGATCCATGATGGCATTCATGGGTGAGGGAGGAGCCGAGACATCGTCCATGATCACGTCCTCGTCAATTTGTGGTCGGGGAGTAGATTGGGGAGCGTATGAAATTTGGCTGAACGAGATCCGTTGCAAAGTGGAAATAGGCCTTTGAGATGAAGGAGCGGATGGAACAGGTAAATCTTTTGGAGGTACCGCAGGAGCTCGGGAACGTTGCATCGAACTATTTTGTTTCGCTTTCGATGGCGAGTCGAGGAAGGCGTTCTCAAACCCAGGAAGCACCGCCGATTTCCTGGACTTTTCGGGTGAAATTGGATTTCGCCTTACAACCGAAGACATCCTCCTGCTAGGAGAAGTGGCTACAAAACTATCGGGTAGGCGTGCAGGAGAATCATGAAACATCTTGTTGCGAGTCGGTGTTCGAGGAGGTACTGTTATCGTCTGCGACATTTCCCTTACGACGGGCCTTTTCGTTCGCACCGACACAGGCGCTCTTCTGAGAGAGTTACTTTCTTCCTCGTGTTGCTGTTGCAATACCCGTGAGTGGCACATGTTGCAAATCGCACTGACTTCTTACTTTGAACACAAGCTGAGTCCTTAGTCGCTCGATCTCTTCCGACAATTCTTTCTGCCTGGCCAGATGCTTCGAGTCAGATTCTTCCTTAGCAGTCCTCAATTTCGCCGTTTGTGCAGCATGATCTTGAGCAGCCTGGATGAACACTAAGTGCCAAAGGTTTCACGAGAAGAGAGAATGGTTTACTCGTTCAACGCCCTTTCTCAGAACAGTCACCTCGCCCTCCTTAGCAAACCGAGCATCTTGTGCTTCTTTCAGTGCATTTTGCATCCGTTCATTCTCTCCTCGCAGCTGTAATCAACGGATTAGACGTTGCATCAGATCAAAACGCGAGCACCGACCTCCTCCAATTGCTTCTGTAGCACATCTACCTTTTCCGTCAAAGCCTCAAAACGAGGTGCAGGCGCAGGTGCTGGTACTGGCGTTGGGGTCGGAGCTGGCCCCGTCAGAGCTGCCGCGATTGCGGACAATCGGATAGCAGACCCCGAACCCGCGCGACGACTTGGGGGACGAGAATCATGTCTAGCACTTTGTGAAGAGCTGACAACAATAGATTGGTTGCGTGGTGCGGCAATGCCTCCTGCTGAGCGTTTATTTCCAATCCCATTGGCATCATTACTTTGAACGCGTCTAGCAGGCGATTCTTGAGCTTGATTCGACGGCTGAAGCATGATGGTATTCATATCGATAGAGTAGTTGTCATTCTGAACCGATACTTCCGGTAGGTCCTCAAGGTCGAAAGACCCTGCTTTGATGGGTTCGTGATCTATTTTCTGGCGTTTCGGAGGTCGATTGTCCTGGACATTTGGCACGTTATTCCTTTCGATTGCATCGAGTTCTGCGAGAGTGGCATCGTCGAGGTCGTCAAAGACGTCGTCGAATTCGTCCATTGATGGAAATTCGTGGGCGAGTCTGAGATACTTTAGGTAGGTCACGGGCTTGTTACTATAATCAAGTCATCAACGGCGCTGCACACAGCACAGGTTTACTGACGCTTCCATGGCCGCCATAGAGAGCATTGTAAATGGCTCGGCGTCGACTAGCAAAATTGAAGACGAAAGGGCTCGCAATGATAAACGTCTTGCGCTCAAGCAGCTGAACGAGAATCCCTCTCCTCCCGGTATGACATTTCTTCCGAGGTGCACAAGATCCTAATTCATCTGCGATTTTCTAGAGTCTTCCAAGCTAGATTCATCGCTTAAACGTCATACGGCACTTATCAAGAGAATACGCCAGTCTATGGCAGCAGATAACCGTGATCAAATTCTCAAGGATATTGACACACTGTCGCTCGAGAAATATGTTGATGAAATCGTTGGCGCTACATTGGATGGTATAGTCAAGTGCAAGACAGAAAAGGATGTATGGAGTGCGGTTGAGGTGCGCCTGTCTTTTGGTTCTGTGCAGGAGCTCCGACTAACCGTCAGAATTAGGCAATATCCTCATTGCATCGCCGTTTCCCCAAGGCCTTTACTCCTGCACTTGTTGCATCACTCGCTTCCGCTTTAAGCGTACCATCTCGAGCGTCCCTTCAATCCTTGTCCCAGGAACAGAGAGAGAAAGAGGATGCTTCTCGAGTCACTCGTCAACGACCTATTCTCCGAATTAGCTCGGAACTAGCGCTCGTGGGAGTTATTAGAGATGGGCCTGGACGAAGCGGCGGGGAATGGATTATGAAGGTGATGAAGGAAATGGTAAGATGCCTTGTGGCCATGCATGCGCGCAGGAATTAACAGTATCCACAGTTGTCCAATGATCCTACGTTATCTTCGTTGCCTCTTCTGTCTTCGTTCCTTAAATCATATTCGTATCCCTTCCTTGGAATTGTACCCCCATCCTCATCTAGACAGATACCAACGAGCTCAGAACTTGGGTCACTATCAGCTTCACAGCCAGACGAATCTTCATCGCTGGACATGTTCCCATCTCTGACCAACGAGGCCGATCAATTGGTAGAGAAGGATATTCGCGATCGCTTTAAGCGCATGTGTGAAGGATATTTTGATAACGTGTGTAAGAAGTTGTTGAAGGAGCACACAGTAAGCAGCAGCCTCTTTTTTCACAAAGTATAGACTGACTTGCGATGGGCAGCGCCTCCAAGAGCAGGATCGTCGCAACCACGAAGCCTACATAAGATCTGGCGAGATTTTTGAGGACAGACAACAGGCATACGAGAAGATGACTAAAGGATACGAGAAACTGCTTGCCAATTGCCAACAGTAAGTATCATTTCCTGTGTGTCGAATTTCGACGCTGACATCAACAGACTTTCGGAGCTCCTCTATCTGCCTTTACCAACTCTTCCCACATCATCTAGGAAAACAGAATCTATACAGATCGGGCTCAGCAATGGTAACGTATTGGGCGGCGAAGATAGTGAGAAGATCTTCACCGCTGGCGGTAAATGGGAAGATGAAGAAGAGAGAAAGTTTTACGAAGAAGTGCAAGACTTGAAGGATTTCGTGCCCAAGAGTGTTCTAGGTCTTGAAGGCGAACAGAAATCTCAAGAGGAAGATGAGGAACAACTGAAGAAACGCATGGAACAAGAAAAGGAAGAATTCAGAAAGTTGGAAGAAGAACTCGAGAAATTGAATGATGGGACGGCTACCCCGGGGTCAACGAAGGAGGACGAAGGAGATGAGCCGATGGATGAGTACGTCTGAATTCATCGATGACTTACTAAACCTTACAACACCTTCCTAGTGCTCCAACGCCTACACCTGGAACACCGAAAGCAGCGACACCTCCACTGTCTCCCGCCCTTGCTCCTCAAGGGCCATCTCAGCTTCTTTCGGCCTTGCTTGCAAGACTCCCTGATGCTACCAATCGAGCATTGATAGATCAAGCAGCTATCGACTTTGCGTTTTTGAACTCCAAAGCTGCTCGAAAACGACTCGTCAAAGCAAGTTTTGTCCAGTTTCAGCGGTGGAGCAGACTCATAACCCTCCATAGTTTTTGGCCCAGGTGCCAAAGAATAGGACTGACCTGTTACCTCATTACTCACGACTCGTCGCAACGCTCAACAGATACATGCCAGATATTGGGACGGAACTTGTTGGCATCGTCAGTCCCCTCTCTAGAGTCATGCGGCAGGCTAATGTAACTTGGTTTGACTAGTTGGACGACGAGTTCCGTTATCTGCAGAAGAAGAAGAACGTCATGAAAGACTTGTCGGAAGTCAGACTCAAGGTCCTTTTCGCATTATGCAGCTTTTTTTGTAATGACTTACGATTAATGCCTTCAGAATATCATGTACCTCTCCAACTTGTCCAAATTCCGTGTAGTCCCTACACATGTCATCCTCCATATCTTCAAGGTTTGCCTAGACGATTTTTCCGGGAACAACGTCGAAAACCTGGCCCTGCTGCTTGAAGGATGTGGCAGGTTCCTACTGAGGAGTGAAGACACGCGTGAACGCTTCGGAACTATGGTTTGTAACAAGGCTCCCAAGCTCCAACCTTGTCATCCTGATCTACTTGACCTCTAGTTAGAACTCATGCGTCGCAAGCAAAGCATGCAACACTTTGACCAGAGGCAGCTCCTGTTGCTGGAAAACGCCTATTATCAGGCTAGTATGCTCCACGTCTGATTCCAGGACATCTAAGCTCATCCATGTTCTATAGTGTAACCCTCCAGAGCGATCTCCAAGGCAAGAAAAGGAACGCAGCCCAATGGAATTGTTCATTCGTCATCTGATCTATGATGTCCTGGCGAAGAAAACGATCGACAAGGTCTTCAAGTTGATACGGAAACTTGATTGGGACGATGAAAATGTCCGCGCCATCCTGTTCAAAATTTTCACTAAACCTTGGAAACTCAAGTTCAGCAATATCAGTCTGGTGGCCATGTTAACATATGACCTTCAGCGATATCACCCAAGCTTTTCGGTGTCAGTTGTCGATCAAGTCCTTGAGGACATCAGGCGAGGCTTGGAGCAGAACGTATACAGCACGAATCAACGCAGGGTAGCCACCATCAAGTATCTGGGCGAGCTGTATATCTACCGACTCCTGAGCTCTGGCATTGTCTTCGATACATTGTGGTCACTAGTCACTTTTGGTCATCGTAAGCGTATTTGCAATTTCGCCACGCGCTCACTGAATCCGCGTTCCTCAGCGGATGGCCGTCCTCTTCCTCAACAAATTTGCACTTTGGATATGCCCGACGATTTCTTCCGCGTTCGACTAGTTTGCGCATTGTTAGATACTTGTGGAATGTGCTTCGACCGGGGTACACAGAAGAAAAAGTTAGACAATTTCCTAACCTTCTTCCAGGTTGGTTTTCTTCCCAGTGTTTCAAGGTCGTGCTAAAGAACTTACTGCTTTAGTACTACATTCACTGCAAGAACGAACTTCCCATGGACGTCGATTTCTTGATTTCTGATTCGCTTGAGGTAGGGATGGACTGGTAAATATTTCTGCGTCAGACAACTGATCAAAAGCTCGCAGGCTGTCCGACCCAAGATGCAACTTGTGAAAACACTGGAGGAGGCGGCGATTGCTGTCGACGATATGCTGCAGGCTACATTTCAGAACATGGAAGGTGGGTTGAGACGTATCATGGTCCTTGACAAATCTTGTTGACTTGAAGTCGTAGCCACGGACGGCGAAGATAGCGGCGAAGATAGCGGCGGAGAAGAGGACGAGAGGGCAGATATTGATAAGGACGAAGAAGACGAAGAAGACACGGGAGAAGATGAGGAGGACACAGTGAGTTGCTTGGGTGGCCGTTAACTGAATTACGATTGACTTTATGTCTAGAACGGAGAAAGGCCTCCTTCTCCCGAAGAAGCCATCGTGATCTCTTCCAGCCAGGAGAATTTCGGTCCATCTGAGGAGGCCGACGCGGAGTTTGCAAAAGAGCTCACAAAACTAGTCACCGATAACTCTGCCGAAGCTCGTAAAGTTGACAAGAAAACCGCGCTTGCCTTGTGGGATTCCTCCATCTTGCCACCTGCTGTGCGTAATAAGAAACGTGCGGAGGATTTGGAGGATGAGGTTACCGAAGTCACAAATGGGAATGGGGTCATGAATTTCACCATAGTCACCAAGCGAGGCAACAAACACCAGGTGTGTGCTTGTCTGCAGCCGTTATGGAAGATTGATCTCACTTCGCGTAGACACGCCAACTCGCTATCCCCGCTGAATCTGCACTCGCTATCCACACACGTAAAGCACAGCAGAAGGACAAGGTTGAACAGCAGCATCTGAAACGCTTGGTACTTGACTATGAGCAACGTGAGGAGGCTGAAGAACTGAAAGGTGTGTATTCAATTACACGTGGTAGTCATGATATTCATAGCAAATTTAAGCACTCGAGGCTCGAAATCGTGCAGGAGCGGTTAAAATCCGCTATGTTGGCTAACACCTAGTAGCTCTCTTGACTGATTATCCCCAAAATTCCCCCGAGACAGATACGCACCAGTTGCCAATGGTCCTACGACACTGGACTTCATTTACGGCACTCGGTACTGGAGGGCCTTCGTGCCCTTAGGTCGACTTTTGCATCTCCTGATGTTTCCGACTCTGAATTTGAGCATGCCGATAGTCGTACCATTGGTATATAGCCTCCGATTTCTATGACTTTTTACGTGTGTAAACAAGTGCATACATACGAGCGAAAAGAGAAGTTCACATTTACATGCCAATCATTTCATGACTTCCCACCACCAACATGCGCTTTCTACCCTCCAATAAAGAATCTCCGTTAGAGCTGATTGACGATGTTCGAATAACAAGGCAACTGAGGTCTCCCAATCGACACAACATCAACCAATACACGCTCTGCAAACGACTAAAGGAGATTGGAGGTAGCCATGTGGAAATTTCGGTATGTCGGGATGGACCTGGAGGTCGTGAAGTAGTGAGTATCCTCTTTCGTACCATTTACCTTGTCTTCGACATTGGTCTCTTAGCTCGTCAAGGCGGTCAAACGCAAAACCCCGGAGGATAAGTACAAACAACTCAGGCGAAGCTACCAGGCAGGGACGTATCTTGGCGAACAAGCGGCTCGGAAAGAAATCACTATTCTTCAAGCATCTCGACATCCCAATATCGTTCGTTTATTTGAGGTGGTGGACGACGAGACACAGGACAAAGTGTACTTGGGCAAGTAATTCTCAGGAACACGCCGAAACAGCATCTCACGATTCCCCTAGTACTCGAATATATGAATGGAGGACACATTCAGTGGAAGAATGCCGATGGTCAACCGATACTCACGGTAAACCAGTCAAGAAGGATTTTTCGGGACGTCCTGCTCGGTTTAGAGTATCGTAAGCTTGCGGATATTCCTCGGCCATTCACTTTCGATCTAACTTCTGGGGTCAATAGTTCACAGTCAGGGAATCATTCATCGTGACTTGAAGCCCGCCAATCTCGTTTGGTCTCAGGATCACAGTGTCGTGAAGATCATTGATTTCGGAATATCGCACTTCAGTGAGCTTGAGAAAATGACGTCCTCTCCACCCTCCAAAAGTCGGCATCTATTACGAGCATCCACTTCATTGTTCCCGAGTGAGGACTTATTAAAACAACGGGGGACGTGCCAATTTATGGCTCCTGAAGTTGCGTGGATCCCTCCCGATGATTATGTCGCGTCTTCAGAAACCCTAGGCTCCTCATCAACGGTGCAGGCCTATACACAAATACCACACGAACGACCGCCGATAACGAAAGCAATTGACGTCTGGTCGCTTGGGGTGATTTTGTATTGCTTTCTATTTGGTGGTTTCCCCTTCCAAATACCGGATGATTTGAGTGGCAACAACCATCACAATCGTTTTGTGCTGTTCAAGAGGATCTGCACCCTGGACTGGACGCCAGCGGACTTCATGGGAGCAGATAGCATGCCTACTGGGGGGAGGAAGGGCTCTGACACTGTGATTGCTCTATTAGATTCGATGCTCCAAAAGAACCCGCGAAACAGGATTAGTGTAAAAGATGCCAAGGTTCGTCCACGGTCTTCCCACGCAGACTGCTCATGAATATTTTCACAGCGGCATGCTTGGGTGCTCGATGACATAGCCAGGCCAGAGGAATGGATACGGATGACAACCCCCAATGCGCCCGACGTTTCGTCTCGCAGCTGGATGAGTCGATTAAGTCGCCGTCTTACGGTCACCAATCCATGCCGCAATATATCCTGGAATTTGTGTGGATGAGACGATACATTTTATACGGATATACGTTCTTTTGGACTGAAGTTTTGAACGCTCCTTACGCAGAATTTGGAGATTCTCGTTTACTCTTTTGGACATTTTAGACATGTTGTATACTTCTAGATCTCGAAATAGACCTTAGATCTTACTCGACGCTCAATGTATGACCTCGTATCAGCCCCGTATACTTGCGTGTCGGCATCAATTCAATTGACCCGGTGACCGTGGGGAAAGGACGTGCATTGTCGTGTCTGCTCGCTGGCGTTTTGCACGCCGAAAACATTAGTCCTTTTCATCCCCTTTAAATATCTTAAACCTGTTCAAAATGTCGATGAAAGCAGTAAGTAATCGCTTTATATGCCATTGCAACTATTCACCATCCTCTAGATCGTCAAAAGTAAATACTTAACGCCAGGGTCGTGTGTATTAGTCTTAAACTTATCCATCCATCTCAGGTGTCATCTCAGGCGATTCCCTTGTTCTTCGCGGTCGTCCCGGTCCCCAAGGCCAACCCCCCAAAGAAAGGCGAGCTCGACCTTCATCCTACGGCACTCGTACTAATTCTCTTTCAGAGTTTTACATTTGGCGGATGTAAGCGCTCCTCGAATGGGATCATCTACGAGGGATGATGAAGTGCGTGGCAGACTATTCATAACCTCTCAGTAGTTTCCGACTCGGCGACATATAGCCTTGGGCCTTTGAATCTCGTGAATTTCTTCGTGCATTCGCTGTCGGAAAGGAGATTTCTTTTGTTTCCGCTCATTCTTTACCTTCCAATGACGATATACCAAGGGACCTTGGCAGTGGCGACGTCGGCGGAGTCGATCTTGCATCAGAGATACTCAAAAATGGCTGGGGCAAAGTCAAAGAGTCTAAGAGAGAACCTACAGAAGAAGATACTGCTCGGCGTGAGCTTGAAAGCGAGGCGAAAGCGGCTGGAAAGGGTATCTGGAATCCTCATGGCCCAAAGGCACGTAATTACCACTAGTAGACTAATCCTTTAGATTAACATCAATTTAGGCTCGAATGGTACACCACACCATGCCTGCTGACTCGCAGGCCTTCGTAACTGAGTGGAAGGGGAAAGCTATTGATGGTAAGCAAATGTAGTAGCCTTCTTCTCGAAAGGAGCTGATTGCCTATCCCCACTCAAGCCATTGTTGAACAAGTGCGAGACGGGTCGACGTTGCGAGTACGGTTGCTGATGCCCGAAGGAGACCATCAAATTGTCAACATAGCACTTGCTGGCGTCCGCTGTGCCCGAGCAGCCAGCAAGCAGGGTGAAACCGCCGAGCCATGGGGTGAAGAAGTGGGTCGAGTTACCATTCCATCATGTAGTTTAGTTGCACTATTAATAAATGTTTTTCGGTCAGGCCAAATTCTTCGTGGAATCCCGCCTTCTTCAGCGCGCCGTTCGAGTTCAAATTCTCTCACTTCCAAGCTCCACTGCCACCCCGTTCCAAGCCAGCGCAAATAGTGCGACGTCTGCCACAGCAAGCGTTTTCATTGGAAATGGTACGAACTACATCCCTCGTCCCAAAGTTACCGTCTCAACCCAGTCATACAGTTCTCCATCCTGCTGGTAACATCGCCGAGTTTCTGGTGGGTGCTGGTTTAGCTCGAGTTGTGGACTGGCATGCGGGAATGCTAGCTGCAGGTGGCGGAATGGAACGACTCCGAGCTGCTGAGAAATCCGCCAAGGAGAAACGCGCATGCCTTTATGCGAGTGCTCCAGCGCCCAATGCTTCAAAGGCTGGTGGATCGATTAATGGTAACTCCCGCACTTTCGACGCTCAAGTCATTCGGATCTGGAGTGGTGACCAAATATCTGTGGTGGAGAAGGACTCCGGCAAAGAGCGTAGAATACAACTGAGCTCAACCAGAGGACCTAAGTACTCCCCTTCCTACCTTGCACGACTGTACAAGTTCTTATGTCATGTAGGCTTTCAGATCCCAAACAGGCCTACTATGCTCAGGAGGCCCGAGAGTTCTTGCGCAAGAAGCTCATCGGAAAAACCGTCAAAGTGAATATTGATTTTATCAGGCCAAAAGAAGGCGAATTTGACGAGAGGGAATGCGGTGAGTTTCTCGACCCTTACTCCAGAAAGTGCAAAATTGATGACAGCACGACAGCTACTGTGAGATATGGCAGCCAAAATGCGTAAACATAGTGTTTCTCTACTCCAATGATCAGACGCTGACTATCAACCTTGCAGAAACATTGCAGAACAACTCGTAGAGAAGGGACTGGCTGGCGTTGTTCGCCACAAACGTGACGATGAGGATCGCTCCCCAGATTACGACAAACTTATGGCTGCTGAACAAGCGTAAGGTGCTCTGAGGATGTTCTAGTCTTTGACTGACCTTTTTTCAAAGAGCTGTTGCCGAATCTAGGGGGATTCATTCCGGAAAGGACGTCGCACCACCAAAACAACCTTTGAACATATCTGAGGTCAGTAGCAGTAAATATTCCCCGTCGCGATCTTTATTGAAGATACCTCAGACCAGCTCCCGTGCTACTCCCTTCGTCAACAGCTTCAAGAGACTTGGTAGAATATCCGCAGTAGTTGATTATGTTGCTGCAGGCTCAAGATTCAAGTACTCCGCGTCTCCTTTTTATCATTTTCTTGCCGCCTTATCTTCTATGTACAGGCTCTATCTACCAAAAGACAACCAGAGCTTGACTCTCGTACTGGGAGGTAAAGCTATTTATTGTGCTTCTGGACGCAGAACTGATATGATTCCCAGGGATCCGAGCGCCGAGGACAGCTCGGAATGCCTCAGAAAAGAGTGAACCTTATGGCGTCGAAGCGCTTGAATTCGCTACACGACGATACATGCAGCGGGATGTGGAATTCGAAGTTGAAACTATCGACAAGTCCGGAGGCTTCATCGGTGCACTGTACCTTAATAAGACCGAGAACGTTGCTATCTCACTCGTCGGAGAAGGCCTTGCAAGTGTCCATTCCTACTCCGCAGACAATCTACCATGGGCGAAGCAATTATATGATGCGGAGGTCTGTGATTTAGTATTCGAGTGACAAGCAATCATTTAATTTGTACCACAGAACGAAGCAAAGGCTGCGAAACGGAACGTGCGTGGTTCTAACCTGAATAAATGAGCAAACATGAAATTTTATTCCAGATGTGGCACGACTATGACGAGGAGGCGGACGTTGCTGCTACCCAAGCTGACGAGACGGCCGACAACGGCCCTCTGAAATCAGAGTACCTTGATGTTATCGTCAGCGATGTCCGACCCAAGAACGGCTTCACGTTCTCTGTGCAGATCCTCAATACCGAGGGTATGGGCCCACAAATTATGTGACTAATCCTACTTATGCGCGCCCTAGGAATTGCGTCTTTGGAGAAACTGATGAGAGAGTTCTCATTGCATCACTCTGGAGCCGTGTCAGTACCTCCTGGTTTCGTTCCGAAAGGAGGTGATCTGGTGTCTGCGAAGTTCTCCGACGGAGCTTGGTATCGCGCCAAAATTCGTCGTTCATCCCCACTTAAGAAGGTCTCCTCATTCTTACACTGGCAAATTGCGGCATGATACTGACATATGACATCGTTCTCAGGAGGCTGAGCTGACTTTCATCGACTACGGAAACCAAGAGACAGTATCGTTCTCGAACATTCGCCCTCTTGATCCCAAATTCCGTTCACTACCTGGTCAAGCACAGGACGCGAGACTGAGGTAAAGATCACGGAGCTTGGAAGGTGATCATTGCCGCTAACGCTGTCATAGTTTCATCAAGCTTATTGATCCGGAAAGTGAATACTTCCCCGAAGCCGTCGAACGTTTCCGCTCGTTATGTGAAGGACGTAAACTGGTAACACATCCTCCTTGTTATCCTTCCGTACCTGCTAATATGCGCTGTAGATTGCCAATGTCGACCACAAGGAAGGCAGTCTACTGCATCTTCGACTGATTGACCCCCAGGATCCAGCGACTGCCGAGGATCCTTCTGCCTGTATCAACGCAGACCTTCTTCGTGAGGGCGTAGCTTTGATTGATCGCAAAGGCTGCAAGTATCTGTCATCATACCCTCAGCTGATGAAGAAGTTCCAGCAATCAGTCACTGACGCCAAACGTGAACGTCTCGGGATGTTCGAATTCGGGGATATTGAGGATGACGAATAAGTGGAGTTGGTGGAGTTGGTGGAGTAAGATGTAACTGAATTGTATCGCAAATCGACATTGATTGCAACACGACTCTTGACGATACTTGATACAATTAACAAGAATGTAAGTGAAATCAAGACTGTATAACGAGTGCTGGAGTGCTGTTCCGACGCTTTTGAAGTAATGTTTCCGCGACTACATTCCATATACTCAGTGGATTGTTAACACTAGCAAAGTACGTTAGATTGAAGTCACTGTAATTGGGCGGAAGTCCTACGTTTCCCTTGTAAGCGGCATATTAAAGTCAGCTGGATGGTCTTGCCATTCTAACGGTGTGTTAGGAACGCCAACGCGGGTAGTGAAATAAATCTAACCTTCTGGTTTGTCGGAATTCGCGCCGAGACCAAACCCGAGTCGCCAAGTAATGCCTTGCACTATGTTGGAAAGACTGCAAAACGAGAAGAATACGAGACTATTCCCAGGATTGTGTAAGTCAGGAACACGTACAAATCCGGGGGTGCTAGCGTGTGGTTCTTCAGTTTTACACTCTAATGTTATTTGAGTATCACGGTGAGAACAATCTCGAAGGGAACGCGCCTTGATTTCAGTGTCAATTGTCGAGAAATCTGTGGACTGTCCGCCAACAATGCCACAGTACTGTTGAGTAACATCTTGCTTCCCGCCGACGACAACTGTTCGGACGCCCTCGAGTTTGGCCATCGTAATCTGTGCAAACAGAATAAGTAGTTAGAGATGATGTGATGTTTGAGTGCATACACTGAACAAGGAACACGAGCTCGCACACCTGTAAGTATCGGTCAATCTTGGAACCATCATTAACAACGCAAGTGACCTTACCTTCCATTCGAAATAATGATGACATCCTTTGGATCAAAAAGTGTACTGTCGGGAGGAGGTATCTGGAAGGGCTGGCACTCTTGACCAAGTCTTATGTGGTCATAGTCAGTATGGTATCTTGCATGACCAAGAGAGCGAATTTCACCTCTGACTGAAAAGATCTTCATTACCGTTAATCTTCCGGTGGTCCAGAGGCTTCAGCCATTCGGTGCCATTTGCAAAGGTAACGTGAGACGCATTCGTCCATTGCACAGGGTTATAGAGAAGCAAGTCTTCAGGATCGGCTCCTTCTACGATTTTTGTCACTATCATCCGGGCAAGTGGCCCAGCACGGACAGCAGTATCCAATCCAGCTTGAGGTTCAGTCGTAGACTTCGGTCCTATAATCTGTTTACAACAGGGGTAGAAACCAGTATCGTGGGTATTGATGGTAACTCACGATCCTATGTAGCCACTGCATATCAAACTTGAAAGCTGATCTTCGCAGAAGAAACTGAAGTTTACTTACATGCGCAACACAGATATAACCTTGAAACGATTGCAATGAAATAGCCGAATAGAAAAGTCCGGATCAAGCAGACTTACCTCCACCGTTGTTAGTCTGAACAGAGATGGAATAGCATCGGTTGTCAAGGCACCTACCCAAGCAGTGAAACACTGAAAACTCACCACATCCACGATCAGGTTTGTGGCACCCCGAGCTTTCATTTCGACAAGCCCTTCCAACAAGCTCTTTTGGAACAAAGTGATATTGGCCGTCGAAAAGCTACCCAACGCCAGAACGCCAGTCTGATTGTTATGTCCTCCCAAAAGGTAAAATTGTGCGACATTGTAGCTCTCATTCAGTGCGGGAAGAACTGGTTGAAGGTGCTCAGGAAGTTCAAGGTCAGACTTGGGTGAAGCATCAAGCATTACATTTAGGTGATGCCTGCGTGCTTCAATTGGCTTCAAGCGCGGTTGTTGTTGGAATGCTGCTACTGGCGGTTCTTGTTCGTCAACTCTAAGCATAGAGGGCGAAGGGTGGTACAAGTCTTGTCCGTTCGTAGTGTTTCCCGCAACACAGTTATTGGCACGGAACGAGGCTGAATCGGTAAAGTTCTTGGCGGTGGATCTTAGTCGAGACCTATACGGAAGCTAGGAAGCCAAAGCTTAGCTTCGGTCCTGTTTGGAATACCGTTTCAGTGGCTAACATACTCACAGTAACGATATCGATGGTATGACTGCGAGAGCGTCGAACAGTCAAAGTGACTTGATCCGTCAAGGGATGGACTTTTTGCGCAAAGTTCCCCATTGCATAATTCCAGCCTTTGTTGCCTCTCGAATAGCTCGAAAAGAACCTGAATTGGCGGTGTTAAAAAGTTATCTTGACAGAAAGCCACAGCAAAAGATATATACCCATTCTGTCTGGTTCCCAGACCCTGATAACCTCCCGCAACCTCCGCGTTCGCATTGACGGCAACGAAAGGATCTTGCCCGTCGATGAGGAGGACCCGGGCCCCTGAGAGCTGTTTGAATACAACACTTTGAGTACATTCTAGACAGCAAGGTCTTGAGAAGACGCACTGATTCCAGTTGGCCTTGTAGCTCCCCAGGCAGTGCATTCTGCCAAAATTCGATCTCGTCTTTGAACTCGGCAGATGCCACCTTGAAGGCCTCGGGTGCAATATATACATTCTGTCCACCGCGAGGCTCCGTGAGAAGGACAAGGGGTAATGGGAGGTAAGATATGAATATCGCTGTAAGAACATAAACTTGTCAGAACAAGTGCAGAATACATATCCAATGTCGCACTCACAATCGTAACAATAGTCAATATTCACGCAATGTCCGTCATTCAACCTTCTAAAAGCCGCGAAGACGTCCAAATGGTATGCAAACTCCGAGGCGTAGTCTGTCTCATTGATCCTCATAAGGTCTTTCAACAAATCTTCATGAACATCGTCATCGAAGGGCGGTGGTGCGTGAATCTGATAATTGACAGAAGTATGAAAAGCGACAGTCTTTGTTATGACCTCGAGTGTCTGGTAGGGGTCAGAGAAGTCAGAGTGCGCCAATTCCGCTGAGAAATGTATGTTAAGCTTACATTGGCTTTGATAACGGGATCAACTGGAAAACTGAACAGACAATCCCTTGCTTCCTTTGGAGATACCCAGCGTCTTCCAGCAATGGCCTTACAAGGGTCGTAGGGCAAGGGAAAGGGTATCGGGCCTTGGTTATGACTCGCGACAACGTCACTGACAGCCTGAGCTGCTACTGCCAACCAGAGTATCCCTAGGGTCCTCAACATATCGACGTCGTGGAAGCCAGAGGGGAGGGGAGAGGCATCCTGTCGTGAATCACACGACTCCGAGGAGTCCAGGGGTCATTACATACGCGCACCCCGCGCGTTACATACGTCGGTGATGGCGATACTCCAGGTCTCAACTCTTGCTCAACTCAACCAATGTCACCATTCCGAATACGTCTCGTCACTTTTGATGTCCTCCACACACTCATTACACCAAGAGACCCGATCCATGTCCAATATTCCATGGTTTTTGAGCCATACCTTGGGAAATTACCACCAGATGAGGTCAAAAAGTCTTTCAAGATTGGTTTGTGTGTACATACCTTCCTGAAGAACAGTGATAGTTGAACCTGGTGGTGTGTAGCTCTAAAGACGCTTCAGGTTGAGAAGCCGGTGTATGAGCAGGGCAGTCAGGCATGGTGGGGAGAAGTCATAAGAAGAACTGCATCGGGGGCCGGAGCAAACATTCAAGGTGCATGTGTCTTGTGAATCGTGTGTACAAATTGACAATGACTGAATTGTACAACATGTAGCTCTAGACACGTCTCTTTCCGACATTGTAACATCTCTGATGAAGCGATTCAGTTCGCGGGAGGGTTATCGCGCCTTTGACGATGCAATACCCACCAGTACGTGTCAAAAGCTCATTTCAGGGAGGGATATCATGCTCATAACCTACATAGTCAAGAGACTACACGATCTCCAAGTAGCCACCGCAGTCGTAAGCAACTCGGATTCTCGTAGTCGTAAGTCAGCAGGCCTCCAGAGCCTCGCTATGGGGAAAGGATGACAAAATTGTTGTGTGCAGGATCTGTCCTTCAAGATCTTGGTTTTCCCGAATACCTGGATCCAATCGTTCTGAGCGAAGAAGAGGGAATCGAAAAGCCTTCCGAGGAAATATATCGACGTGTTTTAGAGCAAGTTAGCCGGAAAAAAAAATTGGCCAGCCAACTAGAACCTACTCAGTGCTTGCACGTCGGTGATGAATTAGAAGCGTGAGTGCTCCCCAAAGCAGCTGTCTTGGGTGAATTCTGATTCGAAAGTCTTAGCGATTACTATGGTGCAAGGAACACCGGAATGGAAGCTCTATTGCTTAGACGCACAGGAAAGGATGGCGAACAGGCGCATGTTGAAGATGGTGAGGACCTGGATGGCGTTAGGGCAGTTCACGGCTTGCAGGATGTCGTCAAATATATTCAACGGTTGCCAAGGTTGTAGTTCTGGCGAGGTGGCATCAGTTACGAAGTGGAAGGAACGTGAATAGAACATTTTCGGAGGTGACAAAATCCCTGAGAAGCTGAGCGCAACCTTTGGTAACATCGGAAGGGTGTACCGTGAAGCTCTTTGAAACCCTTCTAAGCCCATCGGAAGGTAGTCATCCTTGACATTGCTAAAGCTTATGGGAGAACTTTCAAAATAGTTGAAAAGTACAAATTACCAAACTGTGAAATTGCGACAGTCGAACTCATGGAAAGAGGAGCAAAAGCCATTACATACAATAAATTGGGAATTAGCGATCCTACACATAATAGAAGGGAGAAGTGGCGCGCCACACTTACACTGACAGTCCTGAATACCGTCGCCATCTTCGTCCACCAATGTAGGCCGGAATCCAGGGAGCGCATTACACGCTTCCGCAGTGGTACCGTCAGTGATTTCAATGCGGAAGAGAATAGATGGAACTGATCGTGACAATGCAGGTCCTCAAATTGTAGTACGCTGCTCGAGTAAATTAAGTAAATGGAGTCTGCCTGAGCGCTTCGAGATCGAATCGTGGGACTGTACGAACGACTCCCGGAGCAAGAGTCGTCTGCAACCAAATGGGATAATACGTGCTGCGATGAACCTCATAGCGGCGAGCCTGCACTGAAATTTTGGAGACCGTGGATATTCATTATTTAGAGGTTGCGTGCCGTTCTGACTGAAGGGTCAAAGACCGATGTTAAAGAGTGCTTTGAAGGGTGCAAATCGTGAAGTCCTTCAGATGTTGTTCAGATGTGAAGCCATCGAGACGTGCCAAAGACTTCGAATAGTTGGCTTCGCCCAGCTAGACGACATAACAATCATGGATGGTTGTGTCTGGATCTTCAGAAGCGTCGTCTCTTGTATTAGTACAAAGCCATATTGGCGCAACTACTGAAAGCGAGTAGACAAATTGGGAATTAACCTGTTTGACCGGACCGATGCCGACCCTGTGTAGTAGAGTCGAGTACTAATCTAGGGTTTGCTTCATACGGCAAGACATCCGAATGATTTGGTGGCGGCCTCGGGAGGAACATGCGTCGAAAACGTGCCAGATGTGTGGCCGAGAAATTTGATGAGCTGAACCCGTGTAATGACACTCAATTAGCTTCCACCACATCAGCCGCTGCTTCAGGATGCCCACCGAATACATCGCGAACAATGGAAGCTACCAAGATGATTCGAGGAGTTGGCATGACCAGTGAGTTGCCGTCGAAATTTTTGAAAGCAGATGAGCTAACTTCTCCAGATCGAACGACGTGCAAGACAGAGAATTGGTCAGCGGTCTAACGACCCTTTCAGTCCTTGCACAAGCCCTCGGAGAAAATCCTGCAACCATCGAAGCATTTTCACGCTCAGGACCAAAGCCACGTTCTGAAGAGAAAGCGTCATCGAAGGGGAAGAAGAGTCGCCGGCCTCGCCGTGTTCCATCTGCTCTGGAGGAGTATTTGAAATCTATCAAAGCCCGAAGCGACGAATTAGAATCAGAGTTCCGAAGGGCGGATGAGGCTGTATCACGCGCGGAGTCCGCCGAAGCGCGATTGAAAGACGCCTTTACAGAAATTATAACAGCAGAGACTGCCAGGGCAAGGGTGGAGCTAAATTTGATTCGATCAGAGGAGCAAGTGGAGTGGCAGAACCGAGAAATAGAGAGGCTGAAGCAAGCATTGGGTGAAGCACGCGATCAGGCAATCCAGGAGCGTCAAAAAAAGGTTGAAGCCGAGAGAGCACTTCACGAAGCCAGGCATAAAGTTCGAGAGGCACGAAACAACCTCCGCATACAAGAAGCCAGGGAAAGAGGCCGAGAGGAAGGCATAAAGGTCGGTATGTTGAAACAATTCAATGACAAGCGAGAGGACGTTTGGGAGTCTGGATACGGGACTGGTTATGAAGAGGGTAGAGCAGACGGATACGAAGAGGGTCAATCAGACGGCTGGAACGAAGGGTTGAAGCATGGTGTCAGGCAGGGTTTGTCGGAAGGAAGGGAGAAGGGCAGGGCGGAGGAGAGAGCACGAGCCCTTAATGCATTTGATCGATTCATTCGCGAAGAGATCGAAAACCGAAATGAGGCAAGTCATTATCTCAGCGTTCATGCTACGACATCTGATCGTAGATTGCTCAGCGAAATGATATGACGCGACGATGGACAGATTCCATTTACTATACAAGCAGTGTAGTATCCTTTGATAGCAGCGAGGATGGGTGAAGGACGGATTTAGTTGCGCTGTCAACGAGAATTCAGTAGGATTCGCCATAGGATATGATCATACCTGAGTGTCGTATCGTGGTAACTTGCTTTACCAATGAAGTGTAATTGGACTACAAACGACTAGGGATTCCTTCCGTGATAAACTACTGTACATAAATCTGTGACAACCACATAACCAAGGGGAAAGAACTAGCCAGGCGCTTGATTACGAGAAAGCATACTGCTGTTGTATTTGGTTAAGCTGTGAGCCTGGATAAGCGTCAGTAATATCCATTAAGATTTGGACCGCTAACGTACGGATAACAGCACAATGAATGCCAAACAAGGTCATGGCACTGATCACAGTCCATAGTTCACCTCGCAACTCTTCGCGTAATGCACTATTAGTGGGATCTTTCCGTTGGTCTATCTCAGAAATAGCACGGATGAGGACCTTGCAGACCGGTGTCCAGGTAGTCTGAGACATGTAGGTATCAGTTCAACAGAGTATATATAACGACAACTTACACCTAGCAAAGAATTGACGTCTTCACACTCCGGTTCCTCAGCTCGGAACTGTTTCAACACTCTGACAGCAGCCCGAGCAGACGCCAAGCAGGATTGCTTGGCCTGAGGATCATCGAACGCACTTCCCAGCTGAATAACCGCCGCGTGTGCTAATGACTGAGTAACCAGCCAGGAGTGGCGAAGGGCGCTCTCGTGACACGCAGAAATTGAGGGTAAACTGGCCACAAAATTAGTCAAATATTGGATGAACGGATGCATTTGCGCCATCTCTTCGGGGTCGTTCATAACTTGTGAAAGTTTGAATGCACTTGTACGACACGGCTAACTTGAATTGACGAACCTGATTGCCATTGGATACCAAGGTATGTGGCACGCTCAAATAAAACAGCTGCCTTAACCGATGCCCCTAGCCATGTAGATGCGCCTTTGGGAGGCTTATCAACATTGACAGCACCGCCAAGGACCTGTAATGTTAGATATCCTTCGGGATTGGTGGCAACGTCTCCCTGGAAATCGAGTGAGTTGGCATCGGACTTGGGCAGAATACGGAAACAAACCGATTCGTAGGCTCCGATATCTAGTGGCAATGGGGTATCGACGATGTCGTCTAATAGAGCAGAGATCCTGGAGGGCCACTGCAATGAAACACCCCATGCTTTGTGTAGGAGTACTACTGCCCAGAATGCATCGAGCCTTTCTCCTCTTTCTATGCCATCTATGGGTGGAGGTAATTGATAGCTTGCTGGGCTGTGATGAGTCGACTGTTTGTGGAGACCACAAGATATGGCAAGAG
Source organism: Moniliophthora roreri (assembly GCA_001466705.2). Classification (NCBI taxonomy): domain Eukaryota; kingdom Fungi; phylum Basidiomycota; class Agaricomycetes; order Agaricales; family Marasmiaceae; genus Moniliophthora; species Moniliophthora roreri. The sequence goes on along the minus strand of LATX02000068.1, from coordinate 35,602 downwards.
ACATAGCGGAGTTGAGGCGATGCATTGCTTGTCCAAACTTTCCGATTCGAAGAAAATAGTGTGTTAGGAGAATTTCGGCTTGTATGTTATGAACGACATAACGTGGATGGCGGTTCGCATCCATGGCCTGCAGAGCCCGTTGCAGAAATAAAGATTCATGTTCTCGAAATTGTTTACTAGGAGAGCACTGAATCCCAACCAGGTGTATTACGCTGATGAGACTGGGAGCAGGACGGGGTAGCGGGGGAGTCCTCTTTGAAGAAAACATGGATTCGAGAAACCTGGGTCCATGAAGGAAGAAGCCTAACAGGAGGGCATTGGGTGCAAATGAATCGACTCTATCGCACGATTCAGTGAATGGATAGTCAATTACCGATTCATACAACTCACAAAAGCTTGGATATCTTGTCAGGAAGGTCGTTAGAAACCCACCAGTTCGCAGGTAAGTTCAAGTCAGGATCCTTGCTAATCCGCTTGACTCGTGGAACCGGGACAAAAGGGAAGTCTTCTGAAGCACGGGGTGCAGATTTGCTTGGACCCGGTGTTCTCCCGGGTATCTGAATGTCCGTAACGGGATCATGATCAGCGGAATCTTGGAGTTTGCGTAGTTTTGCTTCCAGCTGTGCGATTTGTTGTTCTAGGAGTTGGATACGTGTCGTCCCGCTGGAAGTGTCGTACTCGCAGTCCTCTCCATGACCCCCGGCTACACAACGGCGACAAGCTGGCAATTGTCCGTCACATCTCTGTAGAAACCGGATCAGATACCAATTCCAGACACAAGGATAATTGTAACTGACGACTTTTCGACGTCTAAAAGATAGGTCATGTCAGTAGTCATCTATAAAGTAGAAAATGGATGCTTTCCTGCAATCCAAGCAAGCCTGATTTCGAGCAAGGGATTCAGACATGGAGGTTGTAGACCAAGTTGTCCGTCGCCCGACTCACATCCTCCCGCGGTATCGACGGCACCGCTTTGAGGCCAAGCGCGAATAGGAATATCCAAATCTGATGCATTGCTGATGGTGATGGATCGAAGCTATATTACCACTTCGTTGATTGTTTCCCATCTTGTCTTCTCTTTCCAACCACCATGAGCTCGGTACTTCCTCCAACTCCCCAATCTCCAGGGAACCGCAGAAAAGGACCAAAAACTCTCCCGAAACTCCCACTATCAGCATTCTCGCCCCCGAACACTGGGACTTCAGAGAAATTCCCTCTCGCGCCTTCCCCATCCACAGTACATCCAGAAAAGGTCGTCGATGCTAGTGTTCGCGATACCAACTTGGTGCGATGGAAAGCTGAAGCTGGCCCTGCTTTGGGCGGTCTGATTGGTGGGATTATCGTCTCTGTACCAAAGGTTGAAGCCGATATTCTTTCCAAGTATGGTTTAACTCGACCACGTTGTACCTGCGCTAACTCCCACTTGTTCCTAGCCTAGCTGCAGACAAATCACTCACATCTGTGGTGCTTCCCTTCTCTCTGGACGACACCGAACATGCAGCCGCTTCATTTCTCTCCAATTCACCCGTACCAGTTTCACTGGCCACTACGTTCAGAAAGGCAACACCACAGGCCGTAGCTAGTCTGAAATGGGCCCTGCAGCAAGGTCGGCCCGTTGACGTTGACGTCCAAGTTACTCTATTGGACGACGTTTTCGAGGGCCTGCAAGACCTCTTTGCGAAAGCAATAGCAGATGTTTCCAACGTTCCTTCCATCATTCTTTGTTCGTCTGTCTTTCTGTTACACCGATCAATTTCACTGATGTTTCCCTGTCAGCCAATCTTCTTCCGCCACCAGATCAACTCGAGCTCCCGATTGTGAAGTTGATTAATCACCCTACATATAGAACGTTTCAGGCACAAATTGCAGCCCTCTCCTTGATTCCTCAGGTGTACATCAAGTATCTCCCACCTTCTTGGAATACGGTTGCACCAGCGACCCCTTCCGATGCAAGCCCCAGTCTTGATAGCACTGAAAATAAACAAGCGAAGGAGTGGAAACGCAGGATCAAGATGTACCGTGAGTGTCTTCATGTTGGAGTCTTTACACAGCTCACGTCATTCCTAGTTGGCCCCGTCATGGAGGCATTTGGTTATCAACGAATTATTTTTGGTTCTTCACCCTCCGCGTCCAACAAGTCGAACTTGAGCCCCAGTGAATGGTATGAAATCGCTCGGGAATCTTTAGCCGAATTGGGTGTTGAACAAGAGGCAGTAGATGCCGTGTTTTCCTTAACTGCTTTGAAAGTTTATAGTTGAAATGGAACCGTGCTTTGAATTGCTGATGGAATTCAATATGTATCTGTCTGTAGCTATACGCGTGCTATGTGTACAAATAACGGGTGTTTTTACATAACTTAAATACGGGCAAAAGGAATTGGATAGATATAGCGAAATGAAATGGCCATCCAGTCAGCATAGTGAGGTGGGGAAGGCGAAAAATTGGTTGGCGACGTATCAATGTCGCCAGTCCTGGCGCAGGGCCGGCAACCGTTTGTATAAATTTGCAGCGGCATAAATTGGAGTAGTGACATAGTGGGTCCGGAAGCGGTGGCACAAGTAACGCGACCTGATTGTTGTCAGTGCCCCAGAACAATCAGCTGAACCAATTACTATACGCCTCAGTTAGACCGTATATGGCTCGGCAACGCCGAGATAACGGTCAGGCACCTGCAGCGGTAAAGATCCTGCCTAGAATCTAGTGCTGAACCTACTCTGAAAGCGAAGATATTTCTTCCAGATACCGACTCGGCTTTTACACATCGTTACGACGGGACAAATCCTAAAATCGCCCTGTAACCTTTGCATCGGGTCTAGCAGAACCAAGTAGTCACTGTTCCAACACTATTCACTGTCCCGAGGTCCAGCAGAGGTCTAGTCCATTTTGAGTAAAAGCTGTAAAGTGAACCCTTAGAGTACATGAACGCATGAGGCAGGAATGGATATCTCCATCAGGAAATTTTCTACCGAGTTTGGACTCAGTTTGGGCATTTTCTTTTTTCTTTGTGTGACATCTAAGTATGACGCTAGCGCACCTTGTTCCCTTTTCCAGTCAAGATGACGGCAAATTCACACCTACCAATAAATCACACAGCAGGCACGTTCTCTGTACCCGTCATCTACGGTTTACATGGCCAATTCGAGCGACTCTGAGGGTGAAAGAGTCATTCGTTTTGGGAGAAGAGCCCAAGATTCATCGTCAGTCTATTCACTTGTATCCTGGATCAGCACACTGAACGTGTTTGGCTTTTTATGTAGGAGTAGCAGGGAATCATCACCAGTCAGAGTATGTGGCCCGTTCAACGTTTGAAGCCGCAAATACTCATCTATATCGGTTTCAAAGGGTCAGAAACGCTCATTCTCACCAACATCGGATGACGAGGATCTGGTCATTCCCTCAATACCCGACGATGATACACCACCACCTCCAGATCGCCCACTAATCAGGCAAGCTGTGGGTTTTGGAAATCCTGCAACAAGTACCACCTCATCTATGTTTGGATCTTCGGGTTTTAGTTCATCGCCCACTACTGCTATCAATACGTATGCAGCATCTATGGCATCATCTTCGCCTTCCGCAACTTTTCTACCGGGGCAGACCGTTGCGCAACCACGTAAACCCAAGAAAACGGCGAGGAGGCGACCAAAGGGCACCTATGCGGAACACTCTTCACGCTTCAGATTAACCGATATCACTCCCTCAACGTCAGAAGCTACCAACCCGCCACCAGTCAATCCTCCCCCTACGTTTCCCATGCAAACCACATCCTCCCTCGTACCGTCCGCTCCATATCAGCACAATATGCCTACATTCACTGCACAACAGCCCTCTCCTGCTCCTACCGTGGTGTCGGTCAATTCTGATGGTACATTCAGGTATTCTACGACACCCCCAGCGACGATCTCTGCATCTTCCTACAGTCCAAACAGTGCCTACTCTTCTACAAATGTAATGCCTCTTAGCAGTGATCCCAAAGGTACAAAGAAAGCTGGCACTTCCAAGAAAGGTGGCTCAGCCTCAACCATTCAGCTCGAGGTGTCCACTCAACCTATTGCGAACACTGTTAATGCGGTACCCGGACCGTTTATGGATCTTCAACGGTCTCAATCGATTTTGTCACAAGCTCCGACGGCCACGGCTACCACGACCTCGAGTTCATATTATCGCAGAAACTACGACGATTATGAAGCGGATTTGCATCTTCCATCAGCTCTCCAGAAGCCACAGACCAATGCAACAAAGACTCGTCGCAAAGCTGGCGATAAAAGTGGTAACACTAGCAGTGAGTTGCATGCTACAATATACACGGATGCCCCGCACTCACTATTATCGTTTCCAGCAAAACAAACCCAAGAGAAGGAAAAGGAGAAGGAAAAGGAGACGGAGAGGGAGAGGGAGAAGGAGAAAAACATGATTCCAAGGCGCATGCTCACACTACTGATGACGGACATGCGGACTGAAGACGAAGATCACCAACTTGCAGAGGTCCAAGTGCCTTTAAGACCAGTCGACCCTCGTTATCCAGAGGAAGGATATTGGGCGAATGCAGAGGATGTCGTAAGTCACTGGTTCAATCTTGCTATGGAAGACAGTGAGTTTGACGTGTTAAAACAGGTCGAAGAGCTGCAAAACAGCCCATGTAGGATCGATGGTAATCATTTAGTTTTAATACTAGTAAACTCCATACTCAGTTCATATAGGTCCTGCCAAAGTATATACGATGCGCGGGATATATCGCCAGTTCTTTTTACGGGTCTCCGTGGACAACAAGTTGGAAGTCGCACACGCCAATTTATCCGTCAGCGCAGACAGGACAATCAAGATATTCATCGAGAAGGTGCGGAGCGTGCACGGTGTTTATTTTTTTTTTTTGGTGAATTAAGGATTCTACTACAGCCCGCTAAACCGGGTCAAATTCCGGAACCTCCGCGTATACCTCGTGGGTACCGGCACTCACCTACTCCAGAACCGGAACTGGAAACACGATATATGACTACTACCCCACGTTCTACAAGTGGCTTCAGAGAACATTCGAATTCAGGCCTTAGCAGAAAGAGACAGGCCTCAAAATCGCCTACTTACTCGCCTTCTCCTCCGCCCACTGCAAAGCGCCAAGATCCCAGAAGCCCAAAGAGATCCAGGCCAATTGACTCGGAAGAGGAAGATGAAGAACTATTCCGCACTCCCATGGATGAAACCGGGCGGCAGTGGGAATATGAATCCCCTGACGACGAAGCCCAGAAAGACCCAGAAAGGTTACACCATCTCATAGCAGAAAGGCTGGATCCATTATTACAAATGGATTCAGAGTGGGACAATTTCTTTGCGTACAAAGCTCAACCACAACATGTTCCTGCCATGTTATCGCAATATCGCTTCATACAAAAGATGGCGGACAAACTCGTGGGTCGAAGAGTACCTTTCCGCTCTCAACGTCACCATAGAATACAGATGGTAGGTCGGAAAATACTTGTATCCTTCTGTGTTTCTGATCTGTACTCTGCAGTCGCACATCCTTGCTGCAATGCAGGTTAACGACCCAAAATACCCAAAGTATGGAGATGACTGCACAGAGACCCTCAAGTTACTCTCTCTTTACGGACCAGAAGGTACTCGAAAACAAGATCCTCGTATAAAAGAAATGATGGAAGACAGAAGGGCACCGGAGTACGGAGCGAAGCCGATTAGACGGTTCTTGCATGTGCTGCAGGAGATTGACGAAGATTGGAATCATGAACAGCGGAAACAAAAGGCTTTGGAGTCGCGTGCTCTAGCGGTGGAACAAGCTGAGCAACACTCCCCACAAAGTCAGGAACTTTCGATGCAATAGCTACTGCTTAACATACCACATGTACTTTTTAGCCTACTTCACTCACACGACTGGAAAAGGAAACCTTGTGTAAGCAAAATTGACCTGACGTCGAACTGGATGAGAACAAATCCTTCAATTCCCTCCATCGAGTCTCATGAGATGACGCCCGTTTCCGGGTCCAACACGACCTCACAGCCTCTAAACGACTACACTGAAGGTGCATCGCCCATCGACATCGAAGCCGCCGTGGCCAACAACCGACGCTCCCGACGTGACTCACAGTATAGTGCCTATTATGATGATACTGCAGAGGGAAGTATCTTCAGTGGGCCCGGTCATTATGCGAACCCATCCAGTGTATCTCGAATGTCGAATATTGAGCCGGGAAGGAGAAGTAGCGAGGGTTGGTTTCACAGCCGACGGAAAAGTATAGATTCGGGGCGGCGAAGCGTAGAGCGGAGAACGAGCGTGGACAGTCAGGTTTCGCGTCAGAGTAGCGGTGCCGAGGATGACGAGGACGGTGGATTCGAAGGTCGTTCAACTCGAAGCAGGAGACGCAAGTCTCCATCGCCCGTTCGTTCTAGCGTCATAGGGAACCTCGTCAGTCTGTTCGGGAAATCAAGTACAGACGCTCGTCGACCGTCTATGTCGCGTCGAAGGTCGTCAGGATCTATCAGCAGACACTCTCGGCGCAGTACGCGCTCGGATGCTGATTCAGACTATGCGGTGGAAACCGATAATGAGCAGGAACGTTGGGGATATTCCTCGGGGGAAGAGGAATCTGATGAAGAAGGCGCTTCTCTACTCTCTGTTCGCGACCATGTATCGGTCACTGCAAGTATGGAATATGATTCGGAGCCTCCCTCACCCTCACTTGCTCAGAATCTTCCTCTCCTTAATTCTGATCCAATATTTGGTGGTGAATCCAGGATCGACATGGAAATCCCATTCGTCGAATTAGAGCCCCCGCCGCCTGGACCACCAAGTCGCCAGACCCTTTACATGGAGGATGAGGATACCACCATTCGAATGGTTGGCTACCAAGCTATCTTGTGGCGTCAATGTGCATGGCATATCTGCTGCGTGATATCAGTAGGCATCTTGGGCCTGCTGGGACACTGGTTCCCGCGACTTTGGCTACGTTGGGTCGCTCGTGAGACCTCTTTCAAGAAGATACGGGCTGGTTTTGTTGTGGTAGAGGTTAGTATCGACAATATTTAGCTGCTTCAAGCTCATGTCTTTCCGATAGACACAGCATACAGATGTAGCGCTGTTTCCTGTCAAGGCATTGGAATACCCTTACTACATTCACACCGTTTTTCCTCCCGCTGCCGTCAACGGTGTGGCAACGCCCTCGACCGGCTATTCCGATGACACCTACGACCATGAGCAAAAAGTTCTGCGCAAGCTGTTGATCGTTGACTATCGTTATTCGCGTTTCGTTTTGGACCCTCGGACAGGATTTTTTACTATACTCAAGTAGGTCACCCTCTGTTATCCATTTATCCACTTGCAGCTTACCCACGTTTCCGCTCAAGGGGATGGAGAGATCAGTCATGGACATCACCGGTCGCGGTAGCTTCTGGTGTAGAGAGTAATGTTAGGCAACAGCGATTGCAGCTATTTGGTGACAACGAGATCGACATCGAAGGAAAATCTACATTGTCTTTATTGGTTGAAGAGGTGTGTTATCGAAATGAGATCCTAGAATGCTGATCCGAGCTCTTTGCAAGGTCATACATCCTTTCTATGTATTCCAAATCGCCAGTATTATTCTGTGGTCTCTTGATGATTACTTCTACTACGCTTTCTGTATTGCGGTTATATCTATGGCGAGTATCACGACTACTCTGCTTGATACGAAGAAGGTAATTCGTTCGATTTGCAAAGCGAAGCAAAGTTCACAGCCATTCGACTAGACTATTGCTCGTATGCGCGACATGTCTCGCTTTTCGTGTAAAGTGGACGTTCTGCTGGACGGTACTTGTACGTCCTTTGTCATGCTCACTCTACCAAACTGCATCAAATGTCTGTTCAACAGGGGTGGAACAGGACTCAACGGAATTGGTACCTGGAGATGTTATCAATCTCTCTACTTCACAGCTATCTATCGTTCCTTCGGACCTCTTCCTCTTGTCTGGTGACGCCATTGTTAACGAGAGTATGCTTACTGGCGAAAGTATCCCTGTCAGCAAGATTCCGGTGAAGGATGAAGATCTGCTCAGATGGAAAGATGGCAAGACCGAGAATGCTAAAGCCTTCATGTACGGGGGGACGAAGGTCATCAGAATACGGGGTGCGATGTCTGCCGATTCCAGTGTCGGGAAGCCAGCTCTCGCGTTGGTCGCACGCACAGGTGAGCGAATTCTAATCTGTTTGATACAGCATTAAGTCTTTTCTTAGGTTTCAACACAACGAAGGGCGCGCTCGTTCGTTCGATGCTGTTCCCAAAGCCTATTGGATTCAAGTTCTATCGTGATTCCATCAGGTTCATGGGTGTATTAACAGGAATAGCTATGCTTGGCTTTAGCGTAAGCGCCGTGAATTTCGTCAGAATTGGCGTAAGTGGTTTTCCAAGTTCTCGATACGCGTCCACCTGACCCTTTGCTGGTAGCTGCCTTGGCACACCATTCTCGTGCGAGCTCTGGATCTCATAACGGTTGTCGTCCCGCCAGCACTGCCGGCAACCCTTTCCATCGGTACTAGCTTCGCCATTGGCCGACTGAGGAAGTTGGGGATCTTCTGTATCTCCCCCAGTCGTGTCAACATAGCGGGAAAGGTCAACGTTTGCTGTTTTGACAAGACAGGGACACTGACGGAAGATGGTCTCGATATTCTTGGGGCTCGTGCACTGGACAGAAACGCCCACAGGTTTGGGGAGCTACTTGAAGATGTCAGGGACCTCCCTCTGGGGAAAGACAAGGCGTCATACTTGCATGCCTTGGCAACGTGCCACTCCTTGAAGATGGTCGAAGGAGAATTGGTCGGTGATCCACTGGACATAAAAATGTTCGAGTTCACCAAGTGGACTCTCGAAGAGGGCCACACGACCGGGACTGGTGTGATCAAAGATAAGTCAGGTGCTATCAGGGAGCAGACATCACTCGTTCAGACTGTCGTCCGACCACCAGGAAGTGCACAATTCCGTTTGGAGGACGCATTAAAGGGCGGTGCCAAGGTCGGACTTATTTTTTTTTTGATACATATAACAGCCAGCTGAGGTATGAACAGCATGCACATTTCCTAGAACTAGGCGTGATTCGGACTTTTGAGTTTGTATCGGCACTCAGACGGATGAGTGTGATCGTGAAGCGGCTAAGGAGTACGAGCATGGAAATCTATGCGAAGGGTGCACCTGAAGTTATGGCGGAGATTTGCGAGAAAGATTCGTGTATGCCATCTACGATGCTTGGCCGAGGTTCATCACTAAATGACTACTACAGTTCCCCAAGATTATGACGACCTTCTATCATACTACACCAAACGAGGCTACAGAGTAATCGCGATGGCAGGAAAGAGCATCGAAGGGCTGACTTGGTTGAAAGCTCAACGTATGAAACGGTGAGGAGGGCCGTTGGGTCTCAGTACATTTTCTGACAGGACCTGTAGTGAACAGGCTGAAAGCAAGCTACGCTTCCTTGGTCTCGTCATCTTCGAGAACAAGATCAAAGCAGGAACGGCCCCCGCGATCCATGCCTTACGGTCTGCTCATCTAGCGTGCAGAATGATTACTGGGGATAATCCACTAACAGCTGTTAGTGTGGCTAGAGAGTGCGGCCTTGTCAATCAAGCTGCCCATATCTTTTCACCCATCTTTATCCGGGGTAAGTACTGATATGTTTTTGAACCGTCCACTGTGAAACATGTAATCCAGGCGATTCAACGATTCCGGAATCTCAACTGGAATGGTTATCAATGGACGAACCATCGTGGAAGCTTGATCCTTACAGTCTAAAACCCTTGCCTCCACCACCACATTATACTGTCAATGAAGAGGAATTGGACTATCATGATTATTCTCTAGTCATCACTGGAGATGTTTTCCGTTGGATGATAAATTATGCTCCCCTTGAGACCATGCATAGGGTAACACTTACTTATTTGTCCTGGTCACCAAACTCAGTGTCCTTTCAAGCTTCTGGTTAAAACGCAGGTCTTTGCTCGCATGTCCCCGGATGAAAAGAATGAGATTGTGGAACGGTTGCAGTCACTTGGATACACAGTTCTAATGGCTGGTGACGGCGCAAATGACTGGTAAATGCTATGGCTCTGGACTTCTTAGGGGCATACTAATGTCTCTGTGACAGCGCTGCTCTCAAAGCCGCTGACGTTGGCATTTCGCTGTCAGAGGCTGAGGCCAGCGTGGCAGCGCCTTTCACATCCAGCACGCCAGACATCAGCTGTGTCATCGAGCTCATCAAAGAAGGGCGCGCCTCGTTGGTGACGAGTTTCAGCTGTTTCAAATACATGTATGGATTTGCACCTTCTCGTACCGCGAAATTTTCTAAAGATAAACATTCCAGGGCTTTATATTCCTTAATACAGTTCACTTCTGTGACGTTGCTTTATTCTTTCGCATCTTCACTGGGAGATTTCCAGGTACGGTCCTGTGCTACGTGTGATCTCATGATGGCTGAACAGATTTTGATGTAGTTCCTGTACATTGACTTATTCATCATTATCCCCATTGCAGTCACTAGTACGTGCATCATTACCAGCCTATATGAAACAATTTAATGATGTCCTAGTGGGCCGAACACTGCCGTTCCCGCGCATCCATACCAAAAGACCTACAGCGAGCTTGGTATCGAAGAAGGTGCTGGCGAGTATCATTGGGCAGATCATACTCACCAGTCTGGTGCAAAGTTGGGCGTACCTCTGGGTAAGGGATCAAGAATGGTGCGTGAAACAATGTCCAGCCGGTCGCAATGCAAGCTCAAGATTGGCATCAACAGGTATGAACCTCCACCGAGTCCAGACCCTGGTGAGGGTAGCAACCAGCTGAAGTCTAGAAATTATGAGAATTCCGTGTTATTCCTGGTATCATGTTTCCAGTATATCCTGGTTGCCGCCATCTTTTCCATTGGCCCCCCGTATCGTAAACCAATGTACACAAATGGTAAGCGTCGTGTCTTGGTTTCGAGGTTAATTACTGACTGAAAGTGATCTTACAAGTACTTCTGATGTTGTCGCTGGTTTTGTTAATGGGGTTCAACCTTTTGGTTTTGCTGGCGCCACCGCCAAAGGCTGCGGAAATTTTAGGACTGGTACACATTCCCATCGAGGGTAGACTGACACTACTAATCGCAGTAGGCGCGAACATCGGTGTATGTTTCTTGTACGAGCAGTATGGGACGCAAGCGGTTGCCGCTGTGATAGGGCAGGTGGTGGGATGGCTGCGGGAGTTTAGACGAACAAGAGAGTCTGGAGGCAAAACGTACAAGGCGGTTGAGGGAGGCATGAGGTGATGTGCGATGGTCCGGAAAAAATTGGTCTTTGTCTACAATAGAACAATAGAGCAAATTTCAGGTGTAGGCGGAGTCTGAACGGATATAGAAACTGGCTGTGCTTAGCAACAGAAATCGCCGTTGTGTCCTTAAGTCACCACCTTCCCTTTCACTCTGCCAGCCCCGAGGGCCCTTCCAGTCTTTTCATTCATTTTCTTTCAGAACGCTCGCCGTTCCTTTCAACGTCGACGCACCGCAGGAACCGGGCTCAACGTCTTGATTCACCAGCCCTCTTCAAGTTTTCCCGTTAATGCTTTCAATCATGCTTTCAAAATATCTGCTTTTCGTGCTCCTACTCTCTTTGAATGCAACAGCAGCTCCAGTCTTCACTCGTCAGAATCAAGACGGTTCCACTACCGTCATGACGGTCACCAATACACTGACGTACGTTTCTCGGATTAAATCCTTCGTTTGCGTTACTCACGATTTGATTGCAGCTCTGCTGGCGCGGTAACCGAGACATGTGTGATCACTTTGACCCCCATTAGGGACAGCAATGGACAGCCGGCCTTTGAGGAAGTGAAGAAGTGTACTATTAGCGTGAATGGGACAAACAACCAAGGCGATGGAGGCTCTTCCAGCACCTCTTCAACAGAATCGGCTACCTCGACTTCAACCGACTCTGCTTCCACTTCTTCTGCAACTGCTACCGACTCTACAACAACCGCTGGCGACGCTACGACCACGACGACAAGCAGCGCGAGCAGTGAGACTACTACTTCTGACTCTGCGTCAGGGGGTGCCGTGTCAAGCGACGTACGTCGTCATTTCACTTTGTTTTTGAACTTCGTGTTAATAGTTGAATATAGGGCGTATCCACCGCCAGTGCGAGCGATGCAACAACTACCGCAAGTGCCACAGAGTCTGCTTCTACTTCTGCAAGTGGATCGCCGGCCATCTCTGTGATCGTGAGTACATAGAAGGGTGATTCTGGTTTTGTAACTCAACACAATTTTGATAGGGTACATCTACGATTCCGGCCAGTGAGGTTGCAACTACAACTGCCGCGGCGACCGAAAGTACCAGTGCCAGTGCAACAGACGGAGCTGGTACCACTGCTACTACTGCTGCCGACACATCAGCAGCAACTGATACCACATCTGGCGTTGCCACTTCCGCGGCTGACCAGAGCAGTAGCACTGCTCAAGCTGCCGCTGCTGAAAGTACAAGTGAAGGAGCTGAGCAATTCAACCTTCCTGGAAAAAACATTTCCGTCCTACCTATTGGTCTGGGTGTGTTCGCAGGTATATCGGTCATTGCGTTGATTGTCGTTGGCTTGGTTACCTACGAGAGGACCAAATACCGCAAGGCGTTCAGGCAACGCAAACTCGCGGAACAGGGAGCCAGCATGGGATACGGTGGTATGGCGTAAGTAACTTTTCTGTTTCGAAGTCGCATAAGAGGTGCTGAAGCTGTTTTGTTTGATCCAGTCAACGTACATAGAAGGCTGGACTTTATTCTCTTTGTCTCTGAAAGGATGGTTTCACCGTATTGTAATGATATTGGGTATATTTTTCGACAATTTTATTCTATCTACGGTGTAACACTGGGACTTGTATCCACTATCTAATGGACTCGCTAAGGAAAGATAAGCGAGACACGGCCAGTATGGCACGTGATCAAATGTCATGTTTTTTCGTTTTTGTCACTGCCAGTGTGGCATACGCAGTTGTGACTTGGCTTTAACCACAATGGTGAAGAACAGCGGAAAGAATCCAGGAAAACCAATAACTGACTGGTTTTCCAAGAAGCCACGTTCCTTAAATCCTTCTTTTTCCCCAACCACCATCACCACCACTTCCTCGAATTCTCAATCCAAAGCTCCCTCTCAGAGTCAGATATCGACTCGTGAAACGGCATCTTCTATGGCTTCAGGCAAGAAAAGGAAGGCAACGAGTCAACCAGAGCCTACAGGAGAAACTACACAATCGTCTCAACGCGCTCCAAGGGCAATCTCGACGCGTCCTGTAACAAACGCGCCTGCACCCCCTACTCCCCTTTCTCCAAAGGAGAACCCGATTCACTCACCGTCACCTTCTCGACTCGACTCCAGGAAGAAGCTTCGACTTTCGTCTCCAGATCCACCCCCCACAGACTACGAAACAGTGCCAGCGAGTCAATCCGATGAGATCGAGATGGTTCCTCTCCGTCCCCCTCAAAAGGTGGATCGACAAGCCGTCACCCAGATTGTCTCGAAATGGCGCGAAGAAACAGTACCCCTCACAGAGGAAGGTTGGCCTGAACCAGAGCCAATAAACTTTGTTCTCGAATCTCTTCCAGACGCCATGGATGAAGACCGACCATCCTCGCCTCTTTTCACACCCAACACTTCTTACAGCCTGTTTGGGACAGAACCAGACCAATCTTCCCATTGTGCATCGCCTGTCCAACCACTTACACCTCCAATGAGTGGTCCTGAATCCCCGACTCTTTCATCTCCAGTAATTATGGATTCTGACGCCAAAACCGCCCAGATCATCGCAGAGATCCGGGCTAAAGCACTTGCGAAGGTGCAGTCGAGTCCTGAAGAAAAGGCTATCGTGTTTCGGGAAGAGTTGGACGATAGTGGTTCTGATGACGATTTGTTGTTGAACTTTAGCAGTAACAAAGGAAAGGAGAAGGAGAAACGGGCACTGTTAGTACCACCGCTTCCTTTGATCAGCGCCATGACCGACAATTCTTGTATCTATAGGGTTCCATCGACGTCCAAACATTCCCCTCCACCAGCAAGTAACAGATACAATTTGCGACTCCCAGGACCTCGGAAGCCTTCCGCTGCTGCAAAGTCTGATTCTCCAGTAGCTTCTACCTGCGCAGCCTCAAAACGAAGTAGGAAAGCATCATATAATCCCCTCGAATCCCTCCTGAAGGAGAAGAAAAAAGCAGACCAGGCAGGAAAGGGAGACGATGCTATTCAACGAGCCGAACGCGCTGTTGCTGGTCGAATCATGCGAGCAGAAATGGGCGAAGAAGAGGACGATGATATGATGAATGATGATTGGTTAGGTGACGAGAACAGGGCTAGGAAAGCCATGCAAGAACGCATGGACAGATTGGAGTCCAGTCCAGAACGGGATGACTTTGGTGATGACTTCAGTTTGAACGCGGACGAAGCGAAGCGTCTGTTCGACGATGATGAGCGAGGCAAGGCTGTTGCAGAGATGATTGCAACGGACAAGAAGAATCGCGAAGCCGACTCGAAGCTTGAGAGACAAATAGGTCACCCACTTTGGACTATGGGGTCAAACAATAACATGTACATGGACTCAGAATTACGAAGCATACATTTGGGAAATCTGCGGCAACATTCTATCCTTCAATCGTTGAAGGTGGCTTTAGAGCAACAAAGTGAGTCATTGCGATGATTTTTCTCGTGTCATCTGGCTGATGCTGAGTTTGTAGATGTGAAGCAAGCCAGTCTTTTGCTGAAGACAGGTGCATTGACCAGCACGTTGCTTCGCGATAACCCAGACGTTGTTATTTGTCTCTGTGATTTGGGTGAGCTTAGGGCCGCATATAAGTTTTCTCAGCTAATATCTTTCAACAGCACTTGCATCCCCAAGCAACGAACTGACACGAGTCGCATTCTCCTTCCTCCTCGGTAGTTGGAATGGATCAAATGCTGCAGCACCTTGGCTGCCTTTCGATCCGATAATCGATTTCTTGGCAGGACTGGGAGCAGATACTCAGAAGTTTGGCTGGAAAAGCAAAAAGACCACTTACCTCAGACCCGTCAGTAAGACCGAAAGAGAGAGCTGTCTATTTAGATTCGTCCAGCTTGTGACCGCCGCAGCACGGTGTGTATTCTGCGCCTCGTGGACCTGTGCTTCACTCATTCGACCTTCACAGGACGCGCAAAATTTTTGCACACGACGCTCCCGATCTTTTGCTGGCATTATGCGCTATCTCGCTGGACCCGGCAACGCCGTTAATACTGCGAAGTGAGATAATGCTAGCAATAAATACTGTGTGCGCTGCCATTGGAGAGGAGAACATCATCTCTGCATCACAGGTAAGAAGTCTGTTCTTTCACCGCCCTCCGCTCACTTAGTTGATTGGTTCTTAGGAATCCAATATTTGCTCGAAGATCCTGGGCTTGGTCTTGCAGCTCACACCGGTAAATAGTGCCCATGTCGTTTCACTCTTCGCTGGAGGTACTGGTCGTACCATGCGTATTGCTTGCTGGATTGCCTATTCAATTATCATGAAGCGGAACAATCTATCCGAGGTAAGTACTTCCATCTTATTAAATGTCTCAGTCACTCAGCTGTATTTCAGCACGAATACAGCGAGATACCCTCCCTGAAATCTCTTCTGCCGAAAATATGTCCTTCTGGTTCCACCGCCGACTTGTTCAAGATTTATACAGAGACCGACTACGTTGACATGCGTTTCCACGTTGATATTTTGGCGGTCGCTCTGTCAAATATACCTCGTTATGTCGCTGTTGACACAAGGATTCTGGCTGAAGCCAAGGCAAACGCTATTCAGAAAGGGAACAAGAGTCCCAGCAAGGGAGAGCTGCCCAAACCGTTGGTAGAGAAAGCAAGGTGTGCTGTCGAGGAAATACATTCTAAGATCAGTACGTTTTTCTTTTTTACCTCTCCTTCGCCAAGCGCATATTGATGGTTGCACAGTGGATACCCGAGGCGCCCACCTTGATCGTTCGAGGACCAAAGCTGCGTTGAAGAGTTTAGCAATGCGGGTTCACTACCAACGTTTGGCGGCGGTCAAATCCAGTGGCCCTAAACCCAAAAACCTTACACATTTCTTTAGCAAGAAAAATTGAAAAAGCATTCTTACTATTCCCCCAGTTTACTTTGGTATACCCTTCCATTTTCTTGCTTCCCGCTGAAATCCCAGGGATGACACTAGCTTGGACATTTCTGTTACAGTATTTGCGTCATTATCCGCCTTCTATTGTCGAATCTTCAATTCTAGTCGTACATTGAGTACGTCTTCCATTCTAACCCATTGCATATGTTTATTATGTATCTATTTTACACGTAGAATACTGTTCCACTCGACAAGTCAGATAGACCGTTCTAGTGGTATAACTGAGCTCTGATAAATATGGACCATTTGTCTTTCATAAATCTGAACTCTTGAGCGTAGGCTTGAATCGTACTCTAACTTCAGCAACTTCCTTTCGCTTTTCCTTCATGGTGTGTAATATTTTACCCTCCAGTTCGGCCAAGTCCTGGACGGTAAGATCGCCAGGAACCTCTGCTACCATATCGACGTAAAGCAAAGAACCTGCTCTACGAGCGCGAATGTCACTGATAGCATTGATAGATGTCGAAGATGCAGATAGCAGGGGATCGAGTGTACGCTTTAGCGAATTCCTTGTCTTTGCAGAGACGCCAGCATCTGTAAGATCGCCCCAGGCACCGAGAAGTAATTGAATGCCTTGCTGCAGAATGACCACGGATACGACGAGGCCTGAACACAAGAATGAGCAAACATCTAGCGCGCTCTATTTAACAGATATCTTACCTCCAATTGGGTCCAAAGGAATGTGAGGAAAGATAGAGGAACCTAGGATTGCAAAAAGCGCAACAAAGCTCGAGTACGCATCACTACGATGATGAATCGCGTTCGCAAGCAAAACAGGACTGTTTTCTTCGTCTGCGACACGCTTTGTCGCCCTGTACAACCATTCTTTGGCAATAACGCTGAGTGCAGCAAACCTAGAAAACGTGTTTAGGATAGAGAGAACGAGGAAAAATGTCAACGAACCAGGCAGCATTGGGATCAACGACTTCTACGTGAGAATGTTGGATGGATTCCGGAATAGCTGGTGCAACTTGAGTCACATTCGTGAGGATTTCTTGTAAAGGACCGGTGGGAAGAGTTTGTGCCGTTTCAGTAATTGCAGATATGAGGAGGTGGTACGAGTGAAATCCGATACCCAAGGCACCACCGATGAGTAATAAGGAGACTGTGGTGGTTCCCAGAGTCTCAAACTTGGCAAAGCCGTAGGGATAGCGTTCAGAAGGCGGCTTTCTGGATAGTTTCCAGCAGACTAGAGTCACGAAATCACCAAGTAAATCTATACGAGAGTGAACAGACGAGATCAGTAAAACCTGAATCTAGCTTGAATTCAGGAGGCTGACATACCGCTCAACGAGTGACCTGCGTCTGCCAGCAACGAAGCCGAATGTAGATACCATCCCGCCAACCCCTTCGCTAGGGTCAAGCCAACGTTTGAATACAGTCCGACCAGCGTTATCTGACTTCCCCTGTCACCTTGAACGAAAGACGAGTTGAATGAGCATTTAATTAGATGCAAATGAATGACTATGCATACCTGATCCCTGTAATGCTGCCACTATCTGCTCTGTACCATGACTATGACCTTCTTCGCCATGAGAATGTGAGTGACCAAATAACGAGTGCGAATGACTATGCTCTTCGTGTCCATCTTGGTTGTGATTTGTCGAAGCGTCGTTCTTCTGACCCTTGCTTTGATCTTTATTGGTGGAATGTTGACGAGAACGTAGCGAGGACGTGGAGGACATGTTGAGAGGGAAGAAGGAAGGCGGAATGGATAGAATAAAGGAACTCGGGCGAAATTTTGATCTGGATTTATATGCAAATGCAACTGACACGTTTCGTTTTCTCAGGGTGAGCGAGTATCGGACGTGAAGGTAAGGAGCAGTAAGGACTGTCCGAAAGGGCGGAAGCGTAGCTGGCATATGTCCTGTCAGGACCAGGGCTGCGCGATTCTATGAGCTGTATGAGCGATCCACGAGGTCGACGTCATATATATAAGCTCAACAACTCGTGTGATGTGTAGGTACATATATACGGCACAATCATCTTTCTAATACATGTTGTGATAGGACTGAAAGACTACAAATATTTATTCCAAGAAGGGAAACCTGGACTCAGTGATTCACTGTTCAGGCTGCTACACCTGCCCCATCATGATTTTGACTTGATTAATCCAGACATCAGGTCGAAACTATTCCCATCAGGCTGTAAATCAATGAAGCCTTCATCTCCCCGATCCCAACCTCTGCGCTCGGGCAGAGTTCGCAAAAGGCCGTGGTCAAAGGTAATCCCACATATACGAACATGAGTCGGCGGACTAGTAGTCGTTATTTGAACGAGTTGATCACTGAAACATTTTGTCCGTCAACCCAGTTAAACCATCAAGTAGACAAGACGCACGAATGGAGCCACCGTTCAAGATATAGATCCATGAAAGGTGTGAAGTCACCTTTGCTAGCGACGAAAACTGGCCACATGTTCTCGAATTTGGCCATTATTGCAGCAGCAGTTTTCTCCATACTGAGGGGCATATCAATTCCCTCTCGCTGCAATTGGGAGAGGGACAATATCGGCGGTGGGTTGAGAACGTTCAAGCCACATCCTGCAAAGGAACATCAGCGGCCAGCTACCTGCTTGGAGCCTTCACTTACCGATGACGATATCAATTTGTCCGTCGGAGAAACTGGTACTGACCAATATTCCACCAATCTTTTTCTTTTGTCCCTCTCCTTCCCCAGTGACTGCGTATAGATCATTCGGCCATTTGATTCGGACGGTATCTCCTTGCTCTGGCCCGAGTACCGTGTCATCCCGACAAGCTTCCACCATTGCTAACGCTATCAGGTATTGGACAAACACAAGTTTGCTAGCAGGGAAAGATGATAGAGGCAAGCGAAGAAGGAGGGAAAACTGCAGGCATCCGGCTGGCGATATCCATGAATTCGAACCTCGACCCCGACCTGCAACCTGATGCGAACCAATAGAGAGGAAAGGAACTGGTAGCTTAGAGAGAAAATGGGGATTTCTAGATTTATGTCATATGTAAGATAGTGGCAGAATACTAATCTCAACAAGGGACTCACTTATCCAGCATGGTTTGAGTACTAGTGACTGCTTCACCATACAACAGTACATCTCCAAAGCCCCAGGGCTTGCCTGTAGATTTATGACCCATGCACGAACGTGCCTCTGTTAGGGCGCGGAAGAATAAAGAAACGTCGAATATAGGTGTGACTGTGCTCTCGGGGAGCTTGCCATTTGGGCAAACTATGATGCGTTTCGGTTGCCAGGTTGCAGGATCCTCTGATACATCTTCCTGACGCGCTCGTTGCAGAACAAGTTCTGCTTCTGCTAGAGTGTGGAAGTGGAAATTGTCGTTTGCGTCCTCAATGACACTACCGACCGAAGTTTCAAGTGCTTTGAGTACTGCGGATACTGCAGACTGGATGGTCGGTTGTGAAACGAGGAATTGTGGAAGCGGACGAGGTGTGGATTCGACGAATGAAGCCTGGGTACCCAAAGCGGTCAATGTGAGCTGAAGAAGGCGTAATCTTCTGAGCTCCGTTGCTTCGAGTTCTTGGGGTGAAAGATCTGAAGACAGAGAACGAGCCGGTTCCTCGGTAATTGGGTACTCCAAGCTGGGTGCCCAGAACATGACTTTGCCCTTGCCTGACTTACATTCTAATGCTGCAATCCCCTCGTTCTCGTGATATGTGGCCAAGACTCGGGAATCTTCCTGTGGTTTGACGCCCACAAATTCTCGCATTCCAGTTTGGAACATTCCTCTGATGACCTCCCCGGAGATTTGAAGATTTACGGATTTGGGTTGATCTGAAGTATCTGCGTAGGTAGGATAGAGACTACTTCTACCAATCTTGAACTGCAGACCTTCACTCGACGGTGGTTTTGCTAGGACCCCCGAGGACAAGCATATGACGGATCCACCGTTTTCGACATATCTGTCCAAGGAAGAGATCCATTGAGGTGCTGATGATACATTCTTGCATTCTGGAAACACGAAAAGAGCGCAAGATGTCGACCAAGGCTGACTCTTCAGAACCTGAGTCGAGACAGATTGAATTGTATAGGTATTTCGCAAAAGTCTACGAAAAGTCGAAAGGGTGTTTTTCAGAGAGGTTGGTAAAGCTTCAGGACCGGAATAAACGAGGACGTTCATAGCCTAGGGGACGTTCAAAGTCTCTTATATGGAATATGAGTAATAGCTAACACTCACTATAATTACTCTGTTATGCTACAGCAATGCTACGGCGTTCCTGGCAAAGAGACCGAGGTCGGAAATATCCTTTCCCGGACCGCGATGTCGAAGACCATTCGGACATTTGCGCGACACTTGTCAACTACTTGTCGCTTCAATAATGCTCCTCGACCGCATTTCGACCCAAAGAAGGCCTTCATATTGACTAAATCTCCTTCAGAATGGAAGTTGGGCGCAGGCGCGTCGTGGAAGTCGGGGCATGAAGAGCAATCGAGAAAGACATGGGTGATGAAGGATACCTCCGGAAGGTGTGTACTGAGGCATTTACATCCGGGATTGGGATTAACGAACTTGCTTGACCCTTAGGGATGCATATAAATTACTTACTTCTGTGATAGTGCCACGCCCCATTGCATTTGTTTCGACGTTAGCGGAAGATGGAACACCCAACCTCGCGCCGTTCAGGTAGTATGCTCATCTTCTCGGTCAATTAGTAGGTTCTGAATCCAGCCTTGTACAGTTACTTCTCCATGGTCTCGCATAACCCTCCGCTTCTCAGCATTTCTTTCACCTTACCCAGGAATCGACCCAAGGACACCCGAGAGAACATCCTCAACACGAAAGAGTTCACAGTCAATATCGTTAGCGAACACTTCGTCGAGGCATCTAACGCATGCTCAGTCGAAGCACCTGCACCTGTAGATGAATGGATCGTGAGTGGACTGACTATGGAGCCCAGCGTGAGTGATACTGGTCCTTATCAGGACGCCATTGTTGCTGACCGCGTCTCTCAAGCAATCTGTGAAGCCTCCCTGCGTCAAGGAGAGTCTCGTCAGTATGGAATGCCAGGTACTGTCATTAACCGAGCCTTTCAAAGACTTGGCATGACTCTGTATTGCCTAGTTACATTTCCACCGTGACATTACTGCCCTTGACTCGCAGGACATCACAAACACCCTGGTACTTGGTCTGATAAAACAAGCTCATGTCCGAGAATCAATTCTCCTAGAAGACGGACTGCAAGTAGACCCTGCTCTACTGCGACCAGTCGCTCGGTTGGGTGATATTTCCTACTCTCGGCTTACGGAAGGGTTCGACGTTCCACGAATGTCGTGGAAAACTGTACGGGAAGACGTCTCTAAACTATCGGAAGAAAAGAAGTCCTAAGCCTGGTTTCTGTTGGGATTCCCAGTAAATTGGTTATCACCAGTCTCATGTACATCCCATGTGAATGCAATTAATAATACAGTGATTTGAGATTAAGCAAGATTCATTGGAGGGCTCAGGCCCATCGTCCGGGTACCGTGGGGTGTGATGATGAAAGCCCCCCATCAATTGCGATATTCTGCGCGTTAACGTAGCTTGAGTCGTCTGCGAAAACCGGTTCAGCAACAGCTCTTACCAGCGAAGAAGAGTGCTTACCGCATGCCAAGAACAAAGCCAATTGAGCAACTTCATCAGCAATAGCCCATCGGCCAAGGGGGTTCAATTGTCCCATTTTGCCCTGGGTGCCGCGGATTTTCGCGTATTCGAACGTGTCGGTTGTCATTCCAGTCTCGACGATTCCGGGACAGATAGAGTTGACACGAACTCCGGTGCGAGCTAATTGATATGCAGATGTTTTTGCCATGGAGTTCACCGCGGCCTTTGACGCAGAGTCTGAGAGCAGTTATCAGCTAAAAACATCAGGGATTATACGATCAGATGTCGTACAATCAATGGTTCCGGCTCCAGAACGAAGACCAGCGACTAAAAAGGAGAGCATTCAGAGACACGGGGACATGAGATCAATATGTGCACAGACCCGACGCAGTCAAGATGATGCTGCCGCCACTTAAATCCTTGCCTCTAGACGCGTTAGTCTTTTTCATCGCTTCAGATCCATACTTGATAGCCAAGAAGCATCTGATATTCAGGAATAAGCTCTATTGGACCCATTCATTGACAGGAAAGACTTACGACAGACTGTTGACTCTCACGCTTTCCATAAATGTCTCTGCCGACGTGTTTGCTAATGTATCCCGACTTGCAATGCCTGCGTTCGCAAAGAACACATCAAGGCGGCCTTCTTCCTTGAGCGCTTGATCGCAAAGGGCAACGATATCTTCCTCTGATGCAGCGTCAAAAGCGTGAGTAGTGACCTGAAAAGTGCTGAGAAGGTGCTGGATGACAAATGCGAGATAAGCACACCTTGACTTCGGGGTATTTCTTTTCGATGGTCGCTTTGAGATCGGGCAAGTTGGTGGGATCATAGTCGACCAAGTAGAGATGGGCTGCGCCTTATATTCAGAGCCTTCATCAGTTATACGGGAACACGCAGAACGCGATAGTCCAGGGCACCTTCATGAGCATAGCGCAGTGCTGATGCCCGTCTTGCGAATATCAGTACAAATCACGAAAACCAACTTGTTGTACACTCACCCAATTCCCTTGAGAGATCCCACACCAGTTATAATGCAGACTTTTCCCTTCAACTTATTCGCCCTCGGTGCACCATCTATGTGAGCCTGAACATTCCGTATGCGTGCCAAGGTTGTCTGAAGACTGTCCTCCGGTTTGGCACGAGTATTGTCATACAGACTAGTGGCCTTTCCTGTTTTTGGTTTCGGGATATCAGCTGGCATTTTTGCGGATTTCTAGGTGCAGAATGGTGTAGGGTGGTGGGGGACGAGTTCGAGCAGGTGCTGTGTCTGTAGCAGTAGCCCGGCTTTTTGATTTTCCGGTAGCGTGATTCTTCCGCTTTTGGGACGGTTTGTCCTCGCGCGTCTTGCCAAACAAGGGTAACGCGACGTCGGACAGACCAAAATCTCGTAGAACGTTCTTCACAGATCGCCATGTCGTCCATCGAGCTCATCAATCCAAAGGCGGAGAGCGTGCGGAGGGCTGCTGCTCTGCAGGTATGTTTTAACTCTGATACTGTATTCTCAATGCTCAATCGAACGATTTTAAGGTGAACACCACTGGAGCAATGGGTCTAGCCAACGTGGTCAAGGGAAATCTGGGTGTGATCAAGTTATGATTCTGTTATGTGATTTGGGCTTAATTATAATGCTTTAGGACCCAGAGGAACTCTCAAAATGCTCGTCGATGGTGCTGGCCAGATCAAAATGACCAAGGACGGAAAAGTTCTTCTGTCGGAAATGCAGATCCAAAATCCTACTGCTGCTATGATTGCACGGACAGCTGTCGCCCAGGACGATCAAGTTGGCGATGGGACAACGAGTGTGGTTCTATTGGTGGGAGAGTTACTCAAGCAGGCAGATCGGTATATCAGCGAGGGTGTTCATCCAACAGTTATTGGAGAAGGCTTTGATCTTGCAAAGAAAGAGGCATTGGCTGTGAGTCACGAACATTCTCTGCTGGAAACAATTCCAATCTCGACATAGTTCCTAGACGCATTCAAACAACCTTTGAAACTCGACCGGGCTACGCTAATCAACGTTGCTTATACATCGCTTGCAACAAAGGTGAATGCACAACTCGCAAAACAACTTTCTGCAGATGTCGTTGATGCGGTCCTAACAATACGGCCGCCACCTCCGCCCAAAGGTCTGCAATGCCCTCCTACCTAGATTCTCATAACATTGATTTCTCGCAGATGCTAAGGATCAATGGAGACCGCCCGTCGACCTTCACATGGTTGAGATCATGAAAATGCAACATCGGACGGCATCAGAAACGCAACTTGTCCGTGGTCTTGTTCTCGACCATGGTGCACGGCATCCAGATATGCCCAAGCGCCTCGAAAATGCATTTATTCTCACCCTCAACGTCAGCTTGGAGTACGAGAAAACGTGAGTTTATCACGGCATACTTTCCGTATCGTTCGTCTCATTCAGTCGACTAGCGAAGTCAACTCCGGGTTCTTTTACTCTTCAGCGGAGCAGCGAGAGAAGCTCGTGGAGTCGGAACGAAAATTCGTTGATGAGAAAGTCAAGAAAATTGTCGAGTTGAAACGTCTTGTCTGCGATCAGGCTGTGGATAGCAAACAGAAGCAGAAAAGTTTTGTTATCATCAACCAAAAAGGTATCGATCCTCTTAGTTTGGACATCCTTGCGAAGAATGGTATCTTTGCCCTCAGGCGAGCGAAGAGACGGAATATGGAACGGTCAGTTTGCTATTCCTCTTTGACGTATGTTCACAATGCTGATCTTGCCACAATAGCTTACAGCTCGTGTGTGGTGGCTTTGCCCAGAATTCTGTCGATGATCTTACACCAGATGTTCTTGGTTGGGCAGGCCTTGTCTATGAGCACACTCTTGGCGAAGAGAAATACACCTTCGTTGAAGAGGTCAAAGACCCTAAATCCGTAACTCTCCTCATCAAGGGACCCAACGCCTACACGATACAACAGGTTCAAGATGCGCTCCGAGACGGCCTACGGGCTGTCAAGAATGCTCTTGAGGATGAGACGTTAATACCTGGTGCTGGAGCTTTCGAGGTTGCATGTTCAGCCCATTTGAGTGGTCCAGTGAAGAAGTCGGCGAAGGGAAGGACTAAAATGGGTGTTCAGGCCTTTGCAGACGCTTTGTTGATCATACCTAAGACGTTGGCCGCAAATGGTGGATTCGATGTCCAAGATGTCGTCGTCGCGCTTCAGGCAAGATGAGAAACCAATACCCCTTGCGTTTCCTGTGCTGACTCACCTTTGTACAGGAACAGCACGCAGATGGAAATATTGTCGGTATTGACTTGCAAGATGGCGAACCGTTTGATCCAACGGTGGAGGGGATTTGGGATAACTATAGGGTCAAGAGGCAGATGCTACACTCCTGGTAGGAAAACCATTTGTCATTCATACTATCGAACGCTGAACGCTCTGTTCAGTTCCGTGATTGCAGTTAACCTTTTGTCAACTGATGAGATCTTGCGTGCAGGGAGAAGCTCGTTGAAGCCAGACGGGGCACAATAGAGGCATGGTAGCTTGTATACGATGTATCATAAATTAGAAACATCTTGAACTCGTATTCCAGCGACATCCCCCAAAAATAACCCCCACGTCGTCGACTCACATGTACTGGAATTGCCGCTCGTATCACGGAATCAATCACCTCTGCGCGGTTTCTTATTTTGCTTCGAGTAATTGGGAATTCTGGCTTCTCTGAGAATGTACGACCGGGTGCATGAATATTTCGAAATCAATCCAGTCCTGCGACCTGGGAAGGATAAGAATTGGCAAATGTTCAAGGTCCTGCTTCTGCCTCTGGTCTTGGCCTGTTTTCCTCGTCCAGCATGCATCTCAGAGTTTTGGTCACACTGCGCTCGCCAGCTTGGTTGGAGTCACTCCACTCACCTTGAGGGTGGACGGGACGTTGGCCTAAATCGGCAATTCTCCCTCCTCTGCCACCCACGGAATGCGACAACCACAAATGCCCACGAGCACTTCCTATAGTGTTTCCGGGTACGGAGGCAACGATATTAAATGCCCTACGGGGCGCTGGTAAATCATCCCTCCTGGCTTGTGGTGAAAATTCTTGCTAAGTGCTCTGCACTGTGCAGTGTTGCAGGGAACTGAGGCCGGCGTCAGATGCTGCCAGCGTCCTCAAGCTGCTCGACCTCACCCTTGACAACCCTACGAATATCACCCTAGGAGGTAGCTGCTCTGACAATAACTGGTAAATAACATTCTATGGAGCGGAATCGACGGCACTGACAATCTATGAAGTCCTTCCAGCCAAACTCTGAGTTGCTGTAAGAGAAACGATATCGGTAACAAGTACTCCAATTCTATTTAGCTGTAGAGTTGACATGGTTATTTACAGGTGGCGGAATCGCGATTGACTATTTAGCTGTGTCCATGTAAATCCGAGTGTCACTGTCATTAATCATACAGTCCATTAGACTACCTATATACTGGCCAAACCGCGCGTATTACAACAGTGCTATATATTACTATTACAGTTCATGCATGCGAGAATGGATAGACAAATCAAAATCGAACTTGGACAGCAGTGAGATGTTGAGGGGTAACAAGGAGCAATAAAGATACATTTATAAGTCATCAACAGGAAGATCGTCCCATCCAGCATGAACAAGATTGGGGGGAGCGGTAGAGACATGCGAGGGTCCCAAACGTTTACGCATTGGCATTAGAGCGGGGTACTTTTGCGAAGGGTTATCAACAGGGATCGTCGACTGATATTCCTTGCATAAGAGGATCGAGGCCGGAAGTGGTTGTGGTATAATAAAGTGCGGAACGTCCTGGATTATTCGTCAGCATTGATTCACTATGATTCTTGAAATTGACACGAACTTCTTCCGAATAAATATCGTCCCAACCGCTTGATGTGACCAGACGGGTTACTGGTGGCGTACAGGTGGGTAGCCCCACGAAACGACGACTTTCCAAGATTTCAGAAGACGCCGAAAGTACGGACATGGATTCCGATGTCGTTGGTGAGATCAACTCAGGTGTAGGTATAGGGTCTGCCTGCTCTGATTCTTCTGGTTCCATGGCTTCGGCGGGCAGAGTCGCTGGTTCCTCGGTCGGCGTCCTAGAACGTGAAGCCCACCGACGTCGTGCGAGGTTAAAAGGAGAAGGTTTTAAAGTAAGTGAAGGAACAGCCGCGACAATGGTATCCGATTCAATCGCCACAGCAGGAGACGGGGCGGCAGAATCTTCTGGAGTAACTGGTCCCTTTTCATCTTCAGACGAGATTCCATCATCAGACACTAGTGGACCTGCCCAAGCGCGGGCGGCGAAGCTCATAGGATTGGGCTTTGAGAAGAGATTGGATCCTCGGTTCACGAGGGTTGGCTTGGGGTACATCCTTCGCAGAGGTGGCTGTTCCTCGTCCGTCTTGGATCTCTTCGACGGAGTGTCTCCTACACTGTCATCACCCTCGCCAGAACGTTTGTTCCTCTTCACAGCAGCTTCAGTCTCAAGCTTCGCTTTCTGTTTCTCTCTTTCCAATGCTCGCTGTTCCCTAGTCTTACCTGGACTCGATTCTGCTGAGCCAGGAATGTATATCTTTGTAGGACTGGGTTTGCCAGGCTTCTTCTCGAAACGACCGTTCATACGGCGTGGTTGGTCTTTGAAACCAAGCGGATGGAGAGAAACATCTTCATCCTCCTCCACTTTGATAGGGATCGGGGGCTTCTTCTGTGCACGAGGCGAGGTGAGACGAGGTCGACCACGTTTCCGTTTCGGAGGATCGGGCTCAGCCTCTGCTTGAGTTCTCGAGGCTTTACCTTTAGCTGATTTGGGAGTCGGGTGTTCTGCTATTTTGGCCTTCTTGGGAGGTTTTTCTTCTGGTTCGGCCTCTTCGGACTGACGTTTACGCTTGGATGAATTGGCGGCTGCAGCCAACTTCCGATCCAGTGTTGGTAACGCCTTTTGGGTAACGCGCCGCATCGAATCGACTGGGGTACCTTCCTCTCGGGGAGTGAGGACAAAGGTTGAGGCTGTACCGGGAAGTGGGACCCTCCGAGGCCAAGGTATTCCGTATATAGCGAAATGACGCATGCACCTGAATATTTTCATTCGCTTAGCGCCGAAACTGAAGTCAGTTTATCATAGTGCGCACCTCGGACAATCCTGTTTCGACTTCTTCTTCTTTTCTAGACCAAGTCCCCACACGACCTTCGAATCCACGGAGATGACAGGCAAGACACTCTTACAGGTACCGCAAAGAGGAAGTGGTTTCCCATCGGGTCCCCTCAGTATGTTAGGCTTCGAGGATGCCTGGGTAGCGCTTTCTAAAGGAAGGGAAGGAAGGGATGGCCTCGTTCGTAGAAGGCGCGGCTCGACTTCTTCCTTCTTTATTTTCACACTGCCCTCCTTCTCTTTGCCCTTATCCAGCTTGACAGGAGTAGAAATGGATGAGCAACTGGGAGACTCGGCAGCCTTGCTCTTCCCTTTCGTAGGCGAAGTGTGAGTGGAAGCTGAACGACTGGACCGCTTGGTGGGTGTCTCGGGTGCAGAGCCAGAAGCCAGAGCTTTCTGACGGCGTGTAGAGATGATGGATCGGAATGGTGTGGATTGGTTACTCTTGGAGTTAGACGGATGGTTCATGTTACTATCTTCGACAGACGACAACGAGCTAAGTGATGACGCTGCACGAGAGGTGGACGTCACTTCTGATGTGGCACAATTCGAAGGGCCAGGAACTGCTTGTGGCAGCTGGCTAAGTTTGGAGGGAGAACGCGATGACGAGAGCGAGGTTAACCCGGACGGCGAGGCTTCGGTTGATAGCTCAATTTCCATCGCACTAGGTATATCAAGGGCACCCGCGAGCGGCAAAATGTTCTCGTCTTCATTATCGCTTTCATCGGACAAATCGTCCTCCTTACTCACGATCGCATAAACGCCGCGTCGCGTGCGGCGCTCGTCCAAGTTGACAGGTTTTTTGGCTTCCCCCTCGTCCTCGGAGTCCGCATCGCTTGATGAAGTCGAAGAGTCCGAGTCTGAATCAGAGCTTGCGTCCGACATCTGTGCAGCCTCGTCCTCTTGCACTGGTGCGTACCCGCCACGTCCTTTTTTCTCGCATGTCTCGCATAAACAGTGCCGGTTCCTCTTGCCAACTATAAAATTCGTGTCAGTTGCATGATCAGCTGAGCTATCCAGGGTGAGACCGCGTACAATAGCCATCGCCATAGTGTGCGGTGATCTCCTCCCCAACTGTTATCGGTTTAATGACCCTGAACGTGATGTATCTTCCTTCGCGAAATAGTTCACAGTTGTTGTCACAGTCGTGCTGTCATGTGTTAGTCAATAAGCGGCGTTCTCAGCGCATCTAGCGACAGCTCACTCACGTTTACAAATCGGGCCGGACCCAAGAACAGGTGGTTCTTCTTCATCGACTTGGAGTGGATGACGCTGAAGTCACGTCGAATATCAGAAGTTCGAAGATCGGTTCGCTTGAGTTCCCTATCCTCTTCGTCTGTGAGATTGGCCATGGAACCCTTCAACTCTGTGATCACGGTACCAGGTGCCAGAGACTTCGTGGCGAGAATACACAACTCGGATTTGCCAGTTCGGTGAGAGTATCGAGAAGTGTGAGAGATTTCGATTGAACCAAAGGGTTGATACAATTCGAAATATCGCGAGGCATGACTGATGGTGCAAGTAAGCAAAGGAATGTTGTAAGAGAAAAAGAGGCAGAGACACACGTGGCGAACGCGTTGATCTGTTTTTGAGTATAATTCTGGAGGTAGTAGCGAACGGGCATTAAACTGTAAATGACAGGAAACCGTAAGCGGCTAGGACGTGCAAAAACGTGTGACGACGTCAAACCTGAGAAGCTCATCAACAGCCTGGCGAATAACGACGTGAACAAGTCCCTTGGCCGTAACCAGCTAGTCACAGGGCAAGCAAGGAGGAGAAAAAGGTGCCATTTTGTGAGCAGGAGAATAAACAGCACGAGTCGAACACATACGCGTCGGACAATGTCCAGCAAGTCCCTCGCCTGCACCTTTGGCAACCGGCGCGATGGATCCATTTTGTGCACTAACAGGGGTACATTTCCAGTTCCCAGCTTCTCCACCAAAAGATGACTGAGAAAGTCATCATCCTTCGACAAGTCGCGCATGTTCATGATTTTTGTGGGGCGCCAGGTCAGGACCCCTTTCGAGGACGTCGAAGACGAGACGGCAGGTGCCATTGCAGAGACGCAGATGGCTACGCGTCGAGGGTATGAAAGGGGGGAAAATTTGGGGAATAGGGATGATGAGAGGGGGAGGAGGGTAGAGGGTGAAAGCTAAGAGACACAGGTCTTTACGAACAAGTCGGGAACTTTAAAATTTCTCACACTGCCATTTGCAACATCATTCCGCCCAAAGGCGATTTTTTTTTTTCTCTTGTTAGGTTTACTTGGACACACCACCATCACGACGCCTTGTCATTCAACAGTTTCACTTCTTCATTAGTACAAAATCAGGTCTCATAACACAACGTTTCCGCATAAAACATAACTGGTCACACAGGTGATGCAACGGATTGTTGCCGGTGACCAAGCGTCATAGTCGAACACGCTGAATCCCATTGAATTCCATTACATGTTGCCTGCTTGATCGGAAAGACTCGAGAGGAATCAGCGCCCTGGTCATTGCAATTCGAGCTAGAGCAATTTGTGATTATCCAGGGGAAGAACAGGCTCTGGAAATTAACCCGTTTGCCTTCAAATCAAAGCCTTGACATTGGGAATGGTGGAAGATGATTCGACGTGGATGCTGCCAGCGAGTGTGTACAGATCTACACGCACACTGCCGGGTTGAGAAGGTATAAGATGAATAGTGTCCTCGTTCTGAACATGGTATTCAGGAAAGAGTCCGTCCATCATCAAGCTGCCCTCCGTTCGAGATGAGTTGTTGTGTATCACTTGCCTGCCATGAATAATAGCTTTCTTTCCTCCGAATAGTGTCCGAGGGATTTACCGGAAGAGAATATCCCGATTGAATGTATTTTTGCTTTGCTGTGCATGAATGCTGAATACTAAGATAGTGTTGGGTACGACCGAGTGTCGTGTCCTGACACAACTCGGGTGCCATCGTCCAGCCATTACACAGGTTCTACCCAACGGATATTACTCGCAGAGGCTGTTGATAAGGAGGAATGCCTTCCCGAAGCCAGCTTCCTCCTTGACATTATTAATGGTGCCCTGACTTAACGACAGGGATGAGGTTGCTCAAGACCTGCATTTTAGGAAGATGACGCTCGTTTGATAGGAGAACTCGCTGCCTCACCTGAGGGACTGGAGGAATGAAGCATAGAGATTGATATTGAGGAGCATACCCCTCTTCGTACCCCTCTTTTAAGTACTAGTAGATAATCATACGACCACCCGTCGTACATCTGGGAGGAATTTTATACCGGTATTTCGAGAAAACCACATGGCCTCGAGCTTGTCCAAACGCGTTTCCACCGTCGTAGTTGCTTTGAATTTGTCGAGTGCAAGAGCAAGAGAATATGAGTATGAGGATGAGAACCATAGGTCCACGGGCGAAGCGCTCAACAAATAAACTTTGAGGGCGCCCCTCATCTTGGCGGTTGCTCTCGACCACCATGACCATGGATACGTCCGTCATCACACTGTCCTTGATTCCTTCAATTTATACTGCGCAAAGCTATGCAGTTTAAAGTCCCATCACATTCAACGTCTCCCTGGGCGCAGTTCGCGCTCGCTCTCGACGGATTTGGTATATAATGCGAAACCAAAATGAGAAACCGAAACGCATACAGTACTTTATGCCTAGCAAGATGTAGTCGCCTAGCCCATTGCCTTCACCAATCATGTCTTCAGCTGGCTCAGAGCAGAGCGAACAACTCTTTGTTCTGTATCATTATGTTCCTTCCTTGCCTGCTGGAATTTTGTTTACTGCCATCTTTGGCAAATTTGTCAAACCAAAACATGGTACTTTATACCCATGCTTGTTGGTGTCCTAAGTGAGTTGAGTTCCAACCCTCCCACCCACCTTCCTCAGAGCTGACCATGGCCATTGTACAGTGGAAGCAGTTGGATATTTTGGTTGGATTCTATCCCACTACAACAATATAATATTGGGCCCCTACATTATGCAGACACTTTTGATCCTCATTGCACTGGCACTTATTGCTGCATCCATCTATATAATACTTGGAAGGATTATTGTGGCAGTCAAGGCTGAATGATATTCACTTGTACCAATCAAGTGGTTGACAAAGATGTTCATCTTTGGAGATGTTCTCAGTTTCCTCATGCAAGCATCAGGTTAGTACACCTTCTACTTTCAGGGAAGGCAGAGAATTCATTTACTGTCTTCAAGGTGGAGGATTGATGGCAGAATCTCCAGAGACCATGTTACACACCAGTGAAAAGGTCATCATCACAGGTCTCTTTATCCAATTGCTCTGGTTTGGATTCTTCATCATCACATCCTTCATCTTCCACATTCACATTCAACATAATCCCACCTCTACTTCCATGATGCACCAGGCTCCCATGTCATGGCAGACACTTTTGTGGGCCTTGTATGCTGTCAGTGCACTCATCATGGTTCAGTCCATCTTCTGAGTCATCGAATACATCCAAGGGAATGACAGTTATCTTTTGAGGCACAAGGTGTGGTTGTACATCTTTGATGCTCTGTTGATGGCAATTGTGGTCATCCTCTTCAATGTCTGCCACCCTTCCAAGGTGTTGGTTGAGCAGTCAAACTGCAAAGACCATAATGAAAAGATGAACAAGGAAGCTTATATGGCAGTCAATGCAGCTTAAATATCACAAATTCATCAATCATTTACACCAATAGAGGGATGGACAGTACATTGAACTCTTTAGAATCAGAATCACATTACCTTAATGTTGCATATTGTTCTTTTTAGTTATGGCTTGCTGTCCTCTGGACAATGGTAATGACCAGTTATTTTTACATGACTAAAAAACAGGGTAACTTATTGACTCATCGATTCTTGCTGAATACTAGTGCGGTGCCTCGGGGTGCTTATTCAGACTGGAAATTCTGAGTCATGCTGTGCACGTGGTGGGGAGTATAAAGAACGGCGAACTGCGGGGTATCGTGTTTCAACGTTTTCTTCCACTACCACCACTAAGCAACACCATGCAGATTTTCGTCAAGACCCTTACTGGAAAGACCATCACCCTTGAGGTCGAGTCCTCCGATACCATTGATAACGTCAAAGCCAAGATTCAGGACAAGGAGGGGTGAGTACCAAAGGCACCAGTCTCTTGAAACCAATTATTGACACTTCCACCAGTATCCCACCCGACCAACAGCGTCTCATCTTTGCTGGAAAGCAGCTTGAGGATGGTCGTACCCTCTCCGACTATAACATTCAGAAGGAGTCGACATTGCACCTTGGTGAGTGCTGATGAGTCACCTAGATAACAAACAAGATACTGACCATCTGGAAGTCCTTCGTCTCCGCGGAGGCATGCAAATTTTCGTCAAGACCCTCACTGGCAAGACCATCACTCTCGAGGTCGAGTCGCCTGACACCATCGATAACGTCAAGGCCAAGATCCAGGACAAGGAAGGCATCCCGCCCGACCAACAACGATTGATTTTTGCTGGAAAGCAGCTTGAGGATGGTCGTACCCTATCGGACTACAACATTCAGAAGGAATCCACTCTTCACCTTGTCCTCCGTCTCCGTGGCGGTATGCAGATCTTTGTGAAGACTTTGACCGGAAAGACCATTACACTTGAGGTCGAGTCGTCGGATACTATCGACAACGTAAAGGCCAAGATCCAGGACAAGGAGGGTATCCCACCTGACCAGCAACGTCTTATTTTCGCTGGAAAGCAGCTCGAAGATGGTCGTACCCTCTCCGATTACAACATCCAGAAGGAGTCAACTCTTCACCTTGGTATGTCCTATTTGTTCACAAACTTTCCAATCACTAAAGCCTTGCAGTCCTTCGTCTTCGTGGAGGCATGCAAATCTTCGTGAAGACTTTAACCGGAAAAACGATAACGCTCGAAGTCGAGTCTTCGGACACCATCGACAATGTAAAGGCCAAGATTCAGGACAAGGAAGGCATCCCCCCTGACCAGCAACGTCTTATTTTTGCTGGAAAACAGCTCGAAGATGGCCGTACCCTCTCCGATTATAACATCCAGAAAGAGTCGACCCTTCACCTTGTCCTCCGTCTTCGTGGAGGCATGCAAATTTTTGTCAAGACGCTCACCGGAAAGACCATTACTCTTGAGGTTGAGTCTTCGGACACCATTGACAACGTCAAGGCCAAGATCCAGGACAAGGAAGGCATACCCCCTGATCAACAGCGTTTGATCTTTGCTGGAAAGCAGTTGGAGGATGGTCGCACTCTCTCGGATTACAACATCCAGAAGGAGTCGACTCTTCACCTTGGTGAGTTTCTTTGTGATATGTATATGGCTATATAGCTGACATTTGCCTAGTCCTTCGTTTGCGTGGTGGCCTGTAATCGTGTTCTAGCCTTCATATTCTACCGCTCTTTTACGCAGCACACGACAGTAGCATACAACACATGTATTATCAGGTGCAATTGATTGATTGTTAGCATCCATAAAGATGGCCATACGTGTGACATACGAGTCTTGTTTCTATTAGATGACTACTGTGAGAGAAAACCTTACTCATGTGGTATGTGAGGCTGCTCATGTTGTAAAAGGAAATCATCACTTTCTGTTTAGAGCTGCACTTCTCTTCAGAATGCTCAACAATTTGTGTATGATAACAACACATGTACGACTAGATGAGCAAATCTATCGATGAATGACAAAAGGTGAGGTATAGTAAAACGACCTCGTTCCGTACAGAGATGAACAAGTGGATCAAGGAAGGTATATCGACAAAATATATGTACGTGGATGCGATGGATGCTGGCTGTTTTTACAGATGTAATGACACTTAGTTACATGAATAAAGACCAATAAAAAAGGGGGGCGACAGATGATGGAACGAGGGAAGTCCAAGGGTAAATCCAAGGGTAAATCCAAGGGGAAAAAGAGGCAATGGATAGCAACAGGTAATCAATCCGTTCCATGCGTAAACTGAATAATCAATCATACTTTCAGTCGTTAATTCGTTAAATAAATCAAGGACGTTGGGAAGGAGAAGCGGGATGGTGGCGATATTTCATCGATTGGAAGGAATGTTCGTAGGAGTACTATTGGTGGTCGTCCTTGCGCGAGGATCATCGGCGACACCGGGTATTTCACCATGCCGTGTGAGGTGATGCCAGTAGAGAATATCACCGGCTTTGAGCCTGACAGAGGACCATTCGAGTGGTTCGGAAGGAACGCCATATGAATATGTATGGGAAGGCATGATAGGCGGCGGTGGCGGCGAGGTTGAAGATAGCTCCGGAGAGACAAATGTGGAACTTGCATGCCTGTACATGAATTGGCGAAGGGAATCATCTGATGGGGAAGGTGCCAGGGACGGCGACCTAGAGTGGTGGCCCGATAAAGGGAATGATCCTGTTATAGGTGAGGGAGTGGTAGAAGAAGCAGGGGAAAGGTCTGCTACGTCTACAGGAGGCGTCGGAAGGTACTCGAGTGGTGGCATGGAAGACGCAGAGGAGGCGGAGGAGGAAGCTGAGACTTGTCTCGTTCGTGCAAGGTAGGCTAAATCGTGGTGGTAAGGGCTTGACACAGGCTCCGATGGGGCACCTGAGATGGGAGACATTGGAACCAGAGTCATATCAAAAGGAATAACACCGGGTTCATCGGGTACGTAGCGGCGTTCTATGCCTGAGACCTCGCTAGAGTGGAAGACAAAGCGATGCCCATTTGTCGCGCGATTGGTTGCCGTGATAGATGAAGTACAGCGGGTGCACTGGGTAATACGACAGGTTAACGGGCGGG